>OZ020608.1:6318785-6918785 GCA_963971545.1 Philophylla caesio
TTATTTCAATTTTATTTCTTTCCTTATAACAATTATATAGCAACAGCAAGCCGCTTTAATGGCCGCCGCTGCCACTGCACCCGGCTCGTATATGAATCCGATGGCCGCGTTGGCAACGCAAATACCTCATGGCTTAAATGGCACCGGTCAGCCATCGCTGCCCTCACCGACCATGCCCAATTTCAATATGGGCGCTCAAACGCCAAATGGACAACCGTCTGCTGCAGCGGCCGCAGCAGCTGCCGCCGCCGCCGATGGCGTCTTTACGAATGGCATTCCGCAGACGGCATTCCCGGGACGTAAGTATCACACACACACACACACACACACACACACACCTACAAACCACACATATCTACTATGTAAACTGTTATAATCGGGTGTACGAAGGGAAACTGTGTAAAAGCAAATAAATCTTCAAAGTGGTAGTTTCATAAATAGACGAAACCGATGGGTGCGTAATTAAATTTATTTTTCTTTCATTGGCGAAAACATTAACAAGGCAAGGAAGTAATATTTTCGATTTAGTATCATTAAGCAAAAAATCAACTCAATATATGTAAATTGAATTGAATAGAAACCATTTTCATAGTATTTTACTGTTTTGCATTGATCTAAAAATCGTATCATATACCTCGAAAAAGTCTTCAATTTTCGTGTGATAAACAAATATTTGAATAGTTTAATATGGCATACTTTCAGGCGCTAATTTAAAGGGAAAAATAAGTTAATAAGTGCAAAATAATCGTGCTTTCCAGTCCAGTTTATAGATATGAACTAAAAATATGTTAACGACTTCGCCGAACTTTTAAAGGGTTTGCAAGTAAAACATTATAAGCCTCAACTGAAGTAATGAAAGTTATTTTTAGTGCCATCACCTCCAGCTACTTAACAAGTTGCCAAGATTCAGTTTGATCTTAAGAAGCAGAGGTTCCCTAATTTAAAATTTTACAGTGCAAAAAATAGGTTGCACTTCACTTGATATATTATGCGAATATAGCCAGTGGGAACTTAACACCAAGGGCTCTCTCAGTTAAATTTAAAAAAAAAAAAAAAAAACTGTTGTTACACATTTCCCAACATCAAACTTAAAGCTTCTTACTTTTCCTCTCGCTCACTCTCTTTCTCTCTCCCTCTCTCTCTCTCTCTCTCTCTCTCATCGTCACAGATCCACTCCATTTAACGATTCCACCACAAGGGCTGCCAAATGGTGATGCTGCCGCCTTACAGCATGCCTTTACTGGAATGCCACCATTCCCAGGAGTTGGTAAGTTTAGAAAACAATTGTTAATAAAGAAAAAGCTTAATATAAAAATTATAAAGCTTTTAAGTTGTTATGAATTGCTTAGGCAGTTAGGCGTAACTATATATTAACTAACATAAATTTAGTTAAGGCGCATATAATATTTATTTTTATTTAAGTATTATTTTATTATAGTAATAAAAAAAAAAATTTAAATAGTTTTAATATTTATAGTCTATATTTAAGAAATATTATTTAAGGTTTATTTACAATGCAATCTTTTTATAAGTTATCCATTCAAATTATCATTATTAGTTTAAGTTTTCGTCCATCACTCCATTAACAGAATTTTCTGCATTAAGCTCCTTCCTTTTTATTATTGTATTTTTTTTTCGATGCGTCACATATCACTACTTTTGTTTTTGTATTTACTTTCAGTTTGAATTTTTTAGTTCCTTATTTCAATGAAAAAAGCGTGAGTTTTCTTCCTATTTGTGATTAATTAATTGATTAATTACTTACATACGTAATTGTGACACTTAAACTCATATCTCGTTCTCTATTTCATTGTTATTTAATTGTTGTGTCATGCCATAAACAATTACCACTACATATTTATATATATTTATATCAATATGTTTATTGTTAGCTCAATGCGATATTTATTAAAGTCATATTGTTGTTATAAGTAAACTTTTGAATTTTCTTTCAATGTTGGTAATTCTGTTTGACTATTTATTTTATGATTTTTTGGGACGCGGAATAAAAAAAAATTAATACGAAAGTGACAACTAATCTGGCAAAAAAAAAATGTCAAATTCATAATATACTTTATTAACATAAGACTTATTGGATTTTAAAATAAAGAAGATTTCGGTATTTAATTAAATAGAAATTATTTTTTCCTAATCCCAATGAAATTTTCGACGCATTATAATTATTTTTCTTCTTATTTTTTGACAAAATTAAATATTTTATGTGTTTATTATTGCCCAAAGCTAACTATTTATTATTCATAATTGTTTATTACTGTTATTTTTTGTAATAACTAATGTAAAGAAAAACTCAATATTGATGTTAAGTGTTTAATGGTTTAACAATATTATTGCGACGGAGATATAGGTACTGAACACAAACAACAACGACAGAGTGTAGAGCTAAAATAATTTTGTTTAAAAAATTCTTTGTTTATAAAAAAATGGCAGCTTAATTGAACGAAGCGAAATTTTCTTCAGAAACAAATAGGCAAGTACGCTTCACTTACTTTGCTGCCATTAATATTAGCACATTCACTTGTACATGTGAGAACTCTAAGTTAGCGTTCACTGAGATTTATTCTTTATAAACACTACCAAAGATTGCGTCTGTTTTGACAATTATGTAAAGCTTGAAGCTGAATTTTAATGAAAGCTTCATTTGTTATAAAGCTCAAGAGAGCTTTCATGAAAACTTTCGCGTAGAATTTGACTTGGGGAAAATAAAACCGAGCATTAATAAAATATATTTTTTTAATTTGTTAATTGAACCTGAAATTAACGTTTGGGTTCTCACAATCTGTCGCTGTTATTTTTTTTTATACGCTGACTTATTAACGTCAACATATCAACGACTGAAAACCATTTCATATATGTACATACATAAGTACATACATATGTATATGCATATATACATCCATACATATACATAACTATGAACGAAAATTTTTAACTACATAAATATATAAATTTTAAGTTTTTACTATCATTGGCTATCTACTTATTAGATGTAGATCAATATGTATTTATTCATATTTTTATCTTCGCAAAGTCCTACGTAAATACATACATACATACATAATCATGTATTGTTCAAAATAATTAACTTTGATTTTACATTGTGTGATTTTAATGTGTTTTTCTCTACTTTTTCTGTTTCGTTTTTTTTTCTTCAAAATTACATATACATAAACATAATATAAACGTTGTGTTGTCTCATAAATGTTTTGATTACTATATATGTGTTAAAAAAAAACGCAAAACAAAAAAAAAAAACCAACAACAAACAATTATTTATATAACGCAGCCTTTCCCGCCGTTTATGGACAATTTCCACAAGCTTTACCACCACCTATAGCGGCGGTTGCACCCACTCAACGTGAAGGTAAGCAGTTTTTAAATGTTAATGTTTTTCGATGTTTCGGTTTTATTTGCATATTCCTTTCCATTACGTTATGCTTTTTTTTATTATTATTAATAATTTACTTTATTTTCTTAAATCACTTAATTTGTAGATACCGATTTGTTTACTGAAATATGGATTGGTTGAAAAAAAAAACATTTAAAACAAAAACAGATTAACTAAATAAAAGCATTAGTCACATTATTGCTTTTGTTTTTGTAAAAGCTTTCAATGTTCAGTTCACTTTTATTTTATTTGCTTGTTTTTTTTATTACAATTTTCATTAAAATTAACTGAGAGTTATTTGTGATTTGTGAGTTTTGCTGTTGACGATTAATTATTTTAAGATAAATTTGTAAATATTTATTAATAAACGTTTATCCTTGTAATAATGAGTGTGTTTATGTGATGAAATAAAAAAAATATATACATATATGTAAAACATTAATTTGGTATGCTTCATTGTGAACATCAATTTTTAATCGCTCACTTCATCAACATAATTTCTGGTCACGGAATATCGCTTGTAGAATTTCTCTACTCAGATTCTACTCTTACTTGCAGATTTGTTTTTTCTTGAGTCTCTACTTTATTGCGTGATCGTTGACGATTGCATCAACTAAAAATATGGCAAACGAATAAGATCACAGCATTTTAACCAAATGTAAAACTATTTTTCTCTTATTTTATTTACAATACTGTGCATTCATTAATCAAACCATCTACGGCAATATTTCAAACTTAGTACAAAACTATAAAAGCATTCAAGCATATTTTCAGTATTCAATTTTGTAACCCCCTCAATTTGAGTGCTATAAAGTGCATGTTTGAATTGTTTACGAATTAAAGTTGATTTTTTACAACTTCGTATTTAAGGTGTTGCGCAGTTCTTTTACATTTAAAAAATCTCGATCATTGCTTTACTTGAAAGAAAAGCTGGAAAATTTTAAAACTCCAATATCTACGAGTCCAATTCTGCCCGACTGAGTACCTATGTTTGTGTAAACAAATCATTTGTATTAAGGACTAAAAATTGTAATACCCATTTATATGTTTACATATGTAAATGTAACCTTAAATACACAGCTAGCTGTAAATATTTTATAGTTGTCATACTAAGTAGTATGTATGTATATACTCGTACAAATTTTTGTTGCTTTCCTAATATTTATCTTACAAAATGCATGTGTGCATGGATTTAATACCATTTCCTTCTTTCACTAGGTACATACATACATATTTACATATGTTTGTATGTTTATGAACAACAGCACATCTCTTTTAGTATTTCACCTAATTCCCCATTGTAGCATTGTACAGAAACGACACACATACATACATGCCGACATTTCTCAAATGCATACGAATGTGAAATATAGAATTTGCAAAAGAATAAATGAAAAGTTGCTAGCTTAATAAAATATAAAGTTCTTTTGAAAATATTACACATTCTGTTAAAAGCATTTTGAGTACAAGCAAAATGCATTTGTAAATATTTTATAGCACTTTATAATAATAGCATATTTGATATTTTTTTTTATTTCGCATGAAATATTATTAGCTTTAAGTTCAACTCAAAAGTAGAAAAATTGTTATGGGTTTTTATCGTATTTAACACAGGTATAACAATGTTAACATACATTAAAAATTCGAAAAAAATTTTCTACCTACTTACGAAAGAGTATAGAAATAAGGTATTTTCTGCCTAACTTATACAAAGATTAAATAAGATTCTAAGACTTATTTTTAAACAAAGATTTTGTCTACTTAGTTTTAATATTTCTTTCCTTCAAAGAACCATTGTTTTAGCAAAGTGTTGAGCTTGTTGCTCTTTACGCATTGAAAGCTTTTTATGTCAGTAAACGCAATCCGGCGCTACTATTTCGGCTATAAAAGTGATTTCTCCCTTAAGAAGTGTTAAACTTTTGGCGATTGCGTTGCACGATTAAAGCTTTGAAGCACTTTTTACAAAATGGTTGCTTGTTGTGATTTTATTAAGTTCGGAAGCAAACAAAGTTTCACTTTTTCACATTATATGTAGGTTATTGTCTGCGAGCTGTATGACCCTCAAATTTTGGCAACATATGCTGTGAAACTAACTGTTTCTAAGAGTTTCCCTTTTTTACATTAATTAAAATCTAGAATTTCTTAAAACAAAAGAGTGTTTACAATTTTTACTAGTAATAAGTGTGAAAGCTCTCAAATTTCACTATCTAACATCTTTTTGTCAGTGACATGCACAACACTTCATTAAGTGAGGAAGCTTTACTTTTTGTTAGCTTTGTATGAAATAAAAGCTTTTTATCGATTAGTTTTGCTCTACGCAAATAAACTTTTGCAAAAAGTGATTAAATTTATATTTAAACTTTCAATCAGATTAGAACCTTTAAAGCTTTCACTAATTATAAAGCACTGCTTTCAGTACATCTTGCTTTATATTTTTTCAGCCCACTTATATATTTTGACTACTGGCATACAAAAGCAAATTAATGAATACGCATAACTTTATTTCTATATTTATTTTCCGCTATTTATACGTTATACTTATATAAATTATAGTTATATTTAATCACTTAAAGTTCAACACAATTATTTACATATGCAGCGGTTAGCTCTTATCATTTGGTTTTTTTTTTCTTATAATAATTTTTAACTAAGCAGATCGTAATTTCATATTTTAAATATACGCATTCGTATAGTATTTTTCACCTACACTCGATTATTATGAATTTCAGTTAAATTGCCTTTTACTTTTTGTACGTCCATTTATTAGTTTTCGTTTGAAGTCGCAACATCACAAATCACAAATTCATAGATTTTTCACTTTTGATTTTCTCATCGTTTATTTCTTTCTTTCTTTTCTTTTCTTGTAATGTCTTCTTTAAGATTTTCTGATGTTCCCAGGATGTTCGATTTCCGGACCGGAGGGTTGTAATCTATTCATATATCATTTGCCGCAAGAGTTCGGCGATGCGGAATTAATGCAGATGTTCCTGCCATTTGGTAATGTGATTAGTTCAAAGGTCTTCATTGATCGTGCTACAAATCAGAGCAAATGTTTTGGTAAGTCAATCGCACGCACATATGTACACACGTACGAAATAATTTTAACGAATTTTTTTAATAAATAATTATTAATTTTTACAGGTTTTGTTTCATTCGATAATCCTGCCAGCGCTCAAGCGGCCATTCAAGCAATGAATGGCTTCCAGATTGGCATGAAAAGACTGAAAGTTCAACTGAAGCGGCCAAAAGATGCCAGCCGACCTTATTAACAATCGGAGTTCCTTAAAGCGTTACACAACATTAACAATTACAAGCGATTACTTCTTGCAAAAATAATGATCAAACAGTAATACCAAGAGTAGCAAAACTTAAAAACAAAAAAAATATATACAACAAAAAATCCCTATTACAAAAATAGAACAAAAAAAAATTGAAACAAAACTAAGCAAATGCGCATCTATCAAACCTCTAAATTCAACAACAGTCAGCAGTATAAAGAATTACCCAGCACAGCCGAAGGCAAAATAGCAGCAAAGCAGTCTTCAGATTCTTTTTAGAAAAAAAAAAATCAGCCCATAAAATAAAATCAGCGAGCAACAAATGTGCAAGTTTACAATAATTCAAATCCCAGTGAAAGCCAGCAGACAACAAACAAAATGCATGAGGTGAGTAAAGCTATTACATAGGTGTTCCGAGCACAGAAAGCTCTAAAGTTCGCAACAAGTTTTTTATTACAAAAGTGCACTCGCTTATTCTTTTAAATCTTTCATTTGCCGAAGCGATTAACTTAGCCAATGCGATAGCTTAGTGATCTTGTTCGGCGAACGTTTTTACGTGCGAACGAATGCCGCAGCTTTCACCTTAATTTGATAAATCAGAGCATTTACTATCGCTCTCGGATAAGATGAAAGCTGATGGTTATAATAAGTCGTAGGTGAAAAGTGTACTGAAAGCTAACAATTAAGTAAAAGTCTTTAATTTTGCACGAATTTATTCATGCGCAGTAAAAAAAACTAATATTATTATATAAAAAATTTTCATGGAAAGCAAGTTTCAGCTATCACAAAAGTTTTCTAGTGATGAAATAAGCTTGACCCCCTACTTCAATCTTAGTTTTTACAAAATTTTAATACACATAACTCAATATAAAAATCTTTCTAGGTCAGTTAATGGTAAACCGCAAAAGCATACAACCAAGCATATTGAGACAGTCTTACCAGTTGACGAAAATTCAGCTTCCTATCGACAAACCAGCCGATGTATATCCGGAACCAAACTCAAGCTTTCATCAAAAGCTCCGCTAAAACAATTTATTACAACACACATACATAAGCGAATAAGCATAAAAGTGGAATTCATTTTTTCGAAACGTCAATGAAAAACAACACGCCGATTAAGTGTGTATGAAAAAAAAACAAACAAATGTTATTAAAACTAATAAGTATATACATTTATGTATATGAAAAAATCTCCAAAAGAAAAAAAAATTATTAACAAAAATTTAGAACTGAAATACCGCTAACGAAAATGCGCGTATGAGTAGAAAATAAAGCGGAAGTCAAAGAGGTGTTGAACAATTTTTGCCAAACCAAAAGAAAAAAACAAAACAAAATTAGACATACAACAAAATAATATCGTAGATATATATACAACACACGCATATACATTATACACACATATATATACATATATATATGATAAATATATTTATTAAATAACTTTATCGCAAGACAAAAAGGAACCTTATATATGAAAAAACTAAAAAATAAATAAATTTGACTCTTATTATCACAAATTTTCTTTAAATTTTCAGAAACATACATGTGTGTGTATGTTAGTGCATATGTAAAATATGTAATTGAAAATTTGTTCATCATTTTTAGGCACACAATCACACTTTGAAATTTGATATACCATTCAACTACAAACACTTTGCATACACATAGTAACTTATATTAAAACATGCATACATACATACATGATAACTATACAACAATAGTTGAACAAATTAATTAATCGATTAACTAATTAATTACCACTACAATTAATATTATCACACAAATACAACAACTACAACTACAACAAAAGCTGACTGGTAAATGCGACCAAAAACTGAATAAAAAACTGAACTGTTCTGGGTAATCAAATACAAAAACTAAAACAAGTATAGAGAAAAACATTGCATCAATAAAACATTAGAGCAAACCACAACTTGCGAATAACTGAAGTAATTAAATTAAAACATGAAAAACACAAAAAACATAATTTTTATACAAAATTTAAAGTTAAAAAAATCTAAAAAAAAAATATTAAGTAATTATATACTTCAATGAAATATGCAAATTAACGCATACGAAAGAATATATGTAGATGCGTAAAAAATACTACATTATTAGTAAAGAAAAAAGAATCATAATGGGAATTTATTAAAATTAGAGAAGAACAAAAACTTAGTAAACAAACCACAAAAAATAGTGCAGCCAGCGGGCGCAAGAACAACTAAATAAATAATAATTATTTAAAATTTATTACCAAATACAAATAGTTTAAAAAAAAGAAATCATGCGAAGCAAGTAGTGAAAATAATATATTAGCAAGCGCAAATTTGAAGTGAGGTGAAGCATATTAAAACAAATAGTAAGTGGCGAATAGAGGGAAAAAATTGGGAAATATTTTTCTCTCAGTTTGTAATAAAAAAAAAGTTCCAAAAACGTTGAGATTACAAGCCTTAAAGTTCCACAATATCAATTAAATACACAGAACAAAAAGAAATAATAAAAAAAAGTTGGAAAAGCTGAAATATTACAAACGCAGGGCTAATTGTAGGCTGAGCAAAGGCACGAGCGGACAAGGAAACTATACAAAAAATATATGTAAGGGAGAAAAAAATGCGCTGCAAAGAAGAAAGACTAATCTATTGGCAACTAAGGCTTGGCTGCGAGAGATGCTTGTCAAAAGTAGCGTGCTAGCGGGAAAACTTTTTGCATAGAAAATGCAACGAGTGGAACGAAAGCAGCGAATGGACAAAAGCACAAGTGGCTAAAAAAGTTCAAGAGGAAACTTTATTGCAACTTTTTTTTCGCCAAAGCCCACTCGGTATTGCATAAAGCTTGCAACCAACTCACAATGGTAGTCAATTTGAAGTACACGTTATCGAGCTCCAATATTCACGTACACTATTTTTCACACATTCCATTGTCGGTGATTGTTGCCTTATAAAGCGTTATCGTAAAGTTTTGACAGTCGTATTGGACAATAATAAATAATTATCGGTTGATATTCGTTTTGGGTAGAATTGCGCGAGTTTGTTAAATTTTTCTCAAAACAGCGTTACTTCGATGCAAGGTTTCCAGTTTTCTTCAAGGGTTTTAATTACTTGCGATACTTGGATGAAGAAGAACATTTGTTTTTTGCTTTGAGAGCCAAAAGCGCGCCCGGCACATTTCTCCCCATCCGCGAAGTGGAAAAAAAGCGTTCAGTGTTAAAAAACAATTTGCCCCTGCAATATTATTTACTATACATACATACATACATACATACAAACTGAAAACTGAAGTCTGTAGGCATGAAAATAAACGCTTTTTGATAATAAGTACATACATACATACATACAGTCATAAATACTTACATACATATAAAAAATTCATGCTGCAACATATTGCAAATTTTGTTTGATAAAGCAAGCGAATGCATAAATATTTACATAGTATATATACGCAAGTATGTATGTACATACACATACATACCAGCACATGCATTAGGGTGGGCAAAAGTCGGTCATAGTGCCGCAATTTATTAATTTAAAAATTATTACAAAGGAAAAAATATGAAAAAAAAAACAATTTGTTGAAGTTAATGTTGAACTTTTGCAACAGATAAAACAAAAAAAAAGCTATATGGAGCGATAGGGGAATGGTACGGAAATATTTCCGATTAACGTGAAACAGGTAGTCGATTGCTTAGAATGAAGCGGAGTAGCAGCGCGCGTAGAGTAAAATTAAATTTAAAAAAAAAAAAAACACATTAAAATAGTAGTTCATTGGGAAAAAGGTACTATTTGAGGAGTAGGCGCAGGAAACTTTTTAGCATTTTAGCTTTTAAGCCAGAAACAAAAAAAAAGCGAAGAATAATTGAAAATCTAACACAAAAATTCGAATTTAATTAATATTTAAGTAAAACCAAAATAAAAACAAAACCAAGTAAATCAATAAATAAAACTAACTTAAAAGTATATATACATACTTACATATATATATAAAATAAATAATATTAAAGTAAAATAAATAAAGGCAGGAAGTGCAGTGATGACGGTAGTTGGACGAAAAAATATTTAGAAAGTTAGTATTAAAGTGCATAAAAGAGGCAATTTAAAAATAATAAAAAAAAATATATGGTATGCCGCAAATAAATGAAAAAATGTATTGTGCAAGCACATATTTAAAAGAATGCGATCATTGGCGTTGTTTAAAATAGCGAGAAGTATGGTAAAGATTATAGCGATAATGTTTTAATAAAAATATTTTTATGCGTATGTATGTTTATTCGCGTTACATTTAAAACATTTTTTTTTTTAATTATATTATTATAATTAAATTATTTTTTCTTTTTTTTTTTTTGTATCTTAAAAATTTCTCTTTTTGCTTCTTTCAATTAGGTATCTATTATATAAATATTTTTTACTAAGTATTTCTAGTGTTTCGTTCTTGCAAATGGTTTTTAACCTTACTTATGAGGAGATTTTTTTTTTTGATATATTTTCATTATTTTGTAAGTTTGTTAAATATTTTTAAATTTCTTCATTTTTCTTTTATTATTTTTTTCTGTAGCTTGTATTGTAATTGAATTTTAATTTTTTTTATTCCTTAAATTTACTGAACTTTCGAAAATTTTCTTCATATAAAATTTTTGAAAACTTGAATTTACTTAAAACATGTTTTTTTTTTTATTTGTTTAATTAATAATGTTCTTCTTATTTTTATTTCAATTTTTTTTTAATTCGTAGATATTAGTTTTTGAACTTTTTCGTATTTCTTTTTAATTTCTTGTGATTATGAAAATGTATTTATTTACAAATATTTCTTTGGTTTTAATTTTTTTCGTTGATTTACCTTAATTTGTTTACAATATTAGTTTATTCGCAAATTATTTACAATCTTCATATAATTTTTTTTATGTATTTAATTTATATTTTAATTTTGTATTTCAACCACTCCTTACTTCCATACTAAGTCAACATTATTTTATACAAATCAAGTGTTTTTACAAAGTTTTTTTTTTTTTTTAATTCCAAACCGAGACTTTCAACTAATAATTAAATAACCACAAAATGCAATCTATATTTTTGCAAATCTTAGCGAAATCCATTAATTATCGGCAGAATACGTGAAGACTTTCTATATACTTAGTACTAAGTTGCTGCTAAAATACATATTCAATGCAAAAATCACAGCAAACAGCCGAAAACTATTTATACTAGTAAAAAAAAAATAGACACAAATACAGGTAATTTCTATATGAAAATAATTAGCGAATGCTTATTACATTTAGACATATACTTATTAAAATCTTTAATTTTTTACATTAACTAAATTTTCTTTGCATTTTTACTTAAAAACCGTCAAAATATATTGATATAGTAATAAACTACAAAATTCTTTTTTAAATATTGCATAGAAAATTAATAACAAAATAAACAACTACACTTAAAATCCCCCCAAAGATTTATATACACACATATATACACATATTATATACAAATCTATTAAAAATATTATTAATATTATTAAAAATGATATAAAAATTATTATACCAAATGAGTAAATAAAAACACAAAGTTAAAACAAAAACAAACAAAGGAATTAAACTTAGTATTTTTTATAATCTCAGAAAAATATAAAATTCACATACATACATACATACATACTTAGTGATGAGCAGTAAAATTAAGTAAATACAATTCATATTGAGGCAGTAGAAGTGTAATAAAGATAAAAAAAAAAAAAATCAACTGATATTGAAACTGAGTAGTTATTAAAATAATTTATTAATATAAATCACATTTCAAACGATTTACGCAACACTTAGGCTAAGCACATAGCGGAGCGGCGAGCAAGGAAAGCGTCGCTTACAAACGTTTTTGTACGCTTTGCTCTTCACTATGCGCGTTTCCATTGTTTCGCTTTGCTCTTTGCGCGCCGCTTCACTATGCGCCAAGGCTTACTTGGCCAACGAAATGGCGTTGTAAAAAGTTTTGGATTTAAAAAAAAATTATATTATAAATAATTAATTATTAGCAGAAGGAAACTTGCAAATATTAGTTATATAACTCGCTGTTTAATTCGATTCAGCAGAAACTCTACCCTCACCTCCTACCCTCACATACATAGAAGCTCTTCAAAATCCCCCACACACACACTACTAAAACTACATACATACAAACACACACACATACACTTAAACATATTTGCATTCAAAATATTGCATTGCATTGCATTGAAAATATTGTAGTGAAAATTTAAATATTTATAAAAGAAAACAAAAAAATGGAATGTACAAAAGTAAAAATAAACAATTTACAAAAAATGCAAAATTATTTATCAATTAAATGCATAGAAAAATAAGTAAAACAAAAAATCTAACATACACTTAATTATCTAGGCATACGACGTACAATAAATATTTTGTGCAAGCTAAGACAAAAATATAGCAGACGTATTGAAAATAAAAAACAAATTTAAAATTACTAGTTTCTCACTTATTGCATAAATATCTAATAAATTAAAGGATTATACTTCACTTAACACAACAATATGCAACAAATCTACAGCTAAATAAGCCAAAAAATAATTAATTTATGAACCTAAATAAAAGTTTTTGAAATATCAAACAAAAAAAAATCAATAATTCGTGTAGCGAATTTGTAATTTTAGAGTATTGAAATTAATTTTCATTGAAAACTGAATTAAATTGCAGTTATATTTATATACATATGTAGTTGCAATGTAGTTTAAGTTAAATAAACAAATTATATATCTATTGAATAGTTACTTTTAGTATTATAATAAAAACACTTATTTGAAAACAAAAAGTCGTTAAAAATGCAAAACTATTTTTAAAATCAAATTTTGTGTTAGTCTTAAAAATTATGAAAATATTTAAATTTGTGCAATATAAATATGATTTACATGTGTTTGGTTTTTGTTTTTTTTTTTTCTTAAAATAAATTTACCAACTTTTTTTTGTATGTTTAAAAATATTCGAATTTTGAATTTGGCAATAAATAACATTTTCAGTTTTATAAAATCCCATTGTTATGTTGTAAAAAAATTGTAAGTTTTTCAATCATCTTATACGGCATTTTCCGCAGTTAATATTTAACGCTTTACCAATTTTTTTTTGTGCTTTGTCCAGCTGTTATAAACATACATATATATTTATCAAATTGTGATAATGCATAGTAAACAATTTATAAATGTTTACAAATGTATGTCTAATACTTACGCATCTCAAAAAATATTTTCAGTATTAAAAATACAGTTATACTTAATCAAATTTCGTAATTGATACACATTTAGCTAGTTTCAACTTGTACAAAAGAGTTAACTAAAAAAATTACATTTGTGCATATCTCGGTTCTTGCTGAATAGGCGTGTTAACTATTTCAAATGTTTAAAAAATAAACAAAAGCTTCAAAAATACAATTCTGTGCGTGCTGGAGGACCATTTGAGCTTGTTTTTTTTTTTTTTAATAAAAATATTAAATATTGCAAGAAAATCTCTTCTATATTTGATATTTTTTTCAACTCGTTATTTCTACTGGAAATAATGCAGATAGTATTTTGTGCATAAATTATAAAAATGTGTTCAATTTTTCTTAAAATGCGCCAGAATTGACAACAAAGTATTGAAAAGTGTCAGTGAATCCCATAGCGCCAGCAATTAAATACTTCCCATTTTATTGAGCGCCACACAGAAGCTTCAATTATATTGAAGCAATTATATGCAGCAAGCACTGATTACAGTTGTTTTCTTCTTTTTTTGCACGAAAACATATCAAAAGTAGTTCACTTAACAAATTTTTTTTTAAGTTTATTCAGCAAGTGCTGAATTGCATTTCGGTGCTGAAACATGCCAATAAACAAAGTTAGTTATCACCGCAAATCCAAGTTTTTAATTTTCAATCACTGCTATTACTAGTTGAATTTTTTTTTTAATTTTTAAGGTTACAGATAATATATTTTGTAAATTATTATAGTACTTACATTCGTACATAAATAATTTTAGTTAAGTGCATACTACATACAACAAAACAAAACTCTAGCGTCAAATGTACTTAATTGATAGGAATCACATTGTAAATATAGGTGAAAACGTCAAAGGCGGATGAAAGTCCCCCCAAAGCAGAGAAAAATAGATACTTACATAAGTTCATATACATTTACAAGTATATACAAATGTAAAGCTGAAACAGTAAGAGCCACCCATAAAGAAGTAAGTTAAAATCCTAACCTAAACACACATAGATTTAAAATGTAAATTTAACTACCAACAAGTTTAAATGTTAAAAAACCAATAAAAAAAATGATATAAAGAAGAAAACATTTCATAAGTAAATAACTAAATAGTATTAAAAATTATGATTAAGGAAAAATGGAAACCAAATCAAAGCAGCAGCTAAGAATTTACTACATAAGCACTACTAACACATACATAAATACATACATACATATGTACTACATGCATACAAACTAACTTATGTAAAATATGTAAAGAAAAGCTTATATGTTACTATCACTTACATTCATACACACATAAATACATGCATATAACTATATAGGAAGTACATGCATTTGTATTGACATTTACATTCTTCAAGTGCTTAATATAGAGCGCAGTAGAAGAATAATCATTAAGTGCTTATCGAATGCTTGTGTAAGCGCGGCCAATCACGGCGAATGGAAATGTAAGCTTTCAGTTTGTTAATATAGATTTCCGTGGCAAAAGGCTGAAAATTTCAAAGCTCGAAAGCTGAAGTAAAAATTGCGTGACCGAAACTTTCAAGTACAGCTGCAAAGTAAAAACTTGTATAATTGGTACGCCTTAAAATATTTTAAGCGCTACTTACTTGTTATTTCAAGTATTTTAAATCATTGCAAGACCATTTGAATCATTGCAAAGAAAGTGGCAAGTTTTAAGCTACTTACGCCTGAAAGCTGTAAGTAAGCATTATATCACTAGAGCTTTCAAGTACACCCTGCAAAGCGTGAAGCAAAACTTTAAACACGTTTTAAGGTTATTATAAGCTTACAAAAGTTAAAACTGATGTTGTTTCAAGTACTTTTTCAAGTAGCTTAGCTTTAAGCATGAAAGTTTGCAAGGTCTGGCATTAGCGCTGCCGGTTTTTCAACACTTTGAAGTATACTTCAATAAATCAGTTCGAGGGCTTAAAGTGGAAAGCTAATAAGTCGATTATTTACTTTAGTTATTGATGTGAGATAAAATGATATGTAAAATTACATTATTATGTTTATGCATCTTTCCAGCAGCATTTGAAAAAATTGACTTAGCAGTTTTTCATTGTTATTTTTTACTTATGTATTATAAATAACCGTACCACACATTTCTAGTCAAATTACCCAGTTATAGAGGTGAAATTAATTTTCTAAAATCGTTGAAGCGGCAAAATTTTTTAAAAATACCAAATTTTGCAACACATACTTATATTAAGAATCACTGATTTTGGCAAAATTCTTACCAAGTTAAGAAGCGTAATTTGAAAAAAATTAAATAAAAAAAAATATAATTTCATTTTATATAAATGAAAAACGCTTTTAAATGCATGCAGATACGCACATGCATTAAAAATATAATTATTATAAAATAAATTTATAATAATTATAAAATTATGAATTATGAATTTAGTCATTATTAATAAACCATTATTAAATATGAAATTTTATTATTATTATTAGCACCATTATTATGGAATATTTAAGAAAAATCCTGAGAAAAACAATAAAAAATTTATTACAAACAAAACAATTCAAATGCCTTTTTTCTTTTACAAAATTCTTTACAGTAAATTTTCGTAAATTGGTTGACGGAAGGTACTTTGCATAATTTTTTTAATTCAAATTTCAATATAAATAAATGTGTATACCACACACACACACACACACGCGCACACACACACACACACAAATGGGCTGTGAATTGAAAAATAAATACATAATAATAATAATTATAAAAATTATAATGACAACCAAAAAACACTAAAGCAAAATCAAATTCCAAATTTTATTGCCGATCCTGGCAACTCATTCATTGTCCACATAAACACATATTTTTGTATATTAACTCTGCGTTAACACATAACTGTTTTAGAAAATCAGCGCAAACTAAATCAAATGAAGTTAAAATAAATACAAAAGCAAAAAAAAAAAACAAACAAATAAAACAAAAGCGAAACTTGTTATAATGGTGATAAATGGGGGAAAAAACAATATAAGCGCAGCCAAAAATCAAAATTTCAACATCTCAAAAGCATTAAATTTTAACTAAAAACAATAAAATTAATTAAAGTAATAATACATTTACTTATCACAAATTAATGATTGAACAAAAAAAAATGTGATTGTTGCGCATATTTAGAAAATTTGCAAGAAAATTAATCTAAAAGAAAAAAACGTTATGTATGCAACACTTGAATATGTACCTTGACACAAATTTAAGAAGCATAATGCATGAAATGTAATCACGAAAGCTAACTAAATTAATTTAAAAGTTGTAAAACACAACGATTAAATTCATTAACGTGTATGTATAAAATAATTTACACAAGGTTTCGCACTTTTTTACATAAGTTATCATTTACGAGCTGCCCGAACAACAACAGAGCCTCACTCAGGCTGATTTGAACGATCTAAAGTTTAAATGCCAGTGCAGAATTTTGCCAATTTCAGTTTTTCGCAAATGCAAGAAAAAATTCAAATTTAATTTTTAACTATTATCTACAATGGAAAGAGAAAAAACAAAAATATTTCGCTGTGTATGCGAAAATGTTTTAAATCATATCAAAACACAATTATATATGTACACACACAAACATATGTACACACAAATGTATGTATGTTTAAGAAAGTTATCGCAGCGCAAAAACTAAAAGAAGTTGAAAAAGCATCCAGTCATGAAATAAGACCATTTACACATACACACACACACCCATACATATGTCAGGATATGTCACCCACTGACACGCAAGTACGAACATAATAAGCACACAAAGTGAAATGCGTCCGAAGAAATCCCAGCTAGGGGGAATAAAAATAAATTATTACCACTATTATTAGTATTGATTAATATAAGATTTAAAATATTACAGCATTTCAATTCAAAAAAAAAAAATATATTCAAAAATGAATTTTGTTATAGGAGATTTAGTTATTTCAAATAATAATATTAATCGCATGCTAGCGTTATTCGACTAATGTAATATTAACACTTAATATATGTATGTATATTATTTTTTTTAATCAATTTAACGCACTAGATAAAATCATATTTTTAACTACATATGCATTGAATGAAAGCCTTTAAGACAAACCTTGTGCGCTTCTGAAAAACTCGAAGAAGCTTGATTTTCGCTTTTATTTTCAAACATGATTTTTGTAACATTTTCAAAGCTTTAAAACAATTCGCAAATTCTTGTAAATAATTTGAAAAACCATTCACCATTATTTTCAAAGGAAGCTCTTTAAAAAAGTATTTGTCTCCATTTGCCTGTTTAGTGTTGAAGAATGCTACATTCTCTGTAATATTTATTGTACATACAATGTTTGAAATCAGTAAAATTTTTAAGCAGATTTAAAGCGTTTTTGCGTGCTTTAAAGCTCTCAAAATAAGATGCGCCACCATTGCTTCATTCATTTAGAGCCTACAAACTTTGTTCAAAGACCTAAGCAAGCTTTGCATTTATTTTCCTGTTCTAGACATAAAAAAAAGGAAGTCTACTCGTTAAATGCTCTAAAATATGAATCGGCGAAAACAATTTGTTTAATTATCTTAAATATATCGTAAGCTCATAGGGGTAAACGTGATATTTTTGAAGCAGATTACAGCGCTGATAAGTTGCTTAGATGCATTTGAAACTTATCAACTTTCAAATTTTGCACTCAAGGTGCTGAGCGAAAAAAAAAAACAAATTTCGTTAATGAAAGCTGTGTGTATTTAAGTTTTTGAAAGCTCGCAAAGCTTTACATGTCACTGGTAAACATCCAAAACCCTTTTTTCGGCCATTTTCCAACGCATGTCTATTATCCGTCAGCCCTTTGTTAACCAAATTAAGCAGTAGCCTTGTTAGAAAAATAAGCTTTTGTTCCATAAAAAGTTATTGAAGAATTTGTGCAGTAAATTTATTAATTACTAATCAAGTAAATACAGATAATGAATCTCTTATCGCAAAACGTTCCTTATAACTGTATATAGAAAGGAAGCTATATTTGAAAATTTCAAAATTTAAAAATGAAATTTATAGTAATTAGTATCCTTAATAAAATAGAACTGATCTTAAGCGTTTGACTAAGTAAATAAGTAAATATTAAGTATACATATTTATTAAAAATGTTTAAACTTTTAGCATTTAGTAGCGAAATACATAGAGCGTAGTGATAAGGTGCTGGTTTATTGTGGTAAATATAAACAAAAAAAAAAAACAAATACAAATGATGAGTATAGCTTTTGTAAGCATTCTTATAGAATGTGATAATGAGATGAAAATATGATTATGGAATTTACTTGGGATGCAAGATTTAAGTGCATCATGCGGAACGTGGTTAAAATGGTTTAGAGTTTTAAGAAAAGTCATTGCATTGAGTCCGAAATAAGCACATCTGAAAATTGTTAACGTCTTTAATGATAAAACAAAGGAAAAGAAATACAAATGTAAGTGGATGAAAGTTTTTTTTTTTTTTGGTTATAATGAAAGCATGCGTGAAAGCTCATGCTCCTTACAGAAAGCTTTGGTAGGTGAAGCTTCGAAAAATTAAATATGAATTTCAATTGATTTTTTGCTTTTGCAATTTCTTTAAAAAAATTTTGCTTCTCAAAGCTACTTTGCCGAGCATTAGCAAAAATATGTAAGTCATAAAGTAAACCAAAAACTTTAGAAATGCCTTTAGCCTGCGAAAATGAAAATATTAAAATATTAAAAAGCAAATAAGTACCAATAAAGCATTAAATTTTATTCAAAAGAGCTGTTTGTCCATAAAAATGGGAGTGCAATTTAAATTAATATTTCACAATGAAAGTAAATCAATAAGCGTATAAGTGCATGGTAATAGTAAAAAGTTTAAAATAAATAAATAAAAATACAGGGTATTTCATGCAATTATTATTACCATTATTACTAATATACAACTACATTAATTATATGTATGCCACAAAATATTGTAAGTTAAGTAAAAACAAAAGCTTATTAAATACTTATGTATATTAAAAAATAGTAAAAATACCATTTTACCAAATCTTAAGTCAGCAACTTTCAGTGTTAAACTTACCATATGTGAAGCATATTAATCAAAGCGCAAAGCCCCACGTATCACACACCAACACACACACACACATACACTCAAACAAACACATGCTCAGTAAACAGATTTCATTGACACAAATGTGTACTAAAAATAACTAGTGACTTAATTTTTTGGCTATAAGATATTTTTAAACGCCTAAGCCACCATATTAGAACTTGTGAAAGTTAAAAAAGTTGTGTTACTACAGCCTTCGAATTTGTCACAATAAAAGCTTGAGCGTACTTATTGCAATTATGTTTCATTTTTAATCATATTTAGAATATGGTAAAAAAAAACTTGTTGTGCCAAGAAAATTTTGTTGTAATAACCATTTTTATTTTTTTTAATTATAAAATTATCACGTGCTCATGCACCTTCACACACACACTTACAGAGACACATTACTGCACTAACAAAACTTAATGACCATTTTTGAGGAGCAAACAAAATCTATGCAAGACAAACATAAAGCGAATTTATATTGTAAATAAGTTTAAAGTTAAAATAAAATATATGTAATTATACAAAAGCAAATCCAAAATACTAAAATATATAAAATTACAAAACTAAGATAAATATCCAATAGCGGTAAAAAAAAAAGAATTGCTGATAATTAATTTTATAAAGCAGTTAGAACTATAACTGTAAACACAGCAGTGTCATAAGTCACTTAGGACATACTTACATAGATATAATCAAATATATATACAATACTTACATACATACATACATACATACATACATACATACCTGTAGAAGTAAGCATAAAAATATCAGAGTTGCATTTTGCAAAAGCTTAGCCATTTTGAGTGCGGCTTGGTAGTGCTAATAAAAAGCGCGAAGAAAAACAATTTTTTAAATAATAATTGCAGGCATAAAATAAAGTCCAAAATATATAAAAGCTTCATATTTTGCCACACAATTAGCATAGCATTATTTATTTTTCATTAATTGCACTGAAATTTATTTACACATATTTTTTGTTCATATTTTATATGTTTGTATGTATGTTTATCTACTTGTTATGACATTTAATTAAAGTTCGATTCAGAAAATTCCGTCCGCATGTTAGTAAATACATACACACACTCACGCACATAGTAAACCTAAATTTGATATGCTCAGTAATTGTTAGAATTTGTTAAGAAACATTATTTTTAATTTAATAATTGATTTATTTTTAGTTAAAATTTACTTTTCAATAAAATTTCTTTGTTAATTAAAATATTCTAAGCCTTTGTCAGTATTGGACAGCGATGGATGAATTTTTATTTACTAAAATCTTCGCCTATTCAATCTTGGTAGTTAGAATCGTTTTTTTTTAATATTTGATTTTCGACTACAATACTGAGCAATAGCAGGTTTCAAACAAATTTCGAGCGTCTGCGCTGGTGTTTGAGAAAACTGCAGCCGCATCTTCTATTCGTATTAAATTTTAGTATATCTAAGTAATTTTTTCAAAACGCTTGATTTGTAATGAATTCTTTAATGGTAGTTTTTTTAATCGAATTTTTTAATCTCTTAATTTCTCAATTTGAAATGTTTTCTCTGAAGCTGCGTAAATGTAAAGATTGATTTCTTTAGTTTAAATAAACGTACTGTTGTGAAAGCTTTCATTTAGTTTTAAAGTTTTTGCTTACCCAAAACTGTTATCAATATCGAGACCAATTTTTTGCCTCAAACCACAAGGCAGTAAAAGCTTTGCTAGTATAGCACCTAATTGTCGATTTAGTTATATGTTTACAGTTTTTTTTTTATCAGATATAATAACATTTTATTTTTTCCGGTTTCTGCCTTAAGCTTCGCATTCACTTTACAAAAATTGGAGAATTTAAATTTCGCAAAATATCAAAACTTAGTACATATGTACATGTATATGTACATACAAAGCAACCACAAAAAAAAAATGCAAATTGTTAACTATTTAAATTATAAACCAAAACCGAAATGTTTTAGATTTAAAGAGCACCTTTAAATGAACAATAAAAGTTTTAGAAAGCAAATCAGCAGATAATAGCAAATGATAACAAAATATATACATATAAATTCGTCAATCACAATGAGGACAAAACGCATACATAAATAATAAGATGAGAATGTGAGAAACTAAAATATAGTTTTTAACACAATATGACAAAAACACCGAAACCAAAAACCAAAAACCGGCAAATGAAAAAATACACACTTCACTGTTATGTCTTTTTCTCTTTTTTTTTATTGTTTCTAATTTTGTTTGTATCTTTTGTTTATTTTCACATAGTCGTGTTAAAAAGGCAAAATATAACAATAATAGCGGGAAAATAAACTGAAATTAGTATAAATTCTAAAACAGCGCTAAAGTCATGAATGCGTCTGATAAGAAGGCATATTCATATTATTGAGAAAGAAAAAATAGTGAAAGAAAAACATTTTTTATTATAAAATGGTTTCAAATAAACTAATAACGTAAAATAAGAAGCGAAATTTCACAAAATATTATTAAATGCATGTAGTGATTGAGGATCATATTAAATATCTTAAGTAAGTTACATGCATATATACTTACAAATATATATATATATATATATATATAATATTAATACTGTTATACTCACAATAAAGACTATAGGTAGAAGTGAAAACACTCTATGACGTAGAGATGCAAACTAATCAACCTAGAAAAATCGACACAGGGATGCATTTAGCATTAGAGCTAAGCAGCATTATACAAACCCAAAAATGCATACTAATTTTTAAAAGCCTTTTCTGAGCTTGCTTGAAGTTTTTTGATATTTTTTAAATTTTATTTTTTTAAGTAATTGCGCACTATTTAATTGCCGGAATAGGTACACTATTTGAAGCGCTAATGAAGTGCTACTGTGCTTTCATCAGGAACAGTTTATACGCTGAGCGTAAAATAAAAATTAAAAGCTTAAACATGACGACATGAAAGTCAGGCAAAGTAAGCGAATTACATAAATCGTCTATCAGCTGAACAGTTTGTAAATGCATTGAACTTTTTGGAGCATGAAAGCTTGCCGAAAAAAGTGATGGCAAAAAAAATGTGCGTACAATTAGTATAGGTTTCCGAACGCAGAAAGATTTAATTGCGTGAAATATCATTTTTAACGTTAGCAAGAGTATTTGTAGCTCGATTTATAACGTTTAGATAAATTTAGGAATACAAGATTTTATTAATTAATTTATTAATTCCTTTTTTTCTAATATTTATGGGTGTTTGGACACCAATAATAATTTTAGTGCAAAATGTGAGTTTTGACTTTTATTTATGTTTTTATTACTAAATTTTAACAATCTTCTTCGAACGTTTGTTGTAAAAAATGACTAATTTTATCCATATCAAATTCAAAAAAAAAATCAATTAAAAGAATTATTTAAACAAAAGAATATCAATTGAATGAATAGTAAATTACTATGTATATGTAATATATAAGGGAGATATTATGTAATATCGACTTAGCGGTAGCAAGCGGTAATATGCTTTTATTGCCAAAATGTATGAAGTAATAGCAACCAGAAAATGTAGAAATTTTCAAAACATTCATTACATAAATACGCAGTTGTAGAAAGTCGAGTAAAAATTAAAAAATTAAAAAAGCTATAGCAGCTAAAAGAAGAATTTACAAAGTATGAAGCTCGGACGAAGCTTAAAGTAGTTCGTTTTTAAACACACAAAGCTTTTTACATTCATTCATAACTTTTTTAAATCAATAGTTTTTTTTTTTTTTGGAATTTACAGATGCTGATTGACTAACGGCAAGGTTTATATATGTTTTACCAAAACCTAATCTTGCTTATAGAATTTAGTAACGCAGCAGTCATACCAACAACACAATAACACTGAAAAATAACGTTTTACCATTTTTTTTTTGCTGAAAATTTCACTGTATAAATATAGCCAAACAAAAAATGCACACCATTTTATTTTAATAAGTGACACTTAATTTCATTTAAAATTTATAAAAAGAAAAACTATTGTATAAGCATTGCAAGAAGATTTATAGCATTTAGATGAGAAAAAAATATAAAAATTATACAAATACAATATTTGAAGAATATTAAATATTAAAATTATTTAAACTGATATCATTTAACGATAATTAGCGCAAATGAAAAACGTAAAATTTTAGAGGTATTACCAGTAAATTACTAATAATAAAAAGCAAGCAAGGGATTTTATTTGTTAAAAAAAAAAAATACGAAACAAACAAAATATTGTAATGTCTTACCGACTAGGTTGGTAAGAGAAACAAAATTTATTAACTAATTAAATCAAGCGAACAAAAAAATATTGCAAATATTGCTTAACTATTTCATAAATTTGTGAGTTAGCTGAATTTAGTATGGAAAGCGCGTAAGAAAACAATAGAAGAGATACAGAGCAGAGACAGTGAATTACACAAGAACCGAAAAAGAAAAATTATAGTATAAAACAAAGCATTTAATCAAATTTTCGAACCACGCAACTTTTGATGAAACAATTTTCTCTAATACTACCAAAGAATACATGCAACCGTTTGAATTTTAATAGAATGCGTTTATTTTTTTTTTTTTTTTTCATTTATTCATTTTTAATAATTTATCTCGTACCACAGTATTTTTTTTTTTTTTGAAAAGCTAAAAAAAAGTTGCTGCCTAATGCAGGCACACACTTCAACCAAGATTGTAGCGAACTTGTGGTACGTGTGGATTGATGGCTGAAGCATTTACGGCAATTGTTGTGTTCTAGTCAGTCAGTGAAAAATGATAAGATTAAACGTCAGAAAGTCAAACATCAAAATCTGGATTCACCAAAAATCTGGTGAATTTCGGTCGAAATCCTTGTACGCATGTCAATCCTTATTGAAGTGTATGGCAGGCCTACGCGGTCATAAATAAAACGCGTTGAAAAAAGTTTCGCATTCATATTTCTGGCCAAGCCTCAACTTCGAAGATACTTTAATTTAGTGCGGCATAAGTGAGTTTATTTTATTAAAAAAATAATAATCAAAATCTTTAAAAACAAGCGAATCACCAAATCATTTCTACCATGCACCACAAGCGGAAAGAAGAAATCGATGAACTGAATTTTAATGTTTAGAAATTAGGAATCGCCGATTTTTATTTGGCAATCCAAAAACTTGTATTTATTTTTTTTTTCGTGATATTTGCTGACTTTGATTAAATTTTTTTTTTTTTCGTTTTTCAATTTGTTTTTTTTTTTCGTTTAAAAAAATATTTTTTCCAAAAAATTATTTATTGTTTACATAGTTAATTTAGTTATATTTATTACTTTGACACGATTACATATACGCAAACGAATTAAAAAACAAAAAGTTGCATTGCTAACCTAACTTTTGGAGGACGATTGCCATACCTAAATTTAAATATGTACTTACATACATACATTATATACACATGATTAGAGAGAGAACAAAATAATTTGTTAACTAAATAACTTAACTGAAACCTTAATTATAACACACAAGAGCAAGAGCCACACTTCATAGGGAATGTAATTGTAGTAAAAAAAAAAAAACTAAAGAAACAAAATCAGAACCTTACAAATGAAATGATCAGTAACTTAAAGTAAATGCATACATACAGACATAGTAAAAAAAAAATAGCAAGGGAAAAATAAAACTACAAAATAATTAAGCGTGACAAGAAGAAAATATACAAAAACCAAAAACAATTAACTATGTATTTATACTATTAACTCGTACATGCTTACGATACATACATACATATGTAACTACTATATATTATTATTACCATTATTATTATTATTATTATTATTATATAAATAATGAAAGCGCTTCGTACGCCAGTGAAAGTGCGACAAGCCAAAAAGGATGAAAGCATACACCGAAATGTAAAAGAAATTTACAAATTAGAAGTGAGTTGTATAAAAAAAAAAAAAAACACAAATTACAAAATACCATAAATTATTAAATTAACTACATTATATTACATTTAAAGCGTAAATAAAGTTAAATTAATAAAATAAAAGTAATACAAAGTAGTCGCATACTAATTTCAATTCGCAAATATTTTGCTGAATTGATAGAGAATTTCCAGCGTGTTGAACGCTTAGTGCAGTAACAATTCATTATTAGTGCATACATATGTATTATAATTATTATTATTATTATTATTAGTATTTTTATTATTATTGTCAACAGCATTATTATAAATAATAAATATTGTTTAACATTAATACAGGTTATAAATACATAAAAACCTACATACATATGTCAATGCATACATACATACATACATATGTATGTGCGCGTGATTAGTTACACGACAAAAAATATTACTATTGATCTAGACATTTATTAAAAATGCGACTAAACGAATTGTAATAAAGAATAATTGCAGCAGCAGCAGCAGCAAGAGAAATAAATGATGCGAAAGGATTGATTAATTGTATGGAATTCATATTTTACAGGACTACAATTCATACAAAATTCATTTTACTTACCTACTTACATACATATACAAATACATACATTATATATACATATTGTGTGTATAAAAAAATCTGCTTGCGAATGCTATCCATTAAACGACGGAAAGCAGCAATGCAAAAGGCAAGTTTAAACTCAATTTCGAAATGTATGTGGTAAGAGGCATTACACCAACACATTTACACACACAAACTAAAAAATAACTGAAGCTCCAAACACACTAAAATATACATATATATATACATACATACATATATGTACATATGTATGTACATTCCAAGCACTAGCCAAAAACAGAACACGCAACCCATTCTCCAAATACCCCTACTCCTACTCGATTCGTACCCTTTCCAATTCGCACTCGCACATCTAAGCGCTGTTTAGAAAATTACAAATAAAACAACTAAACTTGCATTCACATAGAGAAGGAAAAAAAAAATATTACAAAAAAAAAAAACAAAAAAAAAACTAATTATAGATCAAACACACCCATTAAATTATTATTACAATAAAAAGCAACAAACTATTGCATTAATTATTATTATGTACTATTATTATTATCATTATTAATTATTATGATACATTTTTATGAATTATTGCATAATTAAATATGAAAAATATATTATACATTAACAAATATATTACAAGGATTAAGTATATGCTATAAAGAAAATAATAATAATAATCTTAATGCTGATTATGCTGATTGCTAGTCGAAGAAAGAGATGATAAGCGTAAAGAAAACCAAGAAAACCCAAAAAAAAAATTATTAAAAAAAAAATTTAACAAAATAAACAATGAAAATTAAAAAGCAAAAAAAAAAAACAAAACAAAAGAATAATACAAAATAACAATAAACACAGAATATATATTATATATACTTTATAGACATTTAACAAAACCTAAATGAAAACAAAAACCCCAAAAACAACAAAAACAAGAAGAATAAAACGCAAAAAAATAAATAAAATAAAGTTACAAATAAAACTTTTAAGAAAAAAAATTCTTTATGTGTTCTAATTTCAATTGGATATTTGGAGTATAATGCAGGCTACCAAAAACCTGAGGAATACCATTTACAATGAAAGTGTTTTAAACTTTCTCGTATATTCCATAAAGACCGATTTTTATCTTCAACCAGAATCTGCAACTTGACACATTCGAAACTGCTTAATTTCTTAAATAGCCGAGTGTCTACGGAGGCAGCAGCAAAAGTCTAACTCCCACCGATTTGTCAGTGTGCGTGTTAAACCCTAAGTAAACCTGCTACTATCTGAGTACTACGGTACTACCGTCAAATATCTCGCGAGGAGGTGGTATTCAAAGGGTAGTACAAAAAATTTGCTAAGGTCACAACGCAAATATGCTCTATTAATATAATAAAGTAATATTATTAGAATTCCTGAGGTTTCTGTGGTTAGAGGACACAATTGATATTAAGATCACTGAGCTAAAAGAAAATAATAAGTTCCGATCCTCACAGAACCGAAGAAACTAACAACAGATTGAGGAAAAAGATTCCTACTAAATTTGTCGGTATTGAAATGCGGAACAGGCCTGATTAATATACAGTCCTTGTGTGTGCAAGTGGGTAGCGGTGCGTGCTATAACTGCATGTGCCGCTGCCTTCGAGGTTCGAATCTCAGTTAGGGCAAATAAAATCTTAATAATAGAAAAAGTTTTTTCTAATAGCGGTCACCCCTCGTCAGGCAATGGCAAATCTCCCACGGCATTTCTGCGATGAAAAGCTTCTCATAAAATACATCTGTCGTTTGGAGTCGGCTAAAAATTGTAGGTCCCTCCATTTGTGGTATAATATAAAGACGCACACCACAAATGATATGAGAAGCACGGTCAAATACCGATCTATGTATATAGTCTAAGCGCTAAATTATCATTAATATTCCCAGCTTATTCTTCTGAGTTTATACTGAATAACAAAAGAGATATCGACGATAGGATTTTCTCTATACTGCTCTGGGTTCATTACAGGAACCATTCTACTAATTGTTTTCCAATCTGATAGCTGATTCGTGCGGCGCTATGCCTCGTCCTGTGCCAAAATAGTTCTACATCAGCGAACTTATTTCGTCGGTATCAAAGACTTTCTCTTGTCCAGCTGTCTTGTAGTATAAACAGCCGGTAAATTCAGGCAACTATTTTCGTCCTCAGGCGTTTAATCGCCTAATTAGTTTTGCCGCTGTTGATGCCTGACGCCATTAGCTATCTATGGTTCTTAGCTGCAATTTTGTATATTGGGCGATTGTTTTCCAAGTCACAAGTTTTGACCATGGATGCTAGGAAAAAAAACCAAATATGATAAAATTTATAATTTCTGACTCGATGATTGACAGCGCAAGTTGCATTTGAACTTCTAGATCAGTTTACCACATTTTAACTTGGTGTTCAGCTTATTAAAAAATATTATAATAGCAAAAGCTCACACGGCATAACTCACGAGCGTTTGGATGCTGGCTAAGTGTTGTGTAGTGGCGTAAGTTCGATTTCCGCGTAATCATTGAAGAAAGAAATCTGATTAGAAAATGTGGTGATCGCCATTGAGTATTGTTTTATTGCTTAAAAAATTACAACTTTCCCAACAGTATTTCAAAAAAACACAAATGTATTCCAGAAAAACACATATAGAAATTTTCTGAATTACTGAATGAATATTTGTGTTTTCCTGAATTACAATTGATCTTTCCTGGAATACAATTGATCTTTTCTGAATTTCATTTATTTTTTTGGAATACATTTGTGTTTTTCTGAAGAACTGTTGGCAAAGGTATAGTTGCTAAAGATCTGTACATTTGTACACTCTCAGAAATGGTATGAAAGATTTATATGATGAGGAATATTATAATCTCCAATTGCTAGCGTCGATAAATATCGTTCTACTCCTTCGAATGTCGTTTCACGCTGCGATCGATTATAACGAAATCTCCGTCACTGGTCATCGAAAGAAATAATTACCAAAACATAATACAAGGTAAGTATTTGGTGACTATTTGGAGACTCAGGCAGATATTTAAAACATTTCGAAAATACGCCATTCGTTCATCCGGCTTTACTATTTGTACGCAACCGCAAAACTACGATCCTAGTTTTTCACTTCACTGCCTCTTTAACCATATCATTTCGATTTTGGGTGTCTAGAATTTTCCAAAAAAAAAAAGTTGTTTTATTCACACATTGAATTTAGACGCTTTTTTTTGTTACTATTATAATAAAAACTAAATATTAATTTAAGTAATGCATAAAAACGAATCCAACAAAATGTTGCTAATTTCCTACATTTTAAAGCTGGTTTTCGATACACAAACGCCATCACTGCGTGCATGTAACATTCCAAGATATAAAGTTTAATTGTTAAAAAGAAATATTTATAAAATACAGTTTTTTAATACATAATAAATTGTGTAGAAAATAATTTTTATATAGCAATTTAAGAGTATTTCACTTCGAACAGCTTCGAAATACTACGATTTTTCTGTCGTTTCATTTCGCTCGAAAATGTACGCGCGGCAACACTGGTAGATACTACGGACTAGCATGCTTCGAGCAACGGCGAAATCAAATCGATCATCTAAAAGGACATTTTCTTGCAATTTATCGTTTACAAATAAACATATACTCATATACATAAAAATTCCTCTTTTAAGAGTAAAACAAAGCCTTAAGAGAGTACACAATCGACAAATAACACAGCATGTTAACTCCCTTAAGGCTTTGTTTTGTCCTTGCCATCTTAAACGAGCTAAAGAATATTCCACTCGAGTAAAAAATTAGCCTCACTATGAAAGCGATGTTAAAAGAACTAACAACGAGGTGATTGAAGTGGGTAAGGCAGAAAGTATCAAAGATAAATTGCATCAAGTTTTAACTAACAGCTCGCAATTGTCCAATAATCAAAAGACATAAAATTTATCAGAAGGCTTGGTAAAAGAAATTGATAGTTTTTGTAAGGAGGCGATAAAGGCTATGTCCTACAGAGAGCATTTAATTTATTGTCGACAAATCAACCAACAAGTGTTGAGACGCAGCAGTGCTTCTTGTGTACCAAATTTGTATATTTCTACTTGAAGTATAAATTATTTTGTATGTGTGTTAAATTTTATGTACGTTTATTTCCTTTTTTTTTGTTGAAAATATCAATAAATACTTACATGATTTACAACAAATCGCTCTTCTTTGTTATACGAGTATTGAATGTTATTTTGTATACTTCTATAATACAACCTTTTCATATCCCGAAAATGCCGGGATCAACAAAATGCCCAAAATTAACATCCCTAATACATACTCACCCCACCGCCACTTTTTAGCCAACAAATAAAGCGAAATTATCATGTGTAGTTGCAGTTAGTTTCTAATTGCCTACTAATTTGTAAGTAGTTTATTGGTTTTTTTTTTTTTCGAGTTTAATTTAGACTTTTGTTTTAGACTTTGAATGCTGATTTTTGAAATGTTGAAATGTTTCCTTTGATAATTCATTTACGGTAATTTTATGTAGTTACACATGTATGTATGTATGAGTACTCGGTGTACGAGGAGAAGAGTTTGTGGACATAATAACAATGTCTACATACATATTTATGAATGTAATTACATTTAAGTTACAGCTTTTTTTTTATAGTATTATCTCGATTTTTGTTTTGTTTAGTATCTCTTTAACAGTATTTTTTTTTTTTATAGATAAATTTCTGGAGGTATTTTCAATTTAATACAATATATGTATGTAGTATGTATGTACTATATATTTTTCCATCTTATTATTTTTAGATGTGTATTTATTATGTTTATTATATTTAGGGTTTACAATGTATTATATATATATATTTATGTATGCGTGTGTATGTGTTTGTGGATGATATATAGATATATATATTATAATTGAAGAATTAGTTACATATATTACGATACAAATTTATGATTTACGATTTTTTAATTGTTGCTGTTTCTTTTAGTACGTTTTAAAGCAAACTTGCGCTTACATACATAGATAGTACAAGTAGATAAATATTTTACGCATTTGTTTTTGTTTTCGCAACTCATTGTAATTAATTTGTTAACGCTATTTCTATCATATGAGGGCTTTTAGTTCTTTTATAAAAATAATGTTAATTCTAACGCTTAAATATATGTATGTATGTAACAAACGCTTAGATAACGGGTTTGATTTTTTGTTTTTTTTTTTTTTGTTTTCTTTTGCAATCAAAAATTTCTTTATTCATACGTTTAACAAACAACAAGTGAAATAGAAAATCAAGATATTGTAAATGAGTAAATCAAAATTTTACTTTTAAAATTAATTTAATAACAAATCAAATGTAAATGTTCAAATTTTCCACAAAAAAAAAAAAAAAATACAACAAAATCGAAAATTTTTTTTAAATCTATTTATGTATATGTATGTATGTATGTACATTTCTATGCAATTTCCAGACAACTCATATGTACATAAGTAAGCGTGTAAACAAAAAAAACAAAAGAACATTTAAAGTCGTACACTTTAACGCTGCACCGTTATTTGAAATATAAGCAAGTAACACTTTTTTTGCATATACTATAGTAAATTGAATCCTACATTTTCTTACTTCAATACAAACATATTTATGTAGGTGTAGGCATGTATAAAACAATACTCAAAAACCCAAAATGTGAACACGTGGATAAAAAAAATGTAGAAAACGGAAAAAGGTTTCAAATCAGCATATCCCCAAAGCTTTATATTGAGTTGGTTTTCAACGGTTGAACACAACCTCGCGAATATGCGGTATATCAGTTATTCCACCATTCCACCAACTCTTGTATCTCACAAAATTTATTAATATTACTTGCAAAAAAAAAATCGTATATATCACTAATTTTACATGAAATGAAAAGTAGTACCACTATTCAAATTACTTCCGCTGCACTTCGGTTGCGCGCGTTGGTGGGGGACATTTAAGGCAGGCGCACGCCCAAACGCGCTCATGGCGCTTTGATAAGGTTATTTTTACATTTTTTTTCTTTCTATTTTCTTTTTTTTTTTTTTGGTTGAATTATTACAATTGTAACTGACGCCATGGCGGTAAGCGCGGCAAATACGAGTATAAATCACAATCAAATTTACTTGTATGTATGTTTATGTTGTTAGGTATGCGTTCATTTGGTCGAAACATTTGTGCCATTACTGAACTATGGCGTTTTCTTCAATGAGAAGCTACCAGCGTGTTGCATGTACATATGTATTTGCGTGTGGTTGATATTGACATATTTATCCTACATACTAAAAATACAGATAATTTGCTCTCTTGACCAACGAACAAATGACAAATGAATTAATGTATGCACGCATGTATGCTTAAGTTTATAAGGATTATGCGATCGCATACTATTTATTTGATTCCCTTAACCCTTTTATGCAATACCCACTTTTTATGGGGTGACATTTACTGTGCTATCAAATTGCTGGAAAGCAGTTTGATTTGTATATTTGTAACTTTATTAATTGTTTTATTTTTTACTAATCGAAAGAGGTTCGTTGCATTGTGTTCCTATATATTTGCTTCAGTTTCTATAGGGGTTTAAGCTAGATACTGCTCGGTTCGCTTGCTATGCTAATTTTGTATTTAGCTTTTGCATTACGTTTTTGTTAGATTTCATTTCTGGTTTTTTATCTGTGTAATTTGTTAATAGTTATTGTTTTAACAATTCAATGCAAGGATACTTTAGAAGGGTTCCGTCTCAGCATATAGATTATCGTAGTTTGATTACTTTTCCTGCCTTTTCACTTGATAACTTGTATATATGTATGTATATATGTACGTTGCATCTTCTTGTAGAAGTTTACTCTTGGTAGCACATAAAATCTAACACACGAGCATTTAATTATTGAATATCTTTGTAATAATGTAGTATTTTACAGTTTTTCGATTTGTTTACTCCTCCGAGAAATCTGTATCATCACTATCATCGCTTGTGCCAGAGAGAAAGTCAAGCCAATGGTAATCTCGTTGCTCAACAAACTCCCACAAGTAAATCTGAAACAAAAAAAAACAGTCTTTAGTTGTAAACATCTTTGCATTATAATAAAGTTCTGTAAGTTCATCAAAACACTTACATCCAGTAAATCAATGAAATCATTTGAACCACGATGGAGCTTGCGTGCACGTTTAGGTAAACCAACATCGACTAATTCGCCATTAGGGAGAGCATGTTTGTAGAAACATTTGTTACCAAATGGACACTTGCCATCGCCCTATTATGTTAATTAAATAGCAAATAAATAAGACATTCTCACTGAAGTAAATCGTTACCTTTTTGAAATATTTGCAGTCTTTCACCCCAAGCGCAAATCGATAATCGTTAAGCAGCTTATCCTTTTCCTCCTTAGTTTCCACCCAAAAGGCACTGGGGCAAACAAAATCGGAAGAGACACGGCACTCTGGACAGGAACTGGAAGTAAAATGATCAAATGTAAAATTTTATTAAATGTGTTGGAACAATCACTATTTAAGGCGCTAAAGCTTTACGTCTTGCAAATCTAAGTTATAACTTAAGTAATTGTAATGATTGTTCGTTATTTACCGTGTAATCTTGTGTTCAAACTGCTTTGCTTGTCGCCACTTGCGGATGCATTCTAGGCAGAAAATATGATTACAGTTAGGTAATATTCCGAAGCGTTTCTCACGACCTGCTTTCTCCATTATGGTGTCGAAGCAAATGCCGCAAGTCTTATCCTTTGAACGTGCAATAGCAAACGATAATTCCATAGCTTGTTCATGCTGTTGTAAACATTCTTGATTATGCTTCCGACGTTGTGTTTGATCACTCGGATGTAAACAAAATTGATCGCACATTTTGCAAAGCTCCAAATGCACACCATATGCACAGTAGGCACCGTAAGGACAAGGACTCTCAAATGGACATATCATTTCCTGCATGGCTTCGAGGTCAGCTCCTTCAACGACGGCCATATGCTGTGCTCCATTACCCCCACCAACAACATCGGCCCAGGTTTTTTGAGCAGCATCAGAATTCAGTGAACACATAGAAGCCGCGCCGTCGATCGTCACATCGTCGCCTGACGCTTCAGAATTTTGGTGTACGGTTCGATAACTTTTCGGCACAAAGACGGGTGCATTTGCCCAATTCTTACGACTTGTACTTGGTCGTCCAAACGGTTCTCTTGTAGTTTTAGCATAACTTTTTGAAGAGGTTGTAGGATTATTGTATTCAGCTTCTATGCTGCTGCTGCTGCTGATGTCTTCGCCACTCGTAATGTCGTGAGAAAAGCGACATAAACTTCCGAAACGACATATACCTCGTTGAAAGTAACGACAAATGGCCGGATTTACTGCCGCATTAGATTGGGGCCTAGGCGCCGAGGTTGCACCTTCACCAACCGTAAGGCTGGACATCATATTGGGTAAAGAAGCTGCAGAAGCAACAGAAGCACCACCGTCTCCCCCAACCGTTGTCGTAAAAGTAGCTGAAGCACTCATCCTTGTTCTATGCTTTACTGTTCAAAAAACGTGCACGATTGAATGTACTTTTCAAGAAAGCGTTGACACAACAACTACTTCTCCTGCCTCAACGTGCTTTCACTTCAGGGCTGAATTAACAAGTTGTTCACGCACACGGCTGAGGCAAATGAACTCTCAATTTCTGTTTTGATATTAATGCCAGTTATTTTTGTTTTTGCTTTAACGTTCCTTTCGTGTTGAGACGAATTGCAAAACTTCGTACTTTTGTCCACTTCTCTTGACCCTTCGTCGTCAATGATACAGACAGACCCAAAATGGCTTTGTCTTAGCTTTCGCGCCGTCTACCTGCAAAAGAACAAGAAAACCGGCCAAACGTTAGTGGTGTAACGGTCAGCATCCATAAGCACACCGTACTTTTAATGTTGTTCAACTCTCTCTCCCAACTTTATGTACATTATATTTGGCAACCTGAATTTTATATATACATATTTTTATAGCGATATTATATTTTTTCATTAAAACCAAAAATATTTTTGAAAACACAAACTTTTAGTATGAGCAAATGTGGAAACGCACCCTTGAGTATTTGTTGCAGCTGTCATTATAGCAGTGCTGCCAAACTATATGAATTTATGGAATATAGCCATGCAGAATAGGGAATACACATTTGGCCGTGAAAATCTTACCTCAGCCATGAACAAAATAAACAATAAACGTTAAAAAAAATATAAAAAACACGATGTGAGCATGGAAATTGAATTAATTTGGCCATTATGCATTATGGCGTGGCAGCACTATTTTACGTATTAACATATGCAAATGCATCACCACATTTAAACACATTTATTGAACTCGACTATATTCTGTTTTGTTATACCAAATTAAAGTTAATAGATCATTTTGCATCACATACGAGCTTAGGCACATGCAAGCTATGTACAAAATGTCGGTAAACACATCTATTCGAGGCTTCCATGGCCATGTCCAAAAATCAGTCACCAAAGAAAACAAACACATACAAGTAAATGCGTAAACTGCACAAATGATGACAAGCTCAATTTCGCAACCCTTCACAACTTCTTGTCGTAGGTTTTGTAAAGCCTGCTACTTATAGTAATACTTTATATTCACCTGTTTTAACAAAATTAAACAATTTTGTTGCAAAGTTTTAAGAAGTTCCCACAATTTACGTCTTTTCAACAAATTCTCAGCAAATTTTCTTACTTCCACTGACATTGACGTTTACTTCAGACAAAAGCAAAATGTTGCCTGACTTTAAAAAATATCAACATCAAACCAATGCTCCCCATTTATTAAGGGCCGGTTGCCATTGTCCGGCCATTACCTACAATTCAGCGGATCTGGCGGATGACATTAACCTGTGCTTGTAGTTTCGAATAAACACTAACCGGACATTGAGCAACCGGCCTTAAGGGTATCTTAGTATTGATGATGTAGTAATGGTGAGACTTCAAGCACTCTAAGGGCCAGTTTTTCAGTAGAAGTTGGCTCTGTTTGTCGTTTAAACTAAGTTTAAACTCAGTATGAAGTTTTTCAGTCAACTTGAAACAGAGTTTAAACTAAGTTATGCGGCCGTTCGCGCACGGTTAAACTTAGTTTAACTTATCAGCTCTTTGCTGACCACTTCATTTTGGGTACAACAAATTTAATTGAGCGCAAGAAAACTAAGTTTAAATTTAAACTGACTTTAAACTGAGTTTAAACCAGCACTGACTAACTGGGCTGTTGCAAATGGCCCTAAGTGTTGGGCAGCCGACCTGGGGTTCCAAAGCCATACTGCCTTGGTGTTTGAAAAGAACTAGTTTTCAAGCCAAACTTTGAATAGATTTTTTTGGTCAGACCAATTGGAATGGCATGACTGAGTTTTTAATTAAAAAATATATATTCCCATTAACAATAAATTAAAATTGTATTGAATTTTCACTACGTACCAACAGATGGCGCACTTTAATATTCAGATGCAACTCTGAATTCAGCTGGTTTGCGATGCCAACTCTAATAAATATTCCTCGCGCTCGGCCATTTTGGTCATAGACACCGTCGCTTGCATACGTTTCCTGCTTTGGTGAGTCAAAAAATCAAGGAAAATTTAAAGCATCTTTGTCGATAGAACCCCAACTTAGTTGTTTTTTGGAATGTCTTTATTAACTAGAAACTATCTAACATGTATTTTCCGTGTATTGCAGTTCTTAAATTCATTAAACGAGTCCCTAATTACACAACTTGATTCAAGATGGTTAGGGAGAACAAAGCCGCCTGGAAAGCTCAATACTTCCTAAAAGTTGTCGTAAGTATACAGCTAGTTAAAAACTAATTTCTTTGCTTAAATGATGATAACTTCTACGTCTGAATGTGTATCGTTCGGATGTCTTGCTTGAAAAAGCTGAACCCAGACATCTTGATATGCGCTAGATTAGAAAAATCTGCGTCTGATTAAATAAAGCAATGCATTGAAATTTACTGTTTGTCTAAGAAATATCTGCTAATTTAATATTTTAACTTGCAGGAACTCTTCGACGAATATCCCAAGTGTTTTATCGTCGGCGCTGACAATGTCGGTTCTAAGCAGATGCAAAATATTCGTACCAGCTTGCGTGGATTGGGTGTTGTACTCATGGGTAAGAATACTATGATGCGTAAGGCTATCCGCGGTCATTTGGAGAACAACGCTCAGTTGGAAAAATTGTTGCCACACATCAAGGGAAATGTGGGTTTTGTATTTACTAAGGGTGATTTAAATGAAATTCGTGAGAAGTTGCTTGAATCGAAAGTGCGTGCTCCTGCTCGTCCTGGCGCCATTGCACCATTGCCCGTCGTCATCCCAGCTCAGAATACTGGTTTGGGTCCCGAGAAAACTTCTTTCTTCCAGGCTTTATCCATCCCGACCAAGATTTCCAAGGGAACAATTGAAATTATTAACGATGTGCCTATTTTGAAGCCGGGTGATAAGGTCGGCGCTTCTGAGGCTACACTGTTGAATATGTTGAACATTTCACCCTTTTCATACGGTTTGGCAATCACTCAAGTATACGATTCTGGATCGATCTTTTCGCCTGAAATCTTGGACATTAAGCCAGAAGATTTGCGTGCCAAATTCCAAGCTGGCGTCGCCAATTTGGCCGCTGTTTCTTTGGTAATCGGTTATCCAACAATTGCTTCAGCACCACACAGCATTGCAAATGGTTTCAAGAATCTGTTGGCTATTGCTGCTGCCACCGAAGTAGAGTTCAAGGAAGCTGCAACTATCAAGGAGTTCATAAAGGATCCAAGCAAATTTGTTGCCGCCACTGCTGCAGCCGCTCCTGCTGCTGGCGCTGTTGCCGAAAAGAAAGAAGAAGCCAAAAAGGAAGAATCGGAGTCAGAAGAAGACGACGACATGGGATTCGGTCTATTCGATTAAAAATATCTATAGTAGCAACTACTACATTGCGATTACGCTTTTCTTCCGTGTACTTTCGTTTGGGTTTTACGGAACAGTGCGGGCATGGGTATAACATTAGGACGAAGGATAATGTAATATGCTGCGATTTTGTTACATGTTTTCTTGGTACCAGTAAATAATTGCCGTGGTCTGACACACCCAATGGCAAGTTGCCGATTCAAGAAGTTTGTTTCAAAATCTTATTTGTTTGTTTTTAAGTAAAATCTGAATATGTGCAAGGAAATAAAGTTGTAATTGACATACGACCTACAAAAATATATATACTTTTTTTTATAAATGTTGAATTTATATAAAACAAAAAAGTCACAGAATTTATTTCTAACATGATATAAAAGCAAATACGTCAAATAGAAATTCAAATTTCAGGAGCAATTTTTATTTTAATTCGAAATTTTTTTACACCTTGTTTCGTTTAGTTTTAAATTTTCAGCCGTGCTCCCAGTTTCACATTTCAATTCCACAATGTGAATTTAAAAATTTCATGTGAAATTGAATTAGTGTGCCCCCAATTTCACAAATTTCTTCGCATATCAGGTCATCCTTGTCGCAGATATCGGTTATCACTGTGGCAATTCACAAACAGCTGTTGTTGAAATTTCCCTTTCGGATTCAGCTATGTATGCTTTTTTGAGGAGTCATCAGCAAAACACTTAAAAATACGCATATTTCAATGAATAACTAATACAGAAATGTCATAAATGGCTACTACAAACATCAAAGAATATTTAAAAAATTATTCCAATCGAAAATAATTAAACATTCACACACATTTTGTCATTTACTTTTCATTTCACATACAAGCAAGCATTCGGATTCAATTCACAAAAATGTATGTGTATGTGAAATTGGGAGCACCAAATATGTGATTTCAAACCGAATCCACAGGGAAATTTGTGAATCTGAAACTGGGAGCACGGCTGTTTAAAGTATTTAGATTTTGATAGAAATCGATGATTAGATTAGGATAAAGTTTATGAAAGATTTTTATTTGGCCTCGAGCTCAATAAAATTGACAATTATCAATTATTTAATTTAAGGCCGAAAAAAAAAAATTTGCTGATTTATGTGTCAATATGAGCACGCCTAAATGCATTCTAAAATAATTAAAAAATATAATTGCTAAAAACACTAACAGTAACCACATAAAGAAGTTCAAATAGCGACAGATCAGCTGCTTTTGTTTGTAGTTGGTTTGTTTAAGGAAGATGAAGAAAAAACAGTCCATGAAGCGCGTTGGCTCTGAAACCCGAGGTTCCCTAATTCAAACCTGGGAAACGGTGATGAAGAATAAATAAAACTAAATTTAAAGTGTAATGAGGAAATGTGGCTATGTCCAAAAGTGGCCATACCTTCTGCCACTGTTTTCTTTTTCAATAAAAATCTCATAAACTGGCATCGAGCTCAGTAAAATAGACAATTATTATAATTTAATTAAGGCCGATAAAAACAAAATTGTAAAAATGAAAAATAATGTCTATAAAGATATGATTAAACTTTAAAACAATTCATTATTATTAGGTCCTAACATTTTCATCGTCAGTGTACATACTTATGTATTCAAATCGAGAAATTATGTTCCGCCGAAAAAAAATCAAATAGCTACTCATCCTAAATATTCCCGGGGAGTTCTCTCGCAGATTTTATTTTTCTCGAGAACAAAATCCTCCAATTCTAAACTCTCAGGGAGGAGATTTTTCCCTACTTGGAAATTCCATTGTTATTATAAAAATTGGTTAATCCCGTGTTTGGATGAGTATTGCAAACCGACAAGTTAAATTTTTTTAAAGCTGGTAGGTAAACTACCGAAGCGACCCGGACTTAAACCAAGACCTTTTTACTACAGCGGCATCCAAATTAATAAAACATATATTTTTATACCGATGCGTTTTCTGCTACATATATTTTTTAAATTTCGTAAATGATTGTAAATATACAAGGCCACTTTTTAATACGTATTTACACGTTCCATAAAAATATGGATTTCGAAACCTTAAAATATAAGAATAGTACGTTTTAGTCAGGCGCCCAAGTCGTGACTCGAACAAGCTGATATGTCTTTGTGCTTAAATCGTAGCAAGGCTAAAATACGTAGGCACAATAAGTTAATATTAGTAAACAAACATAACAGACACAATTATAATAGAATGTTTACGGGAGGCCTTCAGCAAAAAGTGAAACTTAATGTTGAGGACGTCCGATATGGAAGCTCTAATGGTATGTTATGTCAATAACGTCTGCGATAGGGTTTCCCCATTCGCGAGCGATTATCATAATTTCATTCTGTGTAAGTTCGGGTCCTATCAGTGGGTTCATTTGCGTCATATAACAGCACAGCCAGCTATAATAAAATATAAAAACAACTTTAGTATGCAATTTTTGTTCCTCTAGTTCGTTTACTCACAACAACCAACAGGTAGCCGCGACCAACATCAGACAGCATTGGGTAAGACTGTAGAGGTATAAACCATAAAAAATATTATTTCCGAAATATCGTTGACCTTGTTCATAGTTAATTCAAAACTCACCCCTTATTGGGACCTCGAGCGAAAAATGGGCAAATTATTCCAATGAAAGCCCAAATACAGGTCATGATTATGGGGGGTAACCATGCGTTATCCATTTCGTTAGTAGTTCTCGCTTTAATACTGTTAATTTGAAAGAAGATTCCAACAATTGGTCCTGCGGTATGTTAAATAAAACAAATGGTGTACCAAGTCGTTGGAAAAAATATAGAAAAGACAAACGATAGTAATAACGAGTTCTGCAGCTACACAAATGTCACATGATCAGCCATGGGACTTCAAGACACAGCTGTTCAATTCAGCGCGCTGACTAATCTTACACTGAGCTTCGACTAGCCGCTATTTTTCGTACAATTAAATTTTTTTTTAATATTACAAAACTTCTTTTCAAAGTTTAAACACTGAAATTTTATAAACAAATAAATATTTTCTGGAATCAAATTGGTGAGTTCGAAAACTATGGATAATTTTGAATCATAACAAACTTTTAATAATATTTACTTCTCGCTTAATTTTGTGTTTATTACCAAACTAAAACGGCTGACAGACGGGGGCACTTATGCAAATTAACGAGCTCATATATCTGCATAATATTTTAGGCCTGACAGACGACACTTATCTGCATTTAGACATCAGCTGATTTGACAAACGAAATTAAGCTGAAAATGGAAAGAAGGGACAAAATACGATTGACAGCTATTTTATTGGCAAAAAATCATCTCGCATTTAAAAAAAAGCTTAAAATTATTCTCTTGAAGTTGCTAAATAATATTAAAATAACCAATACATTGGCAAGCATAATTCTTAGCAGGATGCCTCAGTCTTGTATATTTACACTTCCCGCCGACGTTAGAGAAAGGCAGGTGTGGAAATTTGTGAGTATTTTTTTTTTTGCTATGATAGATATAAATAATGTATACACATGTTTGCTATTCCATGAAGGATCGCTATGGATGCTTTTGGGAACGAGACGTGCCTTCAATGGACGAAAATCGATTCAAAGAAAACTTTCGTGTCAGTAGAACTGCTTTTCGGAGAATTTGTGGACAGCAATATGAGGACATGTATTCCACTTCATAAAAGAGTGGCTATCTCATTGTTCGATTTAGGATCTGCTGCGGAATATAGAACTGCTGCAAGTGTATTCGGAGATGGACGCAGTACTGTTGGTGAAATTGTTGTGTATTTTTGCCAAGCAGTTTGCTTACTGCATAAATTCCTATCCTACAAACCCACCAGAAATCTAAAAAAATCGCATTTTAATTTATAATAGGGTTTAGTTTTCTTAAATTAATTAAAAAACAAACCTTTGATAATTTTTGCAGCTCTTTTCTTTAATAACAAACACTTTTTGACAGCTTCTGTATACGTTTTGCTAGTTCACAATAGTATTTATCTGTCAAAAGTGGCAGCATTGCCATATTGAAATCGCAATATTCAGTACTTATGCACATAATTTTCGTGCATTTATACGACTGCTTATGCGCATTTGGAAGAGGATTATCCATGAGTTAATGCAGATCAAGGCTACTTATCTAGATAACCTTGCCCGTCTGTCAGCCCTTTAATTCTTCTTGCTCGTTTAGTGTTATCAAAGAACGTACATTATAAAAGAAATATACGTTCTTTAATTGGATATACGGTATTCTACAGACTAGTTGTGATCATTCATTGAATATACCCTAAATGTCACCTGGATGAGTTTCAATTACAGTTCAGTGGAAAAGTGACAAGCAAATTTGTTAAAAATGGTTTTGGAAAGTACTATGATATGGTAAGCGAATTTATTAAATTTTACGTTAACTTCCATATATTCCGTACAAAATCGTGATAAAATCTATTATTAAATAAACATGTAATTAAATATTTAAAATTATATGCCTTAAGTGTTGTTACTTACTCGGAAAATGATTCATTCCGTGCGCACTATCGTAAAATTTGCACTGTGTTTATAGTAAAAATTATATGTTTATTTAATTTTTTATTAGTTTCGACAACAGTGATTACCAGAGGAATGGTGATTACTTCCCAACTCGTTTGAACGTCCAGAAAGATGGAATCAATCTTGTCTGTCTTACAAAAGTTCGCTCGAATCCCGAGAACAATGTGGGCCTAATGACAATATCCAAGTAAACTACATACAATAAAAACTATGATTTATAACATAATTCATTTTTTTGCTTAGTACCGTTGAAGTTCTTGCAACCTTAACAAGTGATGTAGGGCGCATATTCTCCAAGATGCATTTAGTTCAACCAAAAGGAGAAATAAATTTATTGACTGGCATTCGTATTGCACATGTAAGATTTTTTTAACTTCAAAGAGAAAAAATAACATTATTATTCGATTTTATAGTTGGTACTCAAACATCGTCAAGGAAAAAACCATAAAATGCGCATAGTTGTATTTGTCGGTTCCCCAATCAAAAATGAAGAGGGCGAGTTGACCAAACAAGCTAAGCGTCTAAAAAAAGAAAAAGTAAATGTAGATATCGTCAGCTTTGGCGACCATGGAAACAACAATGAAATTCTAACAGCATTCGTAAACGCTCTAAATGGAAAAGATGGAACAGGCTCCCATTTAGTAAGTGTACCACGTGGTTCAGGATTATCCGACGCATTACTATCTTCCCCGATAATACAAGGTGAGGATGGTTTGGGTGGTGCAGGATTGAGCGGTGCCGGTTTTGAATTTGGTGTGGACCCCAATGAGGATCCAGAATTGGCGCTTGCCTTACGTGTTTCTATGGAAGAGCAACGCCAGCGTCAGGAGGAAGAGCAACGCCGTGCGCTTAACGAATCGAATGCTACCGGCAGCGCCGAGGCGAGTGCTGGCAGTGCCAATACAGGTGTTGAAAAATCAAGTGTAAGCACTGTTGGTGTTACTGTTGATGAGCCAAATTCGGAAGAAGCCATGTTGCAACGTGCTTTGGCTTTATCCACAGAAACGGTAAGTGTATGTACATATATACACAATTTAATTCATATTAATTTTTACTAAAAGCCCGAGGACAATTTGCCTGATTTCGCTAATATGACTGAGGAAGAGCAGATAGCATTTGCCATGCAAATGTCAATGCAAGACGCAGGTTTGTTTTTATAGGCATGCGAACGCGTTTACAATACTAAATTTGATTATATTGAAACAGCAGATGAAACCGTAACGCAACAAGCCAAGCGCCCTAAAACTGAAGAGAACCTACCAATGGATGTTGATGAGGACTATTCGGAAGTTATTGGTGATCCAGCATTTCTCCAAGTACGAATGAAACAATTTAATTCAAACCAAAACGAACATTTTCTCTAAATACTTTAAATTTTTTAGAGTGTCCTCGAAAATTTGCCTGGTGTTGATCCTCAATCAGAAGCTGTGCGTGACGCAGTGGGTTCCCTCAGCAAAGATAAAGAGAAGGAAAAAGATAAGAAGACTGATGATGATCAGCCTCAGTAAAAAAAAAAAAGATTAAATTTAAAGGCAAAAATATGTCAGCTTCTCCCCATTAATTATTTCATAATAAATTTCCACTAAAAAAATACCTACCAATGAAGTAGGCTTTTTGTATTTGAAGGTACAGCATAAAGCGTTCTCATAACTCTTGGATAGACGAGACTAAATCCGTAGTTATAATACGTACATATATACATAAATTATGCTCATGGTATTGTTAGTTTGACTGGATAGTAAAGTATACATATTTTGTTTCGTGTAGTATATTTAAATTTTTATTTTCACTTTAGAACTTTAAAATAATTTCATTACTAATAGCAATCTTCGTTTCTGTGTCCATTGATTTACTTGCCACCTTTGTATTCGTTCAAATGAAGCAATACCCAAGCTGGTATCACCAACATAGAAACACACATACCACCACCCAAGATTATTCTTTCCTAAAATTTAAAAGAAAAATAGTGTGTAAAATATATTTTCCAAAATTGGTCTACATTTGAAGTTTACGTAACCCTTCGATGGGCCCATTGAAAACCATTATATGGGTGTACTTACAGCTTTAGACACGTTATTAACTGGTGGTCCAGCAATAGCAGACTGGCAGCGATGTTGTACTGCTTTGCGGATGGCTGGAACCAACAGACGAGCGGCGCTATTTTGGAACATTTTTTACAAATATTTCTTTTACTAGGTGCAGGCCGAAATAAAATTATTTCTGTCACACGATGTTCGATTTCTTAATGACAGGGTGATATTCAGCGAACGAAACTGGCGCCATCTAGTGTGACACTGCTACAAGTCCATAACTTGCGGTCTTCACCTGCTTTCAATTCTCGCTTACTTCTGGAAGCAAGCGACATGTCGCACGTGAAGACCGCAAAAAGAAGAAAGTATGCTTCGTCTCGCAAATCGATCGGCAAGCGAGCGCTCGCTTGATTTCAACTGTCACTTTAGTAGTTTGGCAGCCATTTTAGAATTTCGTAGCATCTTTAATTGTGGCAACATCGTTTATGATCTCTTTATATTAATTTATTTATACCGACAATATGAGTGGGATTGGAGTTTGAAAAGCACGCAGGATACAAACCTTCTTGCTATACGAAAAAATCAAATTTTGACAGAGAGAAATGAAATTTTGACATATTTCGTGGTGAAAATGACAGCTTCACATTGTTGGCAGAAACACAATATAAGAAGCAAATAACTTCATACTCGCACGCCCATCCGTGATGTTTGTTGGGAATGGTTTCTACAATTTTTCTAAACGTGCTGAAAGAGATTCCTAAATGCACCCGGACTTTCGTTCCGTCACCGGACATATTTGTTTTGATGTCCTCAGATATAACTCTCGGGTGAAGATAAACAATTTCCTGCGAATATTCGCACAAAATCAAATATAAAATTGTAAGTAATTCTCATGCATGTATTACCTGGCGGCTTGCGCGTTGCCTTAAGTTTCCAATTAATATCGAATCATCATATGAATACATTGCTTCAAATTCCATCAATTCCGACATCAATAAAGAGAAATATTTTCTTTGCATTCTGTTCATTTTATATATAATTTAGCAATTTTAGCACAACGCAAAAAATTTGTGTTTTGGCACGAACGCTTGTTTTGTATTTCAATTGTCAAAATTTCACTTTGCATTTGACACAGCAAAAATGAAATTATTTTTACACCATAGTAAATTTTTCCACCTCATCTTACCACGGAGTAAAAAGTTACCGATTAACACACAGCCTTAGGAGACAAATTTAATGTACATTCTTTTTCTTTTTTATATACAAATATTTCTAATTTATTTTTGGATTCAAAGAGCAAAGGTCACGAGCCTACATGCTGACGGCATGTTGCAAATGAAAAAGTTTACTCTCTTATACCCAGCCTGCACAATTAATTCTGACTAGCGAGAGCATAAAGCAGAAAGTAAGCGAAAATGGCAAGCATGTGAAGGCTGCCCTTATAGTCCGAAAATTGATTGAACGTACCTTAAAGTATATAGTAAAATATTAGCCGGCGTTTAAGAAATACTATTTGTGCGATTTTTGCGAAAATGACTGCTTTTGAAGGTAAATAAAATATGCAAACTCTGCTCATCAATAAAATAAACTATTTTCTTCCCAGAATTTGGTGTTTTGCCGGAAATAGCTAAAGCGACTGACGACATGGAGTGGACTCTACCCACTGATGTACAAGCCGAAGCAATACCTCTCATTCTTGGTGGAGGTGACGTGCTCATGGCAGCCGAGACCGGTTCCGGCAAAACTGGAGCTTTCTGTTTACCAATTTTACAAATTGTTTGGGAAACATTACGTGATATTGAAGAAGGAAAAGTAAGTAAAACTGCTGGTGCCGGGGGCAGTATTGCACCATGGACAATGTCGTTCTTCGATCGTGGATCAGCAATGGCTATAACGCCGGAAGGTACGCGTTGTCAATCGCGTGAATTTAAAGAATGGCATGGTTGTCGGGCAACAACTGGTGTACGTAGTAAAGGCCAGTTCTACTTTGAGTCGACCGTCACGGACGAAGGACTATGCCGCGTAGGTTGGTCTACACAACAAGCAAATCTTGACCTTGGGACTTGTCGTAATGGCTACGGTTTTGGTGGAACCGGAAAAAAGTCGAACAATCGCCAGTTTGATGATTATGGCGAAGCCTTTGGAAAAAATGATGTTATCGGTTGTTTCCTAGATCTACAACTCTTTGAGATATCATTTGCTAAGAATGGTAAACATCTTGGCCTAGCCTTTCGTATACCCGAAAATCAAAGAAGTGAAACATTTTATCCTGCTGTTGTCTTGAAAAATGCTGAAATGTCGTTTAATTTTGGAAAGTCCGAATTAAAGTATCCACCCAAGGATGGCTACATTGCTGTATGTCAAGCTGGTGCGGAGCGTTCCAAGGCTAATCCTCTCGCAAGTCCTGCAACAAATGATGCAGCAAACAAGCCTGCCCCGAATGCACCTCAAGCCATTATAATAGAACCAAGTCGGGAGTTGGCTGAGCAAACATACAACCAAATTGAAAAGTTTCGTGTACATTTAAACAACCCTGATGTCCGTTCACTTTTGCTGATTGGCGGAGTTAAGCTAGAGGTACAAAAAAGTTCTCTACAACAAGGTGTTCATATAGTAGTGGGTACACCGGGTCGACTTGAGGAGATGATTAGCAGTGGTTTTGTCCAACTTACACACTGCAGGTTAGTTTCGAATAAACATTAAAATATAAATATTAACTTTACGGCGCAAAACATTTCTTGCTTCATTTTAGATTTTTTGTTTTGGATGAAGCTGATGCTTTACTCAAGCAGGGATATACCGATTTGATAGATCGTCTTCACAAGCAAATACCAAAAATTACATCCGACGGTCGGCGCCTACAAATGGTTGTGTGCTCTGCGACTCTACATGCGTTTGAAGTGAAAAAGATGGCAGATCGGCTGATGCACTTCCCTACTTGGGTAGATCTTAAGGGTGAAGATGCGGTGCCAGAAACTGTACATCATGTAGTTTGTTCGGTTGACCCACAAAAGGAAAACACATGGCACAACATTCGCCAACATATACGCACTGATGGTGTACACGCAAATGATAATGTACACCCACAAAATCATACACCTGAAACATTATCGGAGGCCGTAAAAATACTTAAGGGCGAATATTGTATATCCGCAATTGACCAACATAAAATGGATCGGGCCATCATATTCTGTCGCACTAAGCTGGACTGTGACAATTTGGAGAAATACTTTAAGTCGCGTGGAGGCCAACGTTACTCATGCGTTTGCTTACATGGTGATCGTAGGCCACAAGAACGCAAGCAAAATTTGGAAACATTTAAGCGGGAACAAGTAAAATTCCTTATTTGTACCGATGTGGCAGCAAGAGGTTTAGATATAACTGGTCTGCCTTTTAGTAAGTTTATTTGTTTATTGTTGGAAAATTGCTGCTATCATTTTAAAATTTTAGTGATCAATGTAACTTTGCCCGATGAAAAGTCAAATTATGTTCATCGAATTGGACGCGTTGGTCGAGCTGAACGTATGGGTTTGGCCATTAGCTTAGTATCGTCCGTGCCAGAAAAGGTTATAATATAAGAAATTCCATTTTCATATTTCATACCATTATTTCGTACAGGTTTGGTATCACGGTGAGTGGTGCCCAACACGCGGACGGAATTGCCAGAATACAAATCTTACAGATGTACGAGGTTGCTGCATTTGGTACAATGAAAAGAATGTAAGAATATTTAGACCATTTCGAATATAAATTAATTTCATATATTTTCCCTTATATTATATAGTTGCTAGCTGAAATTGAGGATCATCTTAACATTACCATTCAGCAAGTGGATAAATCTTTAGAAGTCCCTGTTAATGATTTCGATGGCAAAGTTGTATATGGTCAGAAGAATATAAATACGGGCACTGGATATAAGGATCACGTACAACAGTTGGGACCAGTTGTTAGAAAATTAACAGAGCTCGAATTACAGTCGCAATCTTTATTCTTGAAGCGCTTAAAACTTTAAATATACAATAATATTTTGCTACGGAAGTTTAACAGCATACATACAACTTATCCGGATAATATACCTACTAAAATTTTGTCGCATCGGTTTCCTTAAAAACTATGCAAACGGTCATCATTTATATGAACTAACATACATACATACATAAAATGCATAATTAAAAGCATTCATTTAAATAGAAATTGCTTACGATTAATTTGTATTTTAGCTGTTTTTTTTTTAGTTATTTTTAATCTCTTTAGGCTTCCCCTCAAGTTCCCATCTGACCCATCATGACTATTTTGGACACTCAAAGTCTTCTTCGTCGAAACCTTCCTCGTCTTCTTCATTAAACTGCGTACGCATTTGTTGCACACTCAATAGTTGTTTGCAAAGCTGATTGCCAAAGGACTCTACGTAGCTGGGACTGATTTTATCCAATAACGCATATGGCGTTTCATAAACCTCTTCGTCCTCATTTATCTTATCCTTATCAGCATCGATGGTATCGAACTTATTGGCAACCAACCGAAAACCAATACTCGACACTTGAACACAGTGTTCATACCCTTCTATGGTTCGCACGTTTAAGTACACTTTACTCTCATTGCTGGGCAATTGTCGAGAAATTTCGATTGATGCAACATGTGGGTTGACATCGCGTATTATAGCAGCTGCTTCCTCTTCCCAGGTAATGATTTCTTCGTCGTCATCACAATTAATAGAAGTCGGTGCAGAGTTTCTTTCTGGTGATATACTCATCTTATTTCAAAATTTTATGAATACACAAAATTAATTGGATTATTTTGTATAGTCAGCGGTACTCAGGAATTAAACAAATATTTTGCTGATACTATAATTTGAATATGCCACGGACAGAGTGAAGATTTTTGCAAATCCTTTTGTTACTAGTTGTTTAAAAGCTGCAGTTTTCCGCTCGATTTTCCTCAATCGACGACTAGTTGATTTAAAAAATGCCAAAAATCAGATTTTTTGGCTTTTTATGACGTATGCAAACAGCTGATAATTGAATTTGCAAGTGGTGGGTTTGTGCGTGGGACCTACAAGTGATGCCAACTTTTTAAGTTGGTTTTAATTTTAATTATGATGAGTTTAGTGATTGGTCAATATGTTTACACTTTCTTCTATTTAATTTTGATAAATATATGTAGTTGGAAATATTTTTTTTCGAAGTGAATCATTACACACCTGTAAAAGCAAAATTCAAATAAAACAGCGTGAGTGAGAAGAAAAAGGAAGAGTACAGAGTACGTGTAAATCGGGTGTAACTTAGTAATGATAGTTGGAAAAACACTGTGTATACTCAAACACAGTTTGATTACCAGTAATATGTAGTCACTGAAAATTAAACAAATTATTATTAACTGAGTCTTGGTCCTGATAAACAAGCAAATATAACACACAGGTGCGCGGTAATTGAGTTATTGCAAAAAATATAAAATAAATTACAAACATCGTAATCATGTTCCAGACATCAGGCTTTGAGGGACATACTACATGTTGGCTTCCTCTTGCACGTGATCACTTTATTCATACTTATGGAAAGGATAACTGCTGCATTAGACGTACTTTTAAAAGAGGCAAATGAACTTTATATTGGTACAGAGGTAACAGAACTGGAGCAAATACCAGATTCAATAGAGTTTGCGCGTAATTTCTATGCAAAAAACCAACCAGTGGTGATACGTAATGCCGTCAAGCACTGGCCGGCGGTGCTCAAGTGGCAGCCATCTTATCTGGAGCAGGTGCTTGGCAAGAAAATGCTAGATGTGACTACAACACCTAATGGTTATGCCGATGGCTTAGCAAAACAAAGTGATACGGATTATTTTGTGCTACCTTTAGAAGAGAAAATGTCCATGAGTGAATTTTTGCAAAGACTAGATGATCCCACTGGTGCAGTACATTATATTCAAAAGCAAAATTCAAATTTCACTACGGATTTCCCCGAGTTGGCTCAGGATATTTATACACATGACTTAAACTTTGCTGAGGAATGTTTGAATACACCTCCTCTGGTCAATTTTTGGATGGGCGATGAACGCGCCGTCACTTCTATGCATAAAGACCCTTTTGATAATCTATATGCCGTCATCTCTGGACATAAAGATTTTAAATTACTACCACCACACCAAGTGGTAAATATCCCTAAACAAAACTACCCTGTCGGACAATACCGACGTAATGGATCAGGACAATTTTATATTGAGCCTTTACACAATGAGCCATCTGGTGTAAATGGAGCAGAACCAATGCAAACAGAATGGATTAGCATTGATCCACTTGCACCGGACTTCGAGAAATATCCTCAATTTGCACAAGCACAACCCTTGAATGTTCGTGTGAATGCAGGCGATGTTTTGTTTTTACCAAATTTCTGGTTTCATCACGTGCAGCAAAGTCACAAGTGCATAGCTGTGAATTTTTGGTATGACATGGAATTCGACAGCAGATATTGTTTCTTTCGTATGTTGGAAAAACTTGTGGAAATAAATCCAAAACAATTTTAAATAATATAAATGTTTTTTTAATTTAAATGAGGGGTCCTTTTCAACTAATTTATGCACGTTAAGTATATAAACACATAAAAACTTGGTATCACAGATTTACCACCATATAAATCGCTCTAATGTTTTCATAAATGCACACACCTGATCTATCATACATACTAAAATAAGCTGGCTCGTCCTCATACATTTTTTAACATTAAAAGTTTGCGTCGGACCTTTTAAGCTTTCATGAAGCTAAACGGTTGGAATTCTTCTCTTAAAACAAAACAATTGATTCACCAATTAGTTGGATCATCAACATCTTTAATGAATTCGCCCAAACTGATTTTCTAATGTTTATACTATATTTTCATATTAATTTCAATCACAAATTACATGACACACCTAATTCATCCTGGGTGAACCTGGTGTTATATGATTATTATTATTAGATTTAAAAAAATCCGATTTGTAGTTAATCAGAGAAGCGCTAAAAAGTCCTTATGAAATATTATGCAAAAATTCAGATCCATTGACAGCTTTTTAATTTCCTCACTCTCAGAAGCCATCTTGGACAATATGTTTTCCATTTATGTAAAAAACATCACTAAATTGTACATTGAAATAGTAAAAAAATAATTGCAAAAAACAATAGCAAATACAAAAATTTCCATAATTTCTTTTTTTTGTTGTTTAAGTTACTTAAAACGTAATACAAACAAATATTTATTGTAATTACTAAAAAATAAAAAATAAAACTGCTGTTGCGTTTGTTACTCTTGGAAAGAGAGCGTAGTGGTACTCGATTGGTCTGTACGTTAAAAATTGCACCGTTTCAGCAGATAAGAAGGAAATGCATTTGCATAAAAGTAAGAATGTTCCGTTGCTTTTTTTTGTTTTTGTAAAATATCTATTGATTTGTTTAATGGTGGTAATGTTAATGTTATCCTATTGCCGCCGATTGCTGCTGTTCATATTTTTAATTAAAATTTATACAAACATTTACAATTCATCCTTCGGGTGTTCTTCGGGTTGCTCAACAACCTCTTCTTCTGATTCGCCGCTCTGAAAAGTGAAAATAAAGAGTTAAAAAAAAATATTGCATAAAAAATTGTCTGCAATTCTGTCTAAATTGTTTATATATTTACCTGTGGAACATCGCCGCCTGCTTCCAAGAACTTCACGAAATCATCGAAGGTTCGGTCCAAATTGTAGTCGATAACTTTGTTATCGCCTTTACGGTATAATTTAATGGTGGGGAATGACGAGATCTTGGTGTGCTCCAACTCATTGACAGTAGCATCAATTTTGGCAACGACAATGCTTTCATTGTCTTTGAATTTTTCACCCAATTGGTCGTAGATAGGTACCAATTGCTTACAGTGACCGCACCATGGCGCATAGAATTCAACGAGCACATCCTTGCTTTTGTCAAATACAACTTCATCGAAGTTGGTAGCAACTAGCACTTTAACAGGATTTTTGTCCCAGTCTTCTGGTACTTCTTGTGACAGCAGATGTTGTTTCAGTTTACCATCCATGAACTTTTGCAAGAATTCCTTAATGGAGCTAGCGGACAGGTCGTTCGATTCTGGCTTGTATTTGGCCATATCTTCTTCCAAGCGAATCAAACGAACGGTTGGTACTTCCTCCTTGGACATGCCGAAAAATTCAAAGATACGTTGGTGTTCTTCTTCATCTGAAGAGATAGTAACGAATAAAATGTCTTCACGATAGTCCTTGGCAATGTCCTTTAGGGGATCGACATATTTCTCGATATGACCTGCTTCTTTAGATACGAAGAACAACAGATGAGATTTGATTGATCCACCAAAGATCTTGGAAGCCGATTCGTGGTTGAATTCCACAATCAAGGGCAAAGATTGCACTTGTACGAATTTTTTCAAATTTTCAACTGAAGATTCGCCATCGAATACCGATTTCTTATCATCGAACGGCTTGAAGAGCACAACAGCTCCATCGTTAACTTCGTACTTGGCAATTACATCGTCGTTGCTACTAACACCGAACACGAATGAGTCTAAACCGTTGGCGACAGAAACGAAAGCCTTGGCCTCCTCAGAGTCTTGGTTTTTGAAAAAGCCGACAACGGCAATCTTTAAAGAGAAAGAATTATGAAAATATAAAAAAAACGTCTCAATTTTATATACATACATATGTACACATATGTATGTATGTGTGTTTCAGGTTTTTGGATATTTTTAAAACATTATTAAGATTTTTAATGATGTTTACTTACTTCATTGTCCTTCAAGAATTGCTCAGCTTCTTCGACGGTATTCAATTCTTTGGCTGGTGGACCAGTCTTCTTGAGAACCCATGAAATAATATCAGCTGATTGTCGACCTCCGCTGTATTCGACGGGGCTGCCGCTGCGGAAGAACTTCAATGTGGGATAGCCACGCACCTGGAACTGCTCGGCGAGCTCACCCTCTTGAGTAGCATCAACCTTGGCCAATTTGATGGGCGATTCTTTCTCAGCTAAGCCCTGAGCGGCTTTAGCGTATTCTGGAGCAAGCGCTTTGCAGTGACCGCACCATGGAGCATCTAGTAAAATAAAATTAAAACAAATTAAAATTCCTTATTGTTATTATTTGGGATATTTAGAAGTGAACAAACATGTCTGAAATTTTCTTATGAGAAGGGTGCGAATTAAAAAAAAATTTATGTATATACATATAAATTTATATATATATGTACATATATTATTATAAGGTAAACTTACAACTTCATTGTACAGAATACACTTTCCTTTTCTTTAAATAAACTCAATGAAATGTAACCATCTTGAGCTGATGGTGAAATGATAATATGAAACACTTACGAAACAATAAAGATAACGAGGACAGACGTATTTAAATATAAACTGCAAATGAACCCATATTGCGGACATCACATTATACATATTATTAATGTGTAAAATGTATACATCATATGGATGACAGCGCACATTCCTATACACATGTATTTATATGTACAAATTTATACGTTTTCACATGTACATACATACATATGTATGTACTGACAAGGATTTGAACGCGTCATGTTGAAAATAATAATCTTACTTATCGCGTGGGTATATGAACTAAGAACTATGAATATCAAAATTTAAGCGTCTTTCATCAAATAAGGAATATGTATGTACATACATATGTGCATACAGATTGATAGGTTATTCCAGAAAGTACAACGTGGGAGCTGCAAACATATTTCAAAAGACAAACCATTGTGTCATATACCTCCTATGTAGAAATAGGAATATTTAAATTATTAAATGTATGTTTGTATGCAAACTTTTAAAACTATAACACTTTGAAATATGTGATTGATTATGATATTAATTAACAATTGACGAATATAAACTTGCAAATTTTTTTTTTATCAACCTAAAATGTTGATTGTTGCGTAAGCCGAAACATAACAACTCAATCGCCGTCTTACATAGTCATTGAAATAATATACATACATATGTATGAATTTATAGCGATCGGTTATGTTGCATGAATTTCTACCAATTCATTAGTATGTGAAAATATGTTTGCAGAACATCTATCAGTTGACCTTAAACTCACTTAAATATCAGTTAATAGATAATAAATCGAACAAATAATCTTTTTAGTTATGCATTTCACAAAGTAAACTTATATTTTGCTGATAGGCAAATCAAGAGGTCACAATGTCAACGTTCGACTGATAAGTGTTTTCGCAGATAACAAATAAAATTAAAAAGTTTTCTCATTTCTTGCTGCACTTTTTGTCGAGAAAAAATTCGGTCTTATTTTTCATAGCGCTCTTTATTAAAAATATGCATACATACAGATGAACAGGCATAAATATGTATTTGTGTATATGTATGTATGTCATTTATGTATGTAAACCAATTGCCACGTCGGCTTTGTTTAGCTTATCCCTACTTAAAATAAAATTTTAAGCGCAAAATGTACAAGTGCATGTGTATCTACATACATACATATGTATGTACATATGTTTGTCTGGATGGTATTACTAAGTGAAAATGAAACGTTGAAAAAATACCGAAAATAGCTTACGCGTTTTTATAGATAAGATTTTATTAAAATTTCTTAAAACACTTACGGGAGATTTAAATATGTATACCTTATCCCCATTTTTTTTAAAATAATATTCACGAACCACTACCTATTTCTTAATGGTATCTTAGCATAACCTAGCTACATATATGTATAAACTTCTCACTTCAGTACTAAAACCTTATGTTTGTACATATTAAGCGAGTTATTGTTTTTGTTTTTAATAATTCAATTAAAATACAAAATATAAGCAAACATAGCTACATGATATCGAAAGCTACAATTGACACTAGTTTTTTGTTACTGCCACGATCTCTTATACTTACATACACATATACATACATATAAATAAGAACTACCTGGAGTAGTATCTGTCTGGCTATGACTACCATCGAAAACGTATTAATTTGCTAATATAACAATAGGTCGATTTATTAAGATATTACACAGATTTCCCATAGGAAACCGGTTTTTAGCAATCTATGTTCCGTGAAAGGTTTTGCAAGACTTAGAGAATCCCTTAATGTATATATGTACATACTACATATGTATCCATCTTTCAATTTAAGTTGTTTGTTTTATAAGTCAATTAATTAAGGTGCAACGCTCTTAGTCAAATTTAAATCCCTATAACTAAACATTAGTCCGCTGCATCATGAAAATATGTGATAATTCAGAGCATTAATTCATATCAATTAGTTTAGCAAATCTACTAAAATCGTTATAATTTGATGTTTCTTATTATTTGTTTTGTAGTAGAAGAAAATTATTATATCTGTACTGTAGAAATAAAAAGCATTTACTAGAAATTATAAAAATTTCGTATTTGGGTTGCTTTCTGAAAGACTTGCAAATTCTGTCGCTGCAATTTGCGCAAGTCATACTGTAAACACTTATCAACACTAAACGAGATAAAAATATGCTTAGTCGCAAAATAAAACACATCCATCTAGAATTGAATTTGGAAGGGCAAATAATTTCTACAACCTATTTTATATAAAAAAAAATTAATATTCAAATTTTTTTTAATGATAAATACACATTTCAAAACATAAATCTGCTTTTATAACTTAATGGACCATTATAAATGTGTTCGCGGACAATGAATTGACACGTCATAAGAAATTTTCTTATATACATATAAAATTATTCTGCTCCCTCCTACACATGTATGCTTGTGTGTAGTTCTTGCGTCGGAGAGCAGAAACTTGCCGACGACGAAATCTCCGGTAGCCGGTAGAAAGAGTAGCGACGGATTTGTATACGCTTCGTGTAAGAAGCAGTAAATGAAGATAATGAAATCCAAAAAACCAGAAACCGTTCGGAGATAAATGGCCAATGGAGAAAACTAGACACGCATACACTTCCGAGGCATCAAATATATGTATGTATAAATATGTACATACATATACGTTTTGGTGTCATTTCTTTGGGTGGAAAGCGATGTGGCGATATTGCTTTTACGTCTATAAACTCGAAGAATAAATTCTTTCAAAATTTGACCCGTCTTCTCCCAACCTAAACATGACTTCAGAAAAGTAGTGGCTGCTATTCTCTATTTAGTAGTATTATGGTTATGATTCACTAGAAACTAAGTTCCATTAGATATAATTTTTCACTACGTTTATTATATGCTATTTCCGGTTTAGTACTTACAGAACTCCACCAACACAAATTCATTGTCACTTATGACTTGCTTGAAATTATCTTTGGTCAGCACAATTACTCCATCTTCGATTTTCACTTCTTCAGCGGCGAAAGCACCCGTTGCGGCTGCTACTACTAGTAGCGAACAGATTAAGAACTTCATCTTTTATTTATCTGTTTTAAGATTTATTCGCTAATACACGTTCCCGTCGAATTAAATAAACAATTCTTCAAGTTACCAAACTAATCTTCTCGACTGGTAAATCTAAAATGAAATCAACGAACAAATTTTCTCAGAAAGCCAACGTTGCTGACGAGGATGACGAGTTTGCCGATCGGAAGAAAATGGAGACTTTTCGTACCCAGTGTTTCTTCGCTCAAGTGTAAAGAGGGTTGCCGTAATGTCATTTGAGAAAATAGTACAACAGATGGTTTGACAAGTTTGATGCTTCAAATAACTAAAGGGTCAGTTAGTTAAGACTTAACTTAAGAATTGGAGAGGATTACTCAACATGTCATCTTAATTTTTGATGATTAATTTTTGTTGCATATTGTTCTTTGAATATCTCCGTTGACACATAGTACAAAGTAGTAAATAAAAGCACTTGTGTGTTTATTTTTGAATCGCATATTGCTTGTAAAAATGACAATGAAAATTAAATTGTGTCGAATATTTTGAAGTTTAGCACAAATGTACAAAATGTGCAACAAGCAATCGCTTGGTCAGAGAAAAAGGAAGTTAAGTTAAGTTAAGTCTTGACTAACTGAGCCTTAAATGCAATGTATGTATATAGCAAAAAAGATAATATATTTATATATCAAATCAAGTTAAAGGGAAGACGTAAAACGAAATACATAAAAGTGCGAGGGTAGTTTAAAAGAGTCGACCTTCTACAAATGTTGATAACTTTGAATACCACCCTGCGTATTTTGCATTTGTACACGTCTCTTGATTTGGTTGGTTAACTATACTACTATTAACTACTTCCCTGTTTATGTGCGAAATATAGAGCTACTTTTTCAGCTCTGTTTTGACAATTCACACTGAAATTCGCGAGATTCTCGCCGCTTAGACCGCGTTCAGACAGGGAAACTTTTGTTGCTTATTATCGGCGATTTCCCTTTTGGTGTTGCTCGTCGCGTTCACACAGAGCAACTCTGTTCAGGCAATTTTCGGGCATTTTATTTTATATTATTTTTGCAAATTTCTGTACGCTTCGATTACGCTGCATTTACAACTTCTGACAAAATTCCATATTCTGAAATATTCATGTTAATATGTAATTCGTTCATGGTTAATATGTACATGCATATATATGTATGTGTATATTTACTTACAAAAAAATAAGAACCAAATTTCATTTCTCAACTTACCGCATGTATTCATTTAAAACTCAACAAAAATGCAACCACTAAAAGAATTTATAAATGAGAAGGAATGTCAAATTTCATGGCCGCCGACTGAGACGAATAAGAACACAAAGCATGTCGCCCGAGCACGAGCAACTCGGTGCCCTTCCCCTTTCCTCGTCACTCCCTCTTCCACAAGTAACGAGTTGCCGCGACAAAAGTTTCCCTGTCTGAACGCAATCTTAGGATTATAACCATTGTGTACATTGTGTATAATAACAAGCGAGATATCTTATTTGACAATTGGATTTGACAGTATACCTAAGATGGCGTTTGACAGGGTACCTAAGCTGGTCGCCAATATATCGACAATTACGAATGGCCCGAAGTTGGTAAAAGCTGATCTGAAAATATTTTGGGGTGGTTTAAATTTTTTAGGATATTTTACATATTTTGAGATATTCGATTAATATCCATTATAAACATATATATAATAATAATGGGTAAAATGTTGAATGCATTTTTATAAAGCCATCGATAGGCTATGATATCATTTGAATCAGCAGAATCATAAAACGTCAGGGGTTTAAAGTGCTTCATCGATTCTCCTCTTTTTCTTTGCCAAAATATCTAGGTCACTAGTAACCTCAATATCTCGAGATACGTCTTCAATCTCCGTAAAATAGAAAAGGACCGTTCACTCGGAGCCACCGTGACTGGCAACGTAACACTGATTTGAAAAATTCGGTAAATGTGTTTGTAAATTGCAAGGCGGTCTGATAAGTCATAAACTTTTAGTATAAAATATACTTTTCGGCAAAAAAGCATTCTTTGTATTCCAGTTACTGGGTAATAATTTTTCATTTTTTTGTCTAGAGTGAGTTTTTGTGTGTGCTACGAATTTGAAAACACGGTTGAAATTTTCTGAGACTACCAATTTTTTGGGGGAATCCAGACATCCAGAACCCCTCCCCTGTATACGTCCCTGCATTCGGGTAAAATATACGAGGAACGCCAAGGTTGCGAATTTACTTTGCAAGAACAGGATCTCCGCTGTTTCAAATTTTGACGTTTATCGAAAAGATATCTCACTTGTTATTATACACAATGATTATAACCCTCAGTATGACCAATTTTCTTATCACCAGCAACACAAATAAAACCAAATTTCTTACAAAACTTAAGTTTAAATATGTATATAAAATTATACATTAAATTAAAGGTATTTTTATGGGTTTTAAGACAAACTTATTTTCACATAAAATTAATTACGTATTTTTTAAAGAAAAACATAGTTTTTAATAAAAAAAATGGTCGTTTTTCCGTTTTTGTTATTTTTCTCCAAATATATACATACATATATAATTTATTTACACATTTACATATTAAATAAAAGGCCTTTTAATTATCTTTTTAACGATACCAATATTATGAAGATCGGATAAATACTTTTTGAAATATCAACTTTTCAAAATATTGAAATTTCTCCCTATACCCTTCCCTAACACCCTCCTATTAGTTTTCACCAAAAAAAAAATGACACCATCGGAGTCAGAGAAAGAAGGCGGTTCACGCCCACTTCTTAAATTTTTTCTAGCTCAACGGTCCGTATTCTTTACTTAAGCTTTTGAATTTAACATGATTGATGAGCTAGTTTTTACGACTGACGCTTTCTACGCCGTAAATCTTCCTTGAGCGCACGCAAACGATCACGATCGGTGCGCAAATCATCGGCTTGACTGCGCAAATCTGCTGTAAAATCACTAAGCATATTCATCATAGCTGACAACAGCTCCTCATTGGGCGTCTGCGAGGAGGGCGCATAGGCATCAATAGCTCGTTCGTCATCATTAATCGTTTTGTCGTATTTAGTTTGTTCGATTTCTACATAGCTTTCGCCTTCGTTTTGCTTACCATCAGGTTGAGCAGTAGTTGTGCTGGACACAGAAGGAGATTGCACCTGTGATGGTAAGCATATTTTATCTATGGAGCCAATATGTCCCTCTATCATATCAGTGGTGCTCATCATATTCTGAACGCGCTTAAAGCGTGCTTTCAATTTTGCAATCTCAGCCAACTTTTCCTGCAAATACTCAGCTGTTTCGGGATCCTCAGTATCCTCATCGTTTTCAGACACACTTGGTTGGGTAGCCGGATTCGTTGTCTCAGTCTGAGTATCGTTTATGTCAGTATACAAAGGAGTTGTTTGCTCCTTGATTTCTACTGATGCCGCATTGGATGGGGTGTCTTGGTGTACTTCGTTCAAATCGACATGGTCTGACGCAGCCGTTTCATTGTTTGTTGTATTTTCGCTGGCGACGCTAGTATTTGAAACAATCACATGATCGAATTGCTGCTCATTCAATCGACTTAATGCGGCAGCACGTTGTCGTAGCACTTCCATTTCCTGCAGTAGCTGGCGATATTCCTCCTGCGTCTCTTGTAATTGACGCTGAGAGTCGAGTAGACGCTAGAAAAAACGAAAACGTTTAATGCGAGCTTCTCCTACCATTTGTGGTGTGCGTCTTTATATTATATCACAAATGGAGGGACCTACAGTTTTGTGCCGACTCCGAACGGCAGATGTATTTAATGAGAATTGCCTGCCGTGGGGTGACCGCTATTAGAAAAAACGTTTTCTATGATTAAGATCTTGTTTGCCCTGACTGAGATTCGAACCTCCAACTCACCGGCATATCGAGTTATAGCACGCACCGCTACCAACTCGACCACAGCGACCACAGCGGCCACTCACTTACACGGATGCGGAAGTAATTTATGTACTAATTTATTATGGTTGTAAACAATTCGGCAATTTTGAGCTTAAAAGTATATCAGAATGGAGGTAAATTACGTACATATGTTTTGGCTATTGTTAATTAAAGATACGTTCGTTTCATTCTCCAACAGCAAAATTCAGTGGAATTGTCTTCTCTTCTCTCACAAAAGAAAAATATCCAAAACAGTACGCGAACGCAAAATTTGCAGAAACTTGCAAATTCAACGAACAGCTGATTGAATTCTTGTCCGCATCCAAATATGCAAAATGGAAAACATTGCATTAATGTTTTCTTGAAACATTCTACTAAGGAAACTTAACCAAACTAACAACTTTTACTTGCTACTAGCATCTTTAACACTCATATTTTATAATTTTCACCTTTAAAATTCTTAAACAATAATTTCGTAATTATGCGAATTGCAATCATCTGTTTTTGATCAGCTGTTTTGCAGTTGGCAAATTTCTGCTGGCAACAATTTTTCCAGCAGAAACCAACAGCTTCCCCTCAAATTGAAATGTCACTTTGCTCTCTCAATTTCCCCTACTTTGTTAGTTTTTGGCATACGCGAACGCTAAAAGCTGATAGCTAGTTTTCGAAAACTTTCAATAATTATCCGTACCCGAACTTACCTTAAATTATCAAAAGAGGGGTCGTTAACCTGTTTGGTGCTTCATTGAAAGGGCAACGCACTAAGTAAACATTTAAATAAATTTTTGTTTGAACAGTTGTACTTATATGTATGTATTGTTAAACATTTCAATTCAAATAATTTGCAACGCCGAATGGATAAAATCGCGGTATTGTGTAATATTTCAATATATTCTTTGATGTACATATTTGATTTCATCCGGCACAACGCTATACATATTGAAATTTAATTGATAATGTTTAATTTTTATGTTTGTTTCCTGATTTCTGATTAAAAAATGGAAAGTGTAATTAGAGTAGTAGGTGATCATACGTTTCGTGTAGTCAAAACATTTGGTTAGGATTGACTTCCATCAATACTTACCGTCCTTTGACCGGCTTTGTAATTAAAAAGTTTTTTACTAACATATATGTACTTATGTACATAAATGTATATATGTATGTATTTATGTAACTAATTGTATTTCTGACAGATGGTCAGTGTCAGAATGTTTGGTTTTGGTACTTGCAGCGGAACCATTCAGTTAAATTTAGTATTCAAATATAAACAAAATGTAGTTAGAGCTGGAGTTGAACAAACTGAAATTGAAAAAACCAAAGGAATTTACCATTTAAGACAATAATTGTTCCAAATGACATACTCGTGGTCTGTGTTTCGAAAATGCTAAGCGTAGATGCAGCAATTTCATTATGTTTCAAAGTCGTGAGAAATTCCAGTAATATTTCAGTGATAGTCTTTCGCAGCTTTAAGTTTACATAAATGCGCAACTTAGGGATCCAAATCAATAGTTTCTAACGTTCCTACTGCATCCACTAGCGTGCGGTTTCGCAGGCGATTTTTCATATTTAACGCCAGCAAACGGGTTCTAGCAGAGGGATCATAAACATTTCGTACAGATGACTACGTCCATAATTCGATTTCGTCCCTTGTCAACAAATAAAATTGCCAAGCTGATGATTGATGGTGGCATTGTGAAGACCAAGCTATAAAGGACCTGAACTCACTTTTATGTTTCCAATTGACGCCAGTTAGCAAGATTAATACACCACTGACATGTTTATCACGCTTGTCTCTTCCATATCTAAAAATGCACTTTATTATGTTATGTATTTATTGTTGAATTTATATTTTAAATATTCGATTATTGATCCTTTCTAGATATTTGTTGTGCCTTTCCACACACGCAAACATATACAAATAATAATGTTAGTATGTGCACGCGTCTTCATGCTGATGCATTTTAAAATCGTTTCTTAAATTTTCTTTTCCCAAAGTCCAAACATTAGCCATGCATCTTATAAATTATCTTTAACTTATACAATTTCTATGTATACATACATATATATTATTTCACTGTGCGCTGATCTGTTTTTTTTTTTTTTTTCAGAGTACATATACTTAAATATGTATACACTGTAATATTTATATTTAATTTCGAATATAGCTTTACAAGTTTAACTGTGTGTTTGTGTATATGTATTAATTATTTTCGTGTAATAAGTACGGTTATTGTATTTGTTGTTTGTTTTATTCATAAATATCGTATCACAGAACCAAATGACAGGTTTTTTTTTGTAAATTATATAAAATTACCAATTAGTAATGTTTTACTTACATACATACATACAAATGTAGATAAGTATGTATGTATTACTTGCATGTTTTCAAAATCTCACTTAAAGCTGCGCTTACAAATTTGCGTTTATTATTATAATATAAATAGAAGATCGTTCCTTGATTATTTTCTTTTTTTTTGTAATTTTTATAAATTTGGCGAACAGCAATTGCATACATACATATGTGTGTACATACATACATACATATACATGTACTTGAAAATACAGATTTATTTTCATTTATTGTATAGTATTTCATACACGCACATTCTGCATTGAATTTTTTACCAGGGACGGAAAATAATCATTATTTTTCAAGTTTCAGTCAAAAAAATCATTATGTTTTAAGCGTCGCATAAGACTTTTAAGTATACACAATTAGTTGTTTTTGGGTATTTAACCATAATCTACACTGATTTCTATTTTACGAGTTTTTCCAATAAAAATTAAAAATAATATTTAAAATTTAAGTTTTATTTTTTTGCTCAAGAATAATACTCAGTAACCCATTTTGACTTTTTCCATAATATTTTTACTCAAGCTTTTTTATTTCACATTTTGTGCTAAATGCAGTACGTATAATTTGGAATTAAAATTTTAGAGCTTTAACTTCTCCTGTTACATATATGTACATTATAAAAATGGAATATCATCATTGCAGAGCAACTTTATTTTGTTAAAATCAGCAAACATACAGATGTATTTACATATATACTTGCTACTAGAAAATGTTTCGTTACATGGCTTTTTACTAATAAAATGAAGACCAGTGAATATTTTTTAAAACTTTTTTTTTTATTTATTGGTTAGTTCAGAGGCTACAAACTGTAGAACAACTGGTTTGAAATGGCTTCCATTTGCAGTGTACACACATGTCTACAATGCACCCAAATTATGATCTTTCATTTATATGACCATTTTTCATTTTTAAAAGTAGATTTCCAATTTTTATTTGGTGTATGCTTTTTATGTACTGAATTTAGCACAAAGTACCAAATGAAAAATCTTGATTGAAAAAAGAAATCGCTGATAGTCATTAAATATTATGGAAAAAGTCAAAATGTGTTACTGAGTATTATTATTGAGCGAAAAAAAAAATCCAAGAATAATGATTAAATGCTGATTTATATTATTTAACTTATAATGATTACCGTCCCTGATTTTTACATCTATGGACATACATATGTATGTACTATGTACACATGTATGTACATATCGCAACCTAAACCAAAAAAAAGTCACAACTCAAAAAATCGCAAATGTTCAGTAGAGGCAAAACAAACAGTCTCTACAATAATGATGATAATTTTATAATCATACTTTCCCAGTAAAAGAGGATAGTAACTACGAAGAAATTTCTGGAGCAGTTGGGGAAGTATTCCGTGAATTAGTTTATGTGGAAAAAGGATTTAAAATTTTTTTTTTTAATATCCAAGAAAAGTAAAAAATTGTATGTAAAAATGGTTGTAATATTTTTCTCGTGAGATGTTTTGTGTGCCTATTTCTTGAATTAAATTAGACCTATAACTAGGTATGACTCAATATGCACGTTTGCAAGTCCTTTTTACTTACATACAAGTTTACATATAAATTTATTATTATTTTAGTTAAAGTGATAAATATAAACTTATTAATAAGTATACAGCGTTAGTATAGCTAAATATTATTATTTATAGATTATTGTGTAGAAGTTTAGTTTGAATAAAAAAGTGTGTATAAAAATATTGAGCATAAATACATATGTACATACATACATACAGATATTTTAGAGTTAGTAGAGAGAGATACGGCATAAAACAGCTGACGGCTGCTTAGTTTAGCTTAAAGAATTGATAATTATAAAAAAATTATAACAATAAATAACTTTCATATTAAAATTCGAAGGTGTTGGCGCCCGACGATTTTTTTCGCGAATGAATGCTAAGTAAACGAAAGCAAAAAAAAACAAACAAAGTACAAACGTCGAATGTTAACTAAAAAAAGTTTTAATTTAATTTTAACAGCATAAACGACAATAAATCTGTACGTATGTGTATGTGTCGCCAACGCGACGCGACTATAAAGGTGATGAACTGCGTACAGCATATCGTGTGCAAGATCTAACGACTCAAGTCAAGATCTAACACTTAATCGGGCGGATTATTGCCGGGAAATTCAACCGCATGCATAGGACATGGCGAAGGGTGTTCCCTTTAATTTTCGTACATACATACATACTTATGTAATTAATCCCATCAAATCAAAAAGTTCCCGGGGTTGCCAGTTTATACTTATTAAATTTTTTTCTCTTTCGCTTATTACCAAGCTTACGTTGCACGCTTGGGATTGCGCAGTCTTATATTCTTTCTTCATAATAACTAAAAAAAAAACCATCTGTAATACTAAACCAATTTTGCATAAAAACAAAGCATGGAATGTTAACAAGAAAAAAAAAGAAAGAAATTATAATAATAATTATTAAGGGCGTCAAGGAATTGTATATGGACTTAAAATCCTTTATGAGGAAGACACATGTTAGGAAGATGCAATTTATGAATACTTTTTATGCCAGAAAGTGAAGATGATTGCTTTCGCTTTAATCACAAGCATCTCTCTTCTACACCTAACTCATTAAATTTAGATAAGTATTTTATCATAGGACGGTGGCGGTGATTCGTCATCGATCGGTATCTCTTTACCCTTGCCACTGTTTTCGGTTTCTGGAAAATAGATTGCTATATGATATGGTGGTGGTCCGGCGCTTTCCGAATCCTCGATTAGTTGCAATTGGCCGCACAATGGCGCACCGTGTATGTCATCGGAGCCCACTAGTTCGCCGCTCACCTCGCCGCTCATTATATCTCTTCTACCATAAGGAGCGCGTGCGAAATGCATGCCACCATCGGCATCGGCTTGTTGTTGCGCGCCCAACACCGTGTTGCGAGCACTCGGTAGCAGTCCTTTCGGCACACGACAAAGCGAAACAGTGCAAGCGGCCAAGAAGAAGGTGGCGGAGAAGGCACAGAAGATCAATACCTCCAAACCAGTGCCTTGATGGTCAAAATAAAATTTTGCGCCAGCTACAAATACGGACGCCAGCACCAATGAAGCGCACATGCCACACTTGAGATGTGATGGTAGTAGTTGGGCGTCACCTCCGCCGGCATCCACTGTCATGTTGCTGGTGCGCATGTTTATGGCGGCGGAACTGTAGCGATGCGCTGTATTAGCCACTGCGTAACTAGCGGTATTTGTTGTATTGGTGGAAATGGGTGCAGAACCGCCCATAATCGACTCATTCGACTGAGTAGATGCTGTGGTGGCATGGCTGAAATATCAGTAGAGTAGACAATTCAGAAGTGGCATACAAATACAAAACTGTAATAAGAACCAAAAGTAAGTACCTGTAGCCATGTGTTTGTCGATATGCCATTGAATCCATGTGTTGCATAGTGGACATAGACGAAGGAGCAGTTGGAATGCCGCCTACTGTTCTTGTGCCGCTGTTATTGCCCATACCGCTGCGATGTGTATGTGCCGCGGAGTTACCGGCGGTGTGCGTTGGACCATTGCAATTCCTGCTGGGATATTGATAATGCCGTACAGACATATTGCCAAATTGTGGATGATGATAACTTCGCATATCGTAACATTGATTGGCATGCTGCTGGTACAGTGGCGTAGTTGGCGCACCGACGCTGCTCTGCAGTAATGCAGCGCCGCGTTGATTAAAGCTATGCGCTGTGGGCGGCGCCATACCGCGCGCATCGGCTGCTATAGCCGTGGACGTAGATGTGTTGGCATTGTTGTTGTTCATTATATTGCTATTGCCAGGCGCATGGTGGCTCTGCATAGCGCCGCTGCTATGGTGATGCGTCTGCTGATAAGCATACTGGTGGGGATTGTTGTTGAGCGTCACCGAAGTGGTCGATTGTACTGCAGCGCCAGTGACGGAGGCGTTGGCGGTGATATTGGCGGTGTTGCTGTTACTTGTATAATTGCTATTGTTGCTACTATGCGTATGTGATTGCTGGTAATTGTTGCCACTGTTAAAATTGTTGTTATTACTAGCCTGATGTATTTGCTGTTGATGTTGCTGCTGATGCTGATGTTGATGTTGATGCTGATGATTGCGACTGCCGCTGCTGCCAGCGACGTTGCTGTGATGGCATTCGGGTAGTGGCGCGCTTCTGCTGCTCGATTTACTCCCGCCGCTGCTGCTTACACGTCGAGGCGGATGCCCAAAACTGAGGCCCACACCAGAACTACCGGCGCCTGACAGCGAAGCTGCCACACGAGATCTGCCGAAACCACATTGTTGGGAGCGTTTGTCGATCCAAAAATGCATTTCTGTGGCTCAAGTTTTGGGATGATATCTAAAAAAAAAAAAAAATGGATATGAATGACAATTTGTATGATGGTCTTTTAGTAAAATTCCTATTAAACTAAGAACCGTTTGTACTATCTCCAGTTAAGCGCTATACGGAACAAAATGCAAACAACTTTTTTGGCCTTTGCATAAACAGTTTAAAAAAAAATTTTAAGCTGTCAAAAAGAAAATTTTCGTTTGTTCTTTTGGAGCAGCACACAACTTACTGGTATACTTGTCCTACGTTTTTTGGTTTTAATTTCGCTCAAAAACCCATTGGTACAATAAGAAGAGAAAATAGAGAGTCCAAAGTGCGTGAGTGCGTTGGTCGCTTCTGAATTCTACTAGAAGATTTGGCGACTTACATAGGGAATTCCTGTAAATCAGCAATCGAACTGATACACATTTACTATATCTCAAACCTTAGAGATAACTCGGGTATGAAAAGCGATACGCACAATTTTTTTTCTCGATTTTAGCAACGCCTTCAACAGTTTGAATTTTTTATTCCCGTAATACTAATTCGGCTATGTAAAATTACACTGAACAACGTCAACAACCGCTGTGGTCGAGTGTGGCCGCTGTGGTCGAGTTGGTATCAGTCTGTGCTATAATCGATATGCCTCTGAGTTCGAGGTTTGAATCTTAGTCAGGGCAAACCTCGCCACCCCTCGGCAGGCAATGGCAAACCTTCGAGGGTAGTTCTGCCATGAAAACGCTTCTCATTAAATACATCTACCGTTCGGAGTCGGCACAAAATTATATGTCCCTCCATTTGCGGTAGGATATAAAGACGCACACCACAAATGGTAGGAGAAGCTCGGCCAAATACTGAGCTATATAGTCTAAGCGCCAAATTATTATTATTATTATTAATGTCAACAACTCTGTTGGTACAAACTGAGCAAGAACTCTCCGAGCCATTTGATACTAAAGGAAGTTTTTGAATGGAGTGAATATTTTTGGGTGCGTCTTGTTTAACGTCTTGCTCAAGAAAATAAATCCAGCTGCATTTCTTGACCTATCAGACATCTGCTAGCGTGCGCCGATGACATTGATGTCGTTGTGCTTAACAGCCGCGTTTGATTGTTGGCTAGGTCTTTTCATACTGGATGAGGAGAGAAACGAATGAGGTAAAAACGAAGAATTATCGGTTGTCAAATTAACTATTTTCACTTGCGTGCTTGGATATTCAGAGTTATAACTACGTTATATTTTCTTTAATTATTGAGTTTTGTTATGAAACTCCCTCCACATACACACTCGTATATCAAAGAAACCCGACCTGGAAATCCTATGAGTATTTTTACTTTTATATTTTCTGCTATCATATTTAGATTATATGCATATAGTGATATGCAACACAGAAAGTATGCGTATTAATTTAATTTCCATGTATGCAACGCACAAGTTGCTCAAAATCTAAGTTTCAACTTTTCTTAAACGACAAAGGAGTCTTAGAAACACAAAAAGATTTATTGACAAGCGCCGTGTTGTCATGTACGGGAACAACGAAACTTACGAAACTTTTATAGCAGCTAAATCCTTTGTCTCGAAGTACAGACATACAAAATAATTGTACATTTGTGTGCGTAAATGGCGTCAACTCAGCACAATGCAGCAAACACAAAGCAAAAGTTCACAACGAAGTATAAGTATGTATGTACATAGGAAGTCATTAAATACTAACTTGACTCTCTCTGCGATGCCAACCAATCTTTGTATTAGACTTAGAGGTCGTCGCACGCCAAAAGAAAAAAAACCACAACAAAAAGGGTACTTTGCGGTTTGCACAAATAAAACTGTCAATTGTCAGTACACACACACACACACGCTGATTTTACAATGTAGCTCAACGGCAACTGGCAACTGGCAAACGCGGGACAAGGTCAATGAGCAGCGATTGGATCTCCTTGCCTCACACGATTACCATAGATGTTTTGTTATGGATGCTGCAAAGTCGAAGTATTTAACAGGAATTACAGGTGAAATGTGCATTTCAAACGCCAGACCATCGTCCTTTTACGTACTCGTATTTCGACGTATACCACTATACACACACATATATACATACATATGTACATACACAAACGCATCCTTACGTATGGAATGTGTGCATAAAACATGCTATTCACGCATTTTATGCTGGGCGCGCGCACAGTCTAGCATCGTTAATATTCAAAGTTCAAGCGTTTGTTTGTGGCTTACAAAGGAAGCATTTCGGCGTTTCGACATAGCTTGGCAACGCAGAGGTGGCCAACCTTATATACATACATACATTTGTGAGTGTGCATGTACATATGTTCAATGAACCATTTCATTCGTTTGGGACAGCTACAAGGAACTGCAAGGCTAAGGATCCCGAAATATGTGATAGATACTTGTTGTTATAAGTAACAGGGCATCAAAACAATCGATGCAACAAACAACAAAAATGCTCGCATTCAAAGCATCAACCGCATGAACTCCATTCAACTAAGTTAATGTAAAGGTATCAAAATGGATTGACTAAAGCAAGTCATCTCCTTGTTTCGCTTCTCATATTTATATGTATACCTGAGTTCGTAGTTCATTTGCTTCTTTCTTTCTTTTTTTGCATTAAAATGTATATATTCTACGCAAGTCTATTTGTTCGACGTGCACAGTGCTCTCTTCTTGCTTGCTTAACTTTTAGTTTGTTTACGTCAAAAGTACAAGCAGCTGGTGCGTGTGTAGCAGTAGTAATCGTTAAATTATACAATAATAAACGTTTAAGGTGATTAGCATTGGAAAATTGCATATTTTTATTTGGTGTTTGAATGGTCTACAGCTGGAGACAAAACGAGGATAACATTTTAATGTTTGCTAAATTAGACGATTTGCATAATTTTATTAAAAAAAAGAAGCAGTATAATTTTACTATATGGTAGTAAATTGAAATTACAAAAATTATGTAAAAACTTATGGAATTATCAGTTTTCTGACGTACATGTATAAGTGCTAAACAAGCATTTATCTACTTACTGGAGTCCTGCACGGGTAATTGAAAAAGTAACATGTTAATACTACTACTCATGGAGTGTGTTACTGTGGCGCGCAGAAGAGGCATGGCCTTTGGACGGCCGTGGCCGGATGAGCAACACATACATTCATTACCCCCGACAACCATACTAGGCTTTCTATGGGTGCTGGGGCTTATGGAAGTGTTGTGATGTGAACCGTGGAGGGCACAATAGATCCATCGGTCGCAGTGCATTCCTCTCATTTATAATCTATCTATCTATCTAACATGTTAATAATCGGCGATGCCGTTGCGTGGAATCGTGCTGTGTTTATATTGGTTATAGCTCAATAATTATTTTTAAAAGAGAATTACCATTTAGATGCATAGTTACATATGTAGGTACATATGTACGTACATTGCTAGCGGGGATAAAAAGTATTTTTTTTCAAAAAAATACGTAGATTAGATTGTTAAATTCAATGCCATATGAGACTTTTTTTAAATATAATTTTTATTTGTCACATAAAACCCATACGTATTAATATTTAAATTACCCTTCGTAAAATATTTCTGTGTCAGATTTTTGAAAAATGCTGCTGGATAGAGCATATGAGTGACCTGTTGCTACATACGGACATAATTAAAGAACACTTAATCGACAAGAATATTTGCTCATATACTACATAGATTATATTTAGTACATGTCTCCGTTGAAATTTTAGTGAAATTAATTAATTTAATATTTAAGAAATTGCAATAAAACATTGTACTTAAATATTTGTACTAAAAATATTTATGTATGTAAATGAAAAAAAAATGCGCTTAAGAGACTTTATCTAGATTGACACACAACAACATATTGACACATTTGGCCAATTTATTTTTCTTCTAATTATTTGATACAAAATGCACAATATATGGTTGTGCTATAATTTGTGAACCGAGTGTATGACTGAATTCACTAAAAATCATTCGACTACTGTGGCTCGCACCGTACCATTTGCAATGTGTTTCGATCATTAGTCATTGCATTGCTCTCAATATTTTCATTGATTGTCTGTTGTTTGTAACAAAAAGTAAAGAACAAAAAAAAAAAAAAATTCCCTCTGCATAAGTATTCCCTTTTCGTGTGTTAGCCAGCATGAATCATCTACAATCTTTGACTGTGAGTATTTTAACGTGATTCCTGTTACTCTTTCTTTGAAAAAGCAACATTCACAAGTACCTTTGCAGCACAACCATGAACAAACAAAAACTATATTTACAGCATTAAAGAATCGCTTTCGTTTACATGTAAATGTATCAAATAACTTTCGCCATTGGCAAAAAACAATAGAATGTATGGTAGAAGTTAAGTGTGAGTAAGTGCTATGGAAGCCACGCGAGGAACACAGTAAAAAAGGAGCATTTGACTGCAAAGTCATTGCACACTCATCTGTGTGTATATGTGTATGTATGTACATATTCATGCATTTGTATGTATGTATTGACGAGTACATTGTAACGTGTGAGTATTCATATGAGTACATACCACGTTTATATGAATGGCTGTCGCTAAGTGCAGAAAAATGCACAACATATTTGTGGAAAAATTTGCGACAGGTCCCAGTGGAAAAATGTAGTGTAAAGAAAGGAAAATGTACTTAACAACACCTAAGTTTATCTTATGAAAGCAAATGGGAATTTCTCAACAGCGATGTCATGCGAAAGTTAAGTGTCGCACGTTGCTTTTTTTTTCAAATAAACAAAAGTTTCACTACGACTAGAACCCGGTCCAACGAAACATCTCACAGCCGTTTCTTACATTACTTTTACCCATCACCTTACCTCAGGATGCAAGATTTCATCGAATCGGTTTCTTAAAATTTCTATTATAGAGAATAAGTGAAAAATCATTAATTTCTCATACATGTCTGCATTTATGAACATATCCATTCGTGAAAACAAAGAAAATATTAAACATATCAGGATCCAACCAGTCGAACTAGATAGCTTCTAAAATGCACTTAACACACGCTTCTATTTCCACTTGTAGGAGTAGTTCTGAAAACATACATACACAGCCGTGCTCCCAGTTTCACATTCACAAATTTCCCTGTGGATTCGGTTTGAAATCTCATGTTTGGTGCTCCGAATTTCACATTCACATAAATTATGGTGAATTGAATCCGAATGCTTGGTTGCATGTGAAATGAAAAGTAAATGACAAAAAGTGTGTGAATGTTTAATTATTTTTGATTGGAATAATTTTTAAAATATTCTTTAATGTTTGTAGAAGCCATTTATGACATTTTATTATAAGTTATTCATTGAAATATGCGTATTTTTAAGTGTGTTGCTGATGGCTCCTCAAAAAACCATACATAGCAGAATCCGAAAGGGAAACTTCAACAACAACTATTTGTGAAATGCCACAACGATAACCGATATGTGTGAAATTGGGAGGACACTAATTCACTTTCACGGGAAAAAATCACATTGTGGAATTGAAATGTGAAACTGGGAGCACGGCTGATAGTCTTTAATTCACGGTGGTTAATTAATGGTTAATTAGTGGTTAATAATTTTAAGCTAAACAATCATATTAACAATTATAACCCAACGGAACCCCACTTTTCCGCCCCACCGACACGAGGGGCTCAATCCGCATAACGTACGGATGTTTCTTTTATATACAATTCTTTTTGTGCCGAGTCGTGACAGAAGAAAGTTTGTTAAGCGTCAAGATCCCAAGCTGCTCAGCTACAGAATAATAATTCATCAGCCGAATACAAAGTTAGAGAAATGCAAAATAATAAAATTCGATCGTTAGCTGTTATTAAGAGAGGATAGAACAGTTATTTTAATTAAAAAAAGTGAGTCCGATACATCAAAGGTGCTGGAATGATTGTTAAAGTCTCGGCATAAACCCCGAAATGGTTCATTCAACTCAAAGTTAGTTCTGCATAGTTTCAAGAAAAGTGGTTTAAAGTTTCTCGTTGCCCGGGAGGGTACATTAAAATTAATTTGCTCTAGAAGAAATAGACTTGAGATCAATCCTTTGTCTAATTTTACCATAAATATTATACCTAACATTTCTCTGCGACTTGAAAGAGTAGGAAGATTAATAAGTTTCAAACGACTATTCTAATTCTATTAATCTTACTATTAATCATTAACTTATTATGATTTTCCATGTTTAATATTATTAAGTATTTTTAAGGTTTGTTTGATAATGTTATCTTGAACTTGTTTTGCAGCAAAAAAAAGTTTCTTCAAAATTTTTTTTACATAAGTGGTTTTTGAAATGACCGATTCAATAACTTTGTTAAATGTGTTTAGATTTTTTCGTGAAAAAAGAAGTAGGTACGCAAAGTGCATTCATTAGGGAACTACATACATTCTCCATAGTCCGACTGGGCAAAAACTCGGGATGCAAAAGATACAGCAAGTGAGTAACAATTTATTGTGTTAATGTATATCTACTCATCAGCTACACACGCACAAAAAACTCGTACATACCAGTCGTCGGCGACATATCGTTGATACAAAGGAAAAACAAACAAAAAACCAACTCAACTACAAATGCCGCTAAAGTATCAGTTGGCATCCGTCAGAGCTGTGTAACCAGACACCGAGGGTATGAGATCCTGGCGCGTTTTCAGCACGATCCATCGACATAGGTTCAAATGTATGTATGTATATGTTGAGATGTGAAAACGAATGTGTGTGTGTGTGTGTGTGTGGTAAGAGTCAAAGCAATTAGTATTTGATGTTTGTGTACTTGATACAAACAACTGCTGCGCACCCGCTGCGTGTGGTATGCGTACGTGTTGTTCGTGTGAGAGAGGGCGTTTAAGTGTTGCAATGTGCTTTTTCTCCAACGACTTTCACCAAGTTAAAAAAAACCGAAAAAAAACAAATAAAATCAAAATAAAAACAGTATCAATTGTATGTACTCGTATGTATATATGTTATATGTGTATATGCTTACAAACGAGTACATGATACACATGTAATGCGTGTAGGTATGCATTTGCAACATGTGGTACGTTTAGTGGTACGGCGGCACTCTTGTTGATATTTGCCACCATTTTATGTTTGATTTATCATATCTACGTTTCATGTACTTTTGCATTTTTACGCTCAACAACAAGATTTTATAGAATTTATTTTATGGCCGCTGTGGTCGAGTGAGTAGCGGTGCGCGCTAAAACTCGTTATGCCGTTGAGTTCAAATATCGGCCAGGGCGAGTAAATTCTAATTCTCAAGTGGGCCATCGCAACCAGGTTAAGCCTGTTCAGTCTCCAGCCCCCTCCCCGGGACCACCGTTAGGTATTACTTCGCGGGGTGGGATGCGTTAAAGATACGCCGCCTTTGCGATCCTTGTCGTCTCATCCCATTTCACGTGACGGGCTTTAAAGATTCGTTGTTTCCCCGTTGATGTTGTTCACTTCTTCTTGATACTGCCTTTCACGTGCACGCCTCGAACGCTCGCTTATCCACAGCTGCTTCAATACTTCTTTCCAAGCTTCTTCACTACTAAGCATTAGTATCACCATATTCACACGGAGAAGCATGTACACCGAGGCTTCTATTAAGTCTGCTTCTAAATACACTGAATCACGGGTTTATAAGAAAAGCGTCTTCCGCATCTTCAATAGCGGGTGATTCGCAGTGGTCGCAGTACGCGTCCTCTTCATTTCACAAGCGGTGGTGGTAGCTTTTGAAGCATCCGTGGGCGCTCAAGACTTGAGTGACATAGAAGCACAAAACTGTAGGTCCCTCTATGTGTGGTGTTAAGAAAGACGCACACCACAAATAGTAGGAGAAGCTCGGCCAAACACTGGGCTATTTAGTGTAAGCGCCATATTATTATTATTAGTTTATGGTTAGAACTTTAAGACTACTCGCCGTAGATTTGTAATTTAAAAAAATTAGAGAAGATGTTCTAGGTCTAAATTACTAATATAAATATTTATTAGTTTTCATACCACGCCAATCTAGAAACCTCTTCTACTTGAGCGAACGTGGTGAATTTACGAACCTGAGCATCAACGTATCTTCCGACATGTCAAGTCACTCAGAATGCAAGTATCCTTCCTTCCTTCTCAACAATGTGTGTAACTCTCACGAAGTGAGATTCTAGCTACTAGCAATTGGCTTTTCTATCCCATTTAAAGATCTGCGAAAGTCAGTTGTTATTTTAGAGCTTTTTAAGATAGATGCAAGCGCGTTCAGAAGAAAATAAGGTGTTTGCTATTCATTACTACTCTTGATAATAGGCATTCAAATTATTTCTAGCTCGAGTTGAAAGATAAAGCAATGATCCGGTACACGAAACAGCCTTTTTATTCTTACAGTCTAACCTAATATAAACGGCTTGCGTTTTGGGACGCACGCACGCAAAATTTTTAACCACGGCCACCCCAAATTGATTTGGGTGCGTTTACTTTACAGAGTTGCATGGCTGTCAAATTCGTTTGAGAACAGTACAAGGTGGAAGTTTTCAGCGCTGGTTCAATTTATTTATTTAGTTTAAATATTTGCTTTACCTTATGTTACATATTAATTTTTATTTAAACATTAAATATTATCTTAATTTATGGGAAGAGCTTCAACACAGGAACTTATTAACAAGTTTGGCAATTGATTTGTTTCCTCTTTTATATTATATAAGCAATAACAATCATAAAAATCAAAATCGCAAGTTCCAAACAATGTACAAATTTATAAAAAGTTTTCATTCAAAACTTTTTGATAATTTTTTTGCTCATCCAAACAAAAAAGTCAGTATTCGTTATATTTAAGACAATGCGCATCACCCTCAACGGTGGGATAAACGTCAAATTGAAATGTCACGCAAAATGAGCATCAGACATTTTTGACAGAAAATTGCCGGAGTGCGTGAATATTAGGTTAGGCTGTTAGCCATTTGGGGAGGACCCCTCCAACAACTCAGTTGTTCAGTTTGAAACCGACTATGTAAAGTCGAAAGATTTGATATTTGTTGGAACGATTTTCCGTCAACCCTTGTCAAGTTTGGTTTGGAGACAAGGGATGACGGAAAATCGTTCCAACAAATATCAACATTGCACCCTGTCGGACATAAAAAAGAAGAAAACAATATCGAAAGGACTTATTTATGCCAAGAACTACCTGTATTTAACTCTTTGACTCTCTGCCAGATATATTAAATTGCCAGCAACTGCAGTGAAGGTGCAGTTTATAATATTTAAAAAAATTTAATTAGTTTACGATTGCATGCAAAAGGCAGAGAGAAGAAACAATAGGCCTATTCATATTCTTGTGGTAAATAGTCTTGCAACATTGCATTTGCGCATCACCGTGCTTGTCATTTGCACGGTCCTTATATCAAACGCATATGCTGTTGTCTTTTTCATCTTTACCCGAAACGAAATGATCCTAAAATATTCGTGAACTTTTACTAAAGTGGTTGAGCGAAAGTCGTGAACTGCTGAGTCGGGCAATGCACTGAGCTTTACACTTCGCATTTAATGAGTGTTCCGTATTCACGCGTTTTTTTTTTGTAAATATTTATTTCTATTTAATAACAATACACTTTTTATAAATTTGTCTTGCTATGCTCATAATACCGCTAAAAGCATTTACATAAATAATTTTTCAACATCAAACTTTCACAACTAACACTTTTTTTGCTTCTTACAAACGAGTACAAATATATGAACATACATACATATGTACATACATATGTACATACATCCTCATCATCATTTTCCTTTTTGTTCATCAGCAGTGATTGTGCCGCCCGCTGCAAGTCAATAATGAAAGTGCATTCGGGTGCACAGAGCAAGGGCAGAGGACAAACAAAAAAAAAATAAAAACAAGTGAGCATAAGTTTTATGGTTTATGTTCTTGTTGTTGTTGCAGTTGGAATGCTGTTCTAAATACACAGGTAACTAGTTGATAACTTGAGTAGCAAGTGGTGGCGGTCGTGCGGTTGTTCGGCTATGTGGCACTTCAAGTGGTTTTATAGGTCGTGCATGTGGCTCAAGTGCAAGTAGGTACTCACTCGCTCGCAGGGTACCTACGACCTGAACATCACAATGTAATGCAATGTATAAACAACAACAACAACAACAACAAAAACTTGGATATGTATGTATACACAATTTGCTATATACTCGTATGTGTATACAGTAAATCCTCTGTGAGCTTATATACATATCGTCAGCTGAAATGCAAAAAAAAATTTAACTAAAAAAAATTTACAGAAAAGCTAAAAATGGTTTGAAATTCAAATTACTTTATGCGAGAATTGCGCTAAAAAATCGCTTTTTTTTTAAAACGACGTTGGAACTTGTAATTCGATGCAATGCATCAACATCAATAGAAGAGTGCATTTTTGTATTTTTTGCTAGTTATGATATTTTGCATATACTCGTAAGTGGCAATGTGTACAAATGTAAGGAAATTCATACATACATATCTACATACATGTATTGCTACATACGTACATATGTATGGTATATACTAGGGATGTCAATTTACGGCATTTTGTTGAACCCGGGATTTTCGAGATCTGTAAACGAAATCCCGGTACAATCCCGGGATCCCGAAATTCACGAAGTTTTGATTCGTATTTTTGAATTTGTCAAAAAATGTAACACGTCTGTAATCGTTGTATTATAGAAGTATTCAAAATAACATAAATATAACAAAGAAGAACGATTTGTTGTAAATCATGTACATATGTATTTATGGGTATTTTCAAGAAAAAAGGAAATAAACCAGGGCTGCTCAACAAAACGAAACGAAACCATTTTGTTTTGTTAACGAGCAAAATTAACTTAACGAAATGAGTTTGTTGCGTTTCGGCGCCATGTTATCAAAACGAAATCAAATCGTTATTGTTGCAACGTTATAAAATTTCCGTTTTCGTTAATTTTAATGTGCCTAAAAGTATGCAGCGCTTCTGTTTGCGCCCGTTTGCGCTTCTGTTTGCGACGAGTGAATCTTCAGCGTTTTCCTTAACGTTTTTCTTAACGTTTTAACGTTAACGCCAGCATTTCGTTTCGGTTAAAAACGTAATGAAATTTATTATGATAATTGCTTTAACGATATTATTTTTAAATGTTTCAACCGAAACAAGAGAAAACATTTCGGAACGGTTAAATTTAACGTTAAAATGCATCCGTGAAATAAACATAAATTTTGACACACATACAAATTCATATACAAATATACATATTTGGTACAGAAGCAAATACACCTACATAAATTAAAATTATTTTTAATCATTGCTGAAATGGAAAATTAAATACATCACCCATTCCATTTTGAGCGAGGCAGAATTATTTCTTATTTTGATCCAAATGCAATCTAAAAGAAATAAAAGCCTTAAGTGTGTTATCCTCACAGCTGGACCTTAATGTGTTACACTTAAAATCTGCAGTGGAGAAGCACTGCTGCGCCTCAACACTTGTTGGTTGATTTGTCGACAATAAGTTAAATGCTCTCTGTAGGACATAGCCTTTATCGCCTCCTTACAAAAACTATCAATTTGTTTTATCAAGCCTTCTGATAAATTTTATGTCTTTTCATTATTGGACACTTGCGAGCTGTTAGTTAAAACTTAATGCAACTTTTCTTTGAGACTTTCTGCCTTATCCACTTCAGGCACCTCGTCGTTAGTTCCATTAGCATCGCTTTCATGGTGAGGCTCATTTTCTACTCGAGTGGGATATTCTCCAGCTCATTTATGATTGCAAGAACAAAACAAAGCCTTAAGGGAGTTAACAAGCTGTGTTATTTGTCGATTGTGTACTCTCTTAAGGCTTTGTTTTACCCTTGAAAGGGAAATTTTTAAGAATGCTACAAAATTTAAAAATGAATGGCTATTAAATTCACTATATTCTACAATTCCGGGATTTAAATTAACCTCTACCGGGATATTAGGGAGTTAAAAAAAGGCCAGGATCCCGGGATCCTGGGATTTCGGGATTGACATGCCTATTATATACATACATTCATATACATATGTCATACGATTCTGAATGTGTATTCATGGCACATAGGTTGCTTGCTTGTTGTTCTCATTGTAATTGTAATTAAAGCTTGGCGGTTTCGCTTTGCTCTAACAGGAAGCTCGCGTCATACATAATTGCCATTGCTTTGTTGCATTTGCTTTCGTAGCCTCTTATTGCCCTTGCATATGATGCTGCATATAGTCATTGACAATGTTAATGATTATTAAGACAATACTTGAATTGTATGTAATTACACGAAAGATGATTCAGCATTAAATGCATATCTCTTTAATAGTGATTTATATTTCTTAAGCTTTTGCCGAAACGTTGTTGACATCATAAATTATGCCAAAGAGTGAGAGATTATCAATGGAAATGAAAAGTGCATTTAAGAAAATGTGAATTGAAATTGTTGGCATAGGTGCATAAGGACTTAAGGTTCTGTTTGGAGTCGTATAAATAAAATTATGTTTTTTTACGAAAAGTATTTAATGACCTTATTCATGAAAATATTAAGTTCAAATGCTTTATGAAATAAATTTGAAAAAGAAAGAAAAAAAACCACTTGCACTTTATTTTAGAAAAATGGCAATTGATTCGTACATTTTTTTTCCAAAATAAAATCTTTGCGTTCTACGAAGGATAGCTTTCAAAACTAAGTTTTAAAATAACTGCTAAAAATCAATGCAAAATTAGCCATTCAAGTCATGCACTTTATTGTATTAGAAACTCAACATAACCAATACTTCAAACTTTTTTCACAATTTTTAAATTTAAGAATTATGCAGTTTTACAACTATTCAATAATACATATATCGTTACCGAATTTTTTTCTTATAAAAATATTAGCAAAATATGTTTATTTTCTTAATTTCAGATGGTACAAAAATATCACAATATTTTATTTTATTTTTCTGATTAGTATACAGAGTTGATACCTGCTACTTTTGCGTGTTAGAAATTTAAGTCATACAAAATTGAAAATATTTTAAACCAAATTGTGTAAAAGCATTGTATTTAAGAATCCAGTTATCTATTGTGAAAATATTTCATTTTACATAGAAGTTTTGCCTAATTAAACTCACTCATACGTCTTGTCGGTCGAATTTAAAATTTTCTTTTCCTAGGGTATTTCTAACACTATAATTAAAGCTTTTGTTGAAAAATTGCATTTAGCTAATATTTTTGCAAATGAATCTTCAACTTTCTATTATTATCTTAATTTATATTTTCGCAAAATAAAAAGAAATAAATTTAAACAATCAATATAGAAAAAGAAGAGTATATAAAAACCAAATAGTAATTACTGATAATTTCTCATACATTAACATGAATCAATTCACTTCAATAAACATTCCATTATAATAATTTGTTCGAGTTAACAATAAAACCAATTTTAAATTCCAATTACGAAGGTTTAAGTTTTAAATAATTTTAATTAAAAAAATGAGTTTGGCTCCTAAATTGTAAGTGTTTAGTTATTGTACATAAAGATTACAAATTGTTCTTGCTAACCATTAGTTATTTAAAATTGTACACTTTGATTGCGTAAGTAAAAACGAATTAATATATTAATTTATCGACAATTTTACCATTAATAGGAAGTGGCATTTTTTATAAAAGCGTTTACATAAATTGCTATGGCTTAGATTGCAAGAACTCAATGGCCAAACTCAATAGTATACTGTATAGCTAATAAAAAATTGTATTATTGCAAAAAAACGTTTGCAGAACCCGCTCATATTTATCACACAATCTAATATTCAAGCAAAAAACGTATATCAAATCTGCTAGTCATATTTTAATTTCAGGGACAATAAACTCTATAGACCCCCCTGCTTTTTGAAAAAATATGAAATAATTAGTCAAAAGCACATTAAATACTAGATGTTTGCTTGTTATGTATTTTTACCATCAACTAACTCGAGCTGCTTTAAACTAACGACAATTGCATAGTAAATTAGGATCACTCATACGCACCGTTGGCCAATAATTTTTAGGTTTAGCATATCTTTAGTATCTACGTATGTATGTATTTGTATATGCAAAACTTTGTTAAATAATCTTTTACTACCTTGAGACATTACCGACAGCTATGTATGTTTTAGTTTTATGTACAGTAAAAATGCAACTTCAAGTAAGAAAAAAAAAAAACAAATATCTTGTGATAATTACAAGTGTGAATTAAAATCTTTAAAACAAAAACAAATACTACGTATAATTTAAGGTTCAAATTCCTTTTATTACTGTCCACATTTTGTTTCCTTTTATACTCGTACACCATACTCACTTTTATTTCAATTGCACTCACGGCTTCTACTTTCGCCTTCAGCACGTTGCCAATTAGTTGCTTCGCCTTCTGATTTTCTTTGTTTTGGCGAATTTCACGTTTCGTCCGACTTGGCCGTCTTCAGCACGGCTTGGTAGATGCAAACACACAAAAAATTTGTACACAAATAAATAATACTTGTTTATATGTTTCTTTTAACACTATTTGGAACACATAGGGTGCTGCTGTTGGTCGCTCGTTTTAAAATGGTGGTGTGTATGTGTTCGTGTGCATGTCTGCATTGTCCCGACGAGTCCTTGAAAATTTCCCTCGGCTTTTACCTACTTGCGCTCAATTCTTGGCAACTTCGCTTATACATTTTCACACACTTCTCAATTGAAAAATGCTGCATTTTCACCCATTAGATTGTCACGTTTTCGCTATTAATACCTTAGTTAAAACACCTAACACTTACATATTTTTTTATGAATATTTACGAAATAGTCGATTGTAATTTTTTTTCTTTTTTAATTTAACCTTAGATGGCAGCAAGCATCGCTAGTGCTTTAGATATTTTTCTTTGTATATTTATGTATTTAGTTAGCTATTTTTTACGCGAGTCAGTTTTATATACTAGTGGAATCTCACTCTGCTTGATGTCGCACGTTACTGACGGTCGTGTGTCTGCGAAAGGACTAAAGTGTATGAAAAACGTTCGGTCGCCTTTAAGTGGTGGTGCTCTTTTACCAAATGCCTTTACTGCTCAGTGCGTTTCGGAGAGAGATTTTATAGCATGAAAGCTTGTCGCAGGACTTTGACATTTGGTTCCTATTGTGTCGTGCAGAGCGTATTTGAAATTGATGCTGTTGCGGTTGGGATGCTGTTTCATTTGCTTCAAAATTAATGTTTTCCAGCGCGCTTTATGTTTTACACGCAACTGAAGCGCTTGCGCAGACTATAATAATAATTCTAAACTGAGCTTTTATTGGAAACCGTTAACATTCAAATTTAGTTAAATATTTTTGGGAAACTCAGTAAAAATGTTTTAAGAAGATAGATTTTTGTAGGAAATGTTTAAAATAGAAAAAAATTTAAAGCTTAGGGAATAATAGAATTTTAGTTTCTTTCATAATTAAATAAAAATTGTCAAGAGTGTCTTTGGTTTTAGATATTTTCAACCTTATTTATTAAAATTCAAATTTTTGTGTATTTCCCTAACAATTTTTTACATACGGTTTTTAAATTCAATGCTTTTTACTATACCATTCTCAACTGAAACACAAAATTGTTGGTTTTTTTTTTTAATTTTTAGTATTTAAAAATAAATTTGTTTGTTTAAAAAATTGTATTTTTTCCCTTTAAATCTGTATTTCCTACATTTTACCATTCTCAACTGAAAAACAAAATTCTTGGTTTTTTTTTTAATTTTTAGTATTTATTTTTAATTCGTTAGTTTAAAAAATTGTATTTTTTTCCCATTAAATCTGTATTTACTACATTTTACTATTTTCAACTGAAAAACAAAATTGTTGGTTTTTTTTAATTTTTAGTATTTATTTTTAATTTGTTTGTTTAAAAAATTGTATTTTTTTCAATTAAATCTGTAATTATTACAATATTGTTGGTTTTTTTTTAAATTTTTAGTATTTAAAAATAAATTTGTTTGTTTAAAAAATTGTATTTTTTCCCTTTAAATCTGTATTTCCTACATTTTACCATTCTCAACTGAAAAACAAAATTCTTGGTTTTTTTTTTTAATTTTTAGTATTTATTTTTAATTCGTTAGTTTAAAAAATTGTATTTTTTTCCCATTAAATCTGTAATTATTACATTTTACCAAAACAACAAAATATATTAGCCGAGTTCCAATAACACAAACTGTCCAAGTAACAAAATTGGCATGAATACCGCTAATATACGTGTACACTAACATATAAATGACTACCTTTTGATCTATCACATTTCCGCCGAAAAATGTAATATATACAGCGAAAGTGAAAAGTTAAAATATTTTCTACAATTAATTGACATTATTAAGAAATGTACTTTTAATAAAATTCTTGCAATTCAATTTTAATGAAAGCAAAACAAAAAGTCACAAACAAGTTTATCTTAAAAGTGGTATGCGATGTTTGAATAAAATACAAAAAGCATTGAACTTGTGTTGAGCTAAAAGTGGTAAATAACAACGCCTGATTTATCTGTTGTTAACATACTTGTAAATTACTTGTACATAGATAAAAAAAAATTCAAGCGTTTACAACTGCTTGTGTACGTCTGTTGCTGAAGAAGCATGTACATAGTGTTTTGGAACCTTTTTCGATTTCTTAATGGAAATGCAATGAACTTACGCCCGCTTGTCGGACCATTAAAACTATCTGTTAATTTATGTGAATAATTTATTTTATTTAAAATACAACTAATGCCTGCAGTTTATTATTATTTGACACACACTGACAACATATAAATATTTCAATATTTTGCCATGGTGTCGAATTGAATTCATACAAAAGCTGAATATTTTTATTACAAATTTTTGCAGTGTCAGGAATGTTAGGCACATTGAATGCCAGGCATAATTCTTTTCTAGTATGAGTTAATATATTTTTAACGGGAACCCCATCACTGACACTTCGATACTTTTGTCTGTACGTCACGTATTCGAAGTGACACCTGTGACATCGTCGCAAATGAGTAATAAGTAATGATTATTGTAGATCATAAACGGCATACAGCGAACAATGACACTAGTGCCAAAGAGTATAAAGGACTTTGAAATATTTAATAGGATCCCTAACTGACCGAAGACGTAACATGGCCTTACTTATGTATAGCAAGAACGATAGAATACAAGATTGCGCCTTCCCGACGAAAAATTATGTGAAGCAAAATGCGTGCAACGTCACGAACATGGTTTTACTGAGAATCGGAAGAAATTGTAAACAAAATAGTGAGGTTAGATTCTGCTAGGATTTCTAAATTTTAAAGTTTTTACCAATTTCGGCACTTTATGCAACATATTTATATTTAAATAAATTCATTTATGCTCTGTCTTTAATTGGAGACCTTCAAAAACACACTGCAGAGTAACATTAACACAAGAAGCTTAACTTGCAACCAAGTGCGCAGCTACACCTTCACATAATTATTTAGCAAGTTTTATAGTCCCGTATCATTTATAGACTCTGTGATTTAACACTTAACACTGCGCACTTCAAGTTTAAAAACTTTATTTTAAATAAAATTGCTTTTAAGCATTGAATTTAAGCACAAACAAATGTATGCTTACAAACATACAAACAAATCTAACCGCGTTCTGTGACGTAGCATACACAGCTGATTCTGTCAGATTTGATGAGAGCGAATAGCCGTTTGCGGAAGGCGCCACCTCTGTATTTTCTAAATCGTGTATGTATGTATGTGTAGGTATTCGTATGAAATATTTTAGACTTAAACTGTCATCTTATTTCCATACATACATACATATGTATGTTTATTTTACCAAAAAAAAACACAATAATTCAATGTGCGTAAATAAATTATAAAAGTTCAATGTTTTAGGAAATTAAAAACACCACTTAGTTCAACCAAAGCGAAACTCACAATCATAAAATTTTTTTACTTACATATCTATGCACACACGTGTACAATTATCTTTGTAAGTATTCTCCGATAAGATCGAAAACTGATAGCATCTTAACTAACATCCCCTCAGCAGCCAATCGCACTCGCTCGCAGTTGTTGGCATTCTGTTTACGAATATAAAAATGACGCTACTATGTGACGAATCCACAGTGTCAACTTTGCTGTACAACTTAACTTTCGATATCGACCTTTATCGCTTATACGCCATAGGACAATTCTTAACGACAGGAAGTCTTTCTTCTTTTTCTTCTTGAACGAATAGTGAGTACCAGTTGCAGAAGGATAATTACGCTTATCGAACATAAACTTTCTTGACAACTCTCATTCACGACACTTTTCAGTGCATCGCTTTTACGCTTTTGGTTTACTGGCGTTCACGACCATCATCGCCACCACCAATGCAGGATCGGGTACAATTAATATTTGCGAGGGAGTGGCCGATAATATCTTTGTAACGGACATCTCGAATTGCTCCAACTATTTCATTTGCGTCAATGGCCAAGCGATCGCACAGCAATGTCGCAACAATTATTCCTTCGATGAGAATTCGCAATCGTGTGTGGCATCCGATGCCGCATGTGTGACATGCAACAAGGATCAATTGACTTTGATCGGTTTGAGTAGAACTTGCAACAAGTATGTGCTTTGCTTTGCTGGCACTCCGGTGCTACAGCAATGTGCTGATAATCTGCAATTCAACTCCGATTTGCAAGCCTGCGATTATCCCAATAAGGTCGATTGTGTTGCAAATCATTGCTCTATTTATCAAGATCCAAATAATATTGTCTACGTGGGCAGTAAGGCGTCATGTTCAACGTAAGCAGAAAATGATTCTGCAGATAAAATTACATATAACTTTCAAATTATTATTCTTTTGTAGATATTTCATCTGCATGAATGGCCAACCCATCAATCAAACTTGTGTCAGCGGGTTGGAGTTTAATTCAAAATATAATCAATGCGATGAGCCTGCCAACACTAATTGCAACGTGAGTCTTCACAACACAATCGCTTTCTAATTATGCGCTCTTGACCACATCAACTTTTTTTTTTTTTTTTTTAGATTCCGAACCCCGCTTCGGCACAGAGATCCATTCAAACTGCTGATATGCTCGCACCACGCATGGCTAACATTAAATGTCCCACAAATGGTATTCATTTCCTCGCACACCACAATCCCAATCAATACTATACGTGCGTAAATGGTAAGGGTGCTCTTATGACGTGTGCAGCGAGTCTGTACTTCGACAAGAAACACGGTGTTTGCCGTCGGCAAGAGGATATCTCCAAGGATCTCTAAGCTTCTTACATTGTAACAAATATATTTGAATGCGTATATGCATGACTAAGTATGTAGCAACGTAAATTTTAAATGTTTAGGTGTGGGTGAATCGGATATTTTTTTTGCAAATAAAAATATTAATACATAAAGCTGAGTTTGTTTTAAATCATCAAACATTAAGAATATTGCACATCAGCCCGTACTGGTTTTATAAATTAGAGAGTATTAGAAAAAAATATCTCAAAAAGAGAGAGGAAAATAATAAGAAGTACAGTAGCGCAAAATATCTAAGCTGAGCCAATTGCTTTTGTTGTGGCGTTTTGACAATAAGGCATATATAGCAAAAGGTTGTAATTTTAAACAAATATGTAGATTTCATTATTTGTTTTAAATGAGCTAAAGGCCAATTTTATTGGTAAATTTATAGAGAAAAAACACAAAAACATCCAAAGCGGTAGAAGTTATAGTACTATTTCGGAAATCACCACATCCCCTCGTCAGACTTCTTTCTTCACGGCTTCCGCAGGAGTCGAACCCGCGCCACCACGTAACGCTTAACTAAGCCAGCATCTAAACGGACGCAGCTAAGCTGGTCAGTTTGAGTCAGCCCTGTGCATCCGCCGTAAGCAAACATATTTTTTAATGTAAATGATTTACATATGTTTGTATGTTTTACCGACCATTAAACTGTTTCTGTTCGAGCTTTTTAAGACTAAAGTTGCATTTTTTTTTTGGAATAGAATGTAATGAGACTAAACAATACCAATTGGGATGCGCGTCTTTATGTTGTAGCGCCAATTGAGGGACTAACATTTTTTATATCGACTCTGAATGGCAGATGTTTTTTTTTTGTGACAGGTTTTTTGAAGGCTGAAATACAAACACTCGGAGGTTAGGTTCAACGTTGGCCGACGAGAGACGGGCGCTTATTTTAATGATTTTTGAATTTATTCTTTTTAATTCCCCTATTCTTACATCGCTTCTCATTAAATGATATATTAAATTCTAGAAGAATAAATATACTTGTAGTTTTTAACTTTCATTTTGTTCAATTGGCAAAAGTGAGTTCAAGGACTCTTTTCGAATTTACTCGAATAACAGCTATTTTATTATCTAGTGTTTTAATTAAAAATATATCTTACTAAGTTCTAATTCCACATCTCGTGCAACCTACAGCCATTTGGCGGTTTTTATGAGCCGCAGTATATCATACAAAGATAGGCGGCTGCACTCTAAAATACTACGCAGGAATGGTTTGCCGAAGGCCTTTAACCTTATTCTAGCAAGGGCCGGGCACTCGCACATAAAATGCTCAACTGTCTCCTTTGAGCCTGGGTCTTCACAGCTGCGGCAAAACCGGTTGAAGGTTATGCCTATCCTTTCAGCATGTAGTTCTACAGGTCAGTGCCATGTGCAAACAGCTGTTAGTTTGTATATATTTTCTTTGCTCATTTCTAAAAGCGCCTTTGTTTTAAGCGTATCATAGGACACCCAAAACTGCCGGGTAATCCTGTACGATCCTATATTACTCCACCTGTACTTGGCTTTTCGGTGGTAGACATCGGCGATTTTGCCCTTTATTTCTCGAAGCGACACGCCCATATTCACCGCGTTGGACCTATCCAGAGCAGAAGTACACCTCGCTAGTTCATCCGCAGTTTGGTTTCCACAAATGTCCTTATGCCCCGGGACCTATATCAGGGTAATTTCGTATTCGTTGTAGATTGAAGCCATCTCTCTCCTACATTCATGTACGAGTTGAGGTAGAAGAGAATGCTTGAATGGCTTGGCAGCTTGGCTGTCTGTGAAAATGTTCACTCGCGTACCTGCTGTTGCATTTCTCTCTGCATACTTAATCGCCTCCTATATTGCAAACATTTCAGCCAGTCTCTACGGCTAGGGCCGCATACATTCGTTTGCTATTGGAAATGTTTTGCAAAATAAGTGTTTTTGGCAATTTTAATATCAATTAGTGCGATAGTATCACATAAAGTGTGAGTAGGTATAATAAACATGTTAACACAAATTGATTGTTTTGTTTCATAAATTGATAAAGAAAATTTGTCATATTTTAGGCGTAAGATCTAGCAAAACTATAAATTGACAAAAATTAATTAGTTAATAACCATTCCCAAACATTCGACACATCGTAGAAGACAACAAAATTATAAAAAAAAAATAGACAAGTAAGTGAAGTGAAAGACATTTTCAATAAAGTTGTAACACATATATATACTCATTAAAAATTTATGAATGCTTTTTAACATGAAATTTCAGTGAAATTTATTTTCTACACGTTTGTGTTATGCAACATTTTCGGGGCGCTTTATGTTACCGCCATCACGCCAGTGAACATTTGTAGCGGCGTCGCTGATATGATTTTTCTACCCTTTCTCGGCAACTGTTCGAAATACCACATTTGCATGGCCGGTCAACCTGTCGTGCAAGACTGCGAAGCCGGTTATCACTTCGACGCCAAAGAGCAGAGTTGCACTTACCCCAATTTGGCAAAGTGCCTGCCGACATGCACCAATGCACTGTCGTCCTTCTGCTATGATCGCACCTGCACAAAATATGTACTCTGCTATGCTGGCACACCGATCATACGGGAATGTCGTGATGGACTGCATTACAATGTCGAAACAGATCGTTGCGACTTTCCACAATATGTTGATTGTGTGGACAATTTGTGTACCATATTCAATAATCCGAGAAATATAACTTTTCTCACCAGCAAGTCGGCGTGCGATAAGTACTTCATTTGCATGGATGGCAATGCTTATGCACAGTATTGTTCCAATGGTCTGCAATTCAATGCAGCATGCGATTGTTGTGATTTCCCAGAGAATGTCCAGTGCAATGTAAGTTTATGATGTTATGTTATTTAAAGTACCTATATGTGTGTATGTACATATGTATATTCTATGTTCATCACAGATTACAGCTGCTGCGCGTAACATCGAGCCATTTTCAAAGATGCCACCCAGGCGCGCTGACATTGACTGTCCGGCTACGGGTGCCATATTCCTGGCACATCCCGATCCGGCCAAGTATTATTACTGCCTTAATGGTAGGGGTGTTATACTTGAGTGTACGCCTGGACTGGCTTATGATGTTAGGTTGGAAACTTGTCGCACACCGGAAAATCTTGTACGCTCACCTGGCAAAGAAGTTGTATTTTAAAGTAGATTTTGTTTAAAACAATTGTATAACCACATGACATACATATAAAAAAGAATTAAAGTAATATAAAAATCATTGCTTTTAATTAAAAACAAAAAACCTAACAAAATTAGGAGAAATTGAGTTTTAGAGAAAAAACGATTAAACGTTTGCATAGAACATTAGCAAAAACGTTGAATCAACCAAATTTTAACGACTCAATGCCTTAGATGCAGTTTTATTACCTTTTTTACTTTTAAATGAGTTTTTCAAATACTTTGAATTTGCGCATGTCAAAAAAGAGAGCAAATTGTTGGATTAAAAGAATTAAATAAAATGTTAAAAAATTTATTCCATTGATTCGTAGTTCTTAAGTAATACAAGTTTATTTTTTAAATGCTTTAACATTAATAAAAATTTGTATGTATATGATTTTGCCACCCCTGACGATGGAATACCCCAAAGATTGTTTTTGAATAATTGTAACTTTTTTATTTTAATTTTTTATAGCTTGTTGATAGTGTGAAAAATCACTAGTTGACTTAGGACTACAAAAAATAATAAGAAAATCCGAAATTATCAATTTACGAGTACAATGATACAAAAAATACACATGAAACACAATGCCGACGTACGACAAACTTTTCGTCGCGAATGTTCGTGGAGAAAACTAGAACATCTATTCGCGGCAATAGATTTATTTCTATTGTCGTCGCTGGCAGCAGCGGCAAAATGTGAACCATTGTGACCTTAAATAAATTAAATCGAAATAAAACAAAAAATTGTTTAGTTTTTAGTTAAAAGGTATCAATTCTGTTACTTGTAAAAATTTAAATTTAGTAAAAGCTATTTTCAACATTTTCTCTCTTTGTTAAATAGCCTTTTTCTCGCTGTATTCATTATATGTTCTAAAAGTTTTATCTGCTCAATATGGTCACTCTAACAGCTGACATATAACTTGGCAAAATCAGCTGATTTCACTGTAGCCGTAACTATGTATGTTTTAGTAAGCGAAATTTCCGGGCGAACATCGCTGAGGATGTCGCTTTGTTGGGCGAAATTTCGGACGTATGTATGTACGTCGGCATTGTGTCTCAGCCAATAAGCTTAAAATTTCAAATAATTGTGAGCAAAAAAGTTCAATATTCGTTAATTTTTAAAATTTCAGAATATCAAAAAATTTAAACTTTAAATTTCGATTAAACATAAACAAAACAGACTCAAAAAATATGAAATATTATAGTGACGATCGAAAGTGATTGAAAAAGTAAAATTATGAATTTCGAAAAAAAACGATTAATGTAAGTTTTTGATCGAGTTCTATAAATATTTTTATTTTAAGAAAAAGTTGAGATGCACAAATTCAGATAACCAGATTCAGAGTCGTTTTTCTCATATAAAGAAAACCTTTTGAGCTTCTCTTATTGCTCAAATTTGTTACGCTGTTTGAGTTTCTAAGATGTAGGTTTTATGCTTTGTATGTTCGTACTTTATTTCTGGTGATGCGGGTCGTATGAGTGACTTTAAAAATACTGCTTTGCCGCAATTCAGTAACTTCGTATCATCTTAAGTCTCAAAATGAGCTAGAGATTATTGCTTTTCCTCGCTTTCACGTATTTTTCTTTTATTTTTATTTACATTTTTTGTGACCTGCTCATCATCAGTTCACAATTTAGAGACTTTATTTTGAGACTAACGAATGCCAACTGGTCTAAAATTGTGACTTTTGTCTCTATTAGAGACTGAGACTGCTTACTGAATTCGGGCGTTTATGTAGTTAGAGGCATTTAAATATTTACATGAATATTTAACCCTCTTGGAGCCTTACATACATATTTTTTTTTTATTTCTACTATCTCGACCTAGTGAACACACTGTTTAAAAAAAACTGCTTTATTTTCAGATTATTTATGTAGTTGATGTATACATTTATATGTAAACTTAAACGTATGTACGTATAAGTATGCATATATGCATATGTATGTATATGTTTATATGCATACATGTGAGCAATTTCCACATCTGATTTTAACAAATATGTAAGAGTATAAGGCGTCTGAATACATACAAAAGTATACATATGTATACTCGTACATATATAGGCGAGAATCTTTCCAAGTACGCGGTTTCGTTCTCTTTGTTTTTCCTCAAAGCAGATCATCAATTTACATAAATACATACATACATACATATCTCAGTTTTTCGGAAAAACCGCTGAAATCTTCTGAATCAGTTGCCATTGAACTGTTTGAGGCGTTAATTGTCTCTCGAAGTATTTTCGAATTGTGCTGCTTTTTATAATATCAATGAACTGTGACGATTGGTTGGCGATTGTTTAATAAAAAAGAAAGAATAACTTTGTAAGTTACATTAATTGCGAATAAGAATACGTGCGTGCAATTTGGTTTTAATATAATTTTGAAAGTGTCGAAAAGATCTTGAAAATTTTAAATTCATAGTTTTTGTGCAACCGTAAGAAACTAAACGTTAACTATTTTTAGCATACATACGTTGTTCGTGAAAGGTTTTTATGCATTTGCAAACATACAGGGTGTATTGGTGGTGAACTTTGTGTATTTAAAGGAAAAGAGTTCGCAAGTGAATGCCATATACATTTATGTATGTACAAGTGCATAAATACATACATATGTATGTATATGATAAATACGCATCATAGAGAATCATATAGTGTTCAACAAAGAATATTTTGAGATGGTACTTTTTTAATAATCCGAAAAATAAGGAAAAACTTTATTTATACAAAAACCTGATGGCCCCAGATTCAAGATTCCACTAAATTTCTTTGAGCAGTTCTCAGCGCTTTTTTTGTATTAAAAAACTTCGAGTAACTTTTTAAGTTTATGCCATTTAAACAAAACTTATTGACAAATTTAAGGCAGGATAAAGAAGAAATATAATAAGCGAAAACAAGTTGTTTATTCTAAATTAGAAGAGCAAACGTTGTTAAAAATTTAGAATTCATGTGTTTCACAAAAATAGCAGCATTATGGATATCGAAATATTACTTTAAATATTAGTTTAAAAAAAAAAATGGAAATTTCAGAATAGAGTCCTTTAATTAATTATTTACTCAATATTTTGTAGCATGACCAGCGTTTTTAATAACTGCGATACATCTACGTTGCATGGAGTCAACTAACTTTTAGCATCTTTCTGTGGGTACAGCATACCAGGCCTAGCTTACTCTTTGCCAAAGTTCTGCGCTATTTTTAGGGTTAGCTCACCCTACTGCGCCGGCCACTCCATCACAGCGACTTTGTTCTCGAGAAACCACGATTTCAGCCGCTTGCTTGTGTGTTTCGGGTCATTAACTTCTTGGTATACCCATTTTAGCGGCATGTTGTATTCAGCATATGGAAGCACAGTTCCCTCAAAGATTTCTTTATAAAGAAAATGGTCCTTGATCCCAGAAATCTAATGAATCGGACCTACAACGTAGTAAGAAAAGCACTCCCAGACCATTATGGATGCACGACCATGTTTTACGGTCTTCATGGTATACCTTGGGTTGTACGCTGCATTGATTGGCCTTCTTACGAACTCGCGAAGTCCTTTAGAGCCGAACAGTACCATTTTACATTCGCCACTCCACAAAATATTGCGCTATTTCGTAATAGGCCAATCAACATGCACTCTGGCGAACACCATCCTTCTTTCGATGTGCTTTTTGGTTAGTAACGGCAACTTTCGAGGGCTTCTGGCAGGCATTTCAGACTCTATCAATCTCCTTCTTACAGTTACAGAACTGACTGGTAGCTCAAACTGTTTTTTTTTATTTCTCTTGAGCTGATTTTCGGATTTTGTTTCGCCAGCTGGACAATTTGGCGGTCTATTCGAACAGTTGTTTCACGTTTGCTTCCGCGAAATTCCGGTTTTTTAATGCCACTTTAGAGCATTAACAATCATTTTAGAACTGCATCCCATGAGCTTTTCTATTTCGCGGTATGATTTCCCATTTTTTAGCAGGTTTTCTATTAAAGTTGGCATTTCTTCTGTACAGTGCTTGGATCGGCCCATTTTTATAATATATTTAAAGAAAATGTTTACGTATTGATTCAATCGTAAACAAAACTTACCATTCACAGGAAAAATTCAGGAAAATTTTTAATATTTTGCAAATAAAATACGGATTGAATGTGTGCTGCTATTATTGTGATCAGCGTCTATCGCACGTGGACAACAAACTAACTCCGTAAAAACATTAATAATCTATTTTCGTTCGGTCATGGCACACGGTTATAATAGCACATAGGAACAGTCAAGAACAAAACACAGTTCGCGTTCGTAATATAATCCTACCAACTATTATGACTGTACTTATGTTTTTCACCAAAGTGCTGCTATTTTTGTGAACATAACGTATATAAATGCAAACTGCTCAAAATAAATATGTACATATGTACATACATATTTTAAACCTTGGCATAGAAAACAAATAAGTAAACAACTGATATTAATTGTGTTTAAATATGTAGTATATCAGAAAACAGTCTGCAAAATTGAAATGATTCGTAAAAAACGCCAAATTTCTGTGTTGCAATATTATTATAAAATTCTAAATGCTTGTAAGTTATTCTGCACAAATATGCGCTGTATACACAAGTAAATACATTATAAAAATGTATGTATGTACATATGTATATAATAAAATTAATTTAAACATATGCACTTTAGATTTAAAAACGAAATTGATTATACTGATTAAGTGTTATTGTTTATTTAAACTAAAATAATTTTTTTTTATATATCACTTATACCATAGGCAAACATTGAAATGGTAAACGAACTCAATAAACCGCCTTCTCAAGAAAATCTAGCGCTAGGCGAGGTAAGTTAATATGTATTTTATTTACAAAGAAAGAAAATCGCATTAAACGTTCTCGTTTCTTCTAGCGTCTACTCGACTCTCAGCGTCAATTACAAGAGATGCAGGAGGAACATCACCAGCTGCTGCAGGAAATGGAAGTGCTACGACAACGTGCTGCCGCATTAAGTCGATTGAATGAGCAGCAATTCGATCATGTGATTGTTTCAAATACTAGCGTCGCCAGCGAAAATACAACGAACAATGAAACGGCTGCGTCAGACCATGTCGATTTGAACGAAGTACACCAAGACACCCCAGCCAATGCGGCATCAGTAGAAATTACGGAGCAAACAACTCCTTTGTATACTGATATAAACGATGCTCAGACTGAGACAACAAATCCGGCTACCCAACCAAGTGTGTCTGAAAACGATGAGGATACTGAGGATCCCGAAACAGCAGAGTATTTGCAGGAAAAGTTGGCTGAGATTGCAAAATTGAAAGCACGCTTTAAGCGCGTTCAGAATATGATGAGCACCACTGATATGATAGAGGGACATATTGGCTCCATAGATAAAATATGCTTACCATCACAGGTGCAATCTCCTTCTGTGTCCAGCACAACTACTGCTCAACCTGATGGTAAGCAAAACGAAGGCGAAACCTATGTAGAAATCGAACAAACTAAATACGACAAAACGATTAATGATGACGAACGAGCTATTGATGCCTATGCGCCCTCCTCACAGACGCCCAATGAGGAGCTGTTGTCAGCGATGATGAATATGTTTAGTGATTTTACAGCAGATTTACGCAGTCAAGCCGATGATTTGCGCGCCGAACGTGATCGTTTGCGTGCGCTCAAGGAAGATTTACTACGTAGAAAGCGTCAGTCGTAAAAATTAGCTCATCAATGCTGTTAAATTCAAATATTGTTAAAGTGTTGTTTAAATACAAATGTTAGAAATTTATTTATATTGTAAAATACATATCTATCTCAAAATTTATTAAAAGCGTGTTCACGTTTTCTTACCAAAGAACCTCAATAGACTAAACAACTACGCCTAAAACCATGCTAAAATTTTGAGTTAACGCTATTAGAAATATACGTTCTCTGCTATTAGGAGATTTTGCTGAAAGAGGTATTAGAGGTGTCAAAAGTGTGGCAACACGGACAGAAAGCAGAGAACGTGTATTTGTTTGTAAAAATATACGTGCTCTGCAGAAAGAAACAAAAATTGATTGTGAGAGAAGTAAATTAAAAGTTTGACGGGATTTTAAAATCGATCTTAAAAATTCTTTTCCATCAGAAAATTTTGTAAAAGGATTACATTTTTTATATGTAATTTTATTTTAAAAAAATTTAGTTCTATTTACTAACAATTAGAAAGCGAATAGAGAAGTGCAAACTTTCAACGTTCCTATAAATGAGCACGAAGGCAAAAACAATCGGAGAAGCGACGGGCAAAAATTCTTACGCCAGGTACATACATACATATGTGTGTAGTAAAGGATAAAACACCAGCATGTCTTAACGGACATGGATATGTCTACTCAAATTAAAGTTCATAAAAAGTGTAAAAATCCTCGTTTATTCCTGTAGATCAGTTGGCACGTAGAAAAATAGTAGGACAACAGGGTATGGCACCAGTACGTAGCGTGACAAGTGCTCAGCCCACAAAGGAGACCGAGATTGTAAGTATATACATTACATACATTCATATGTGTGTTGTTAATTGGGGCAGGACTTTAACCTCCGCGTAGTGTACGATATTTGATTTCTATTTGTATGTACATACATATGCGTAAATGAGGAAAATATGGCCTAGTAAAACTGATATTGATAATATGCACGGTTTATATCTAACTTTGACAATATGTATATTTTTACAGCAAACAAGTAGACATCATACTCAAATGCAAGAACAACAGCAACAATCTCAAAAAAGGTCACATAGATCTACACTGCGTTACCGCATTTCTACTAGTTCTGTAGGAGGTAGGTCTACCACCACTTCGCCAACTTTTTCTGCTCGCAGGACGCTAAATGGCAACAACGTAAGTTAACAAATTTTAACAAATGTACACACAACCCTCATAAAAATTATAAATTTCTGAATCCTGCTCAATATGATATTTGTCGGAATTGTTAGTGCTGAGCTTTGAACAAATTATGAAAATTCTAATACAGATTCGAAATCTTTGACGGCGACGTTTTTTTTGTAATTTTAAAATTTGCAGTGTTTTATATTAATGTACACTTCTTTCTTTGTTTGAAAATAAACATAAACAAATATTAACCCAATTTAAAAACTGTCTTCCATCCGTTAAGCTATAAGAAAAATAATATAGGTTGAATATAACTATACGATTATAAGAACATTAAAATTTTCAATAGCCCACCAAAGCATTGTATTTGTAGAATCGATACCAACTTAAATCAATTCGCCTTAACTCTCACAAATATTTTTAACATTTCACAGGGAAATGCTCGAAACTTTTATGAAAATTAATTGATTATATTTTTTCAGTTTTCTATTAAGTTTTGAAGGCTTTATATCGTTTTTAAAGAATGAACTCTATTTAAATAGAAAATTATTAAAAATAAATTAATGAGCATACAATTATTATTTGAAAAAAAAAAAAAAAATCGTCTGTATTAGCCTACAATTTATTGACAACGATATAAGATATGAATGGATATTTCTAAAATAGTTCACACCTACGCTTTCTATCATCAAAGTAAAAATATTAAAGTAATTAAAATGCATCTTTACGTAAATACGTACATACATTCATACATACATATGTACATACATTCATACATACGCACATAAATATGTATTTAAATAAAAAAAAATCAGACAAAAATGTAAACAGAGCTGAGAAACTTCCGCTGTTTCGAAAATTGTCTTTGAGAGATTTGTATTCACCCAACAATTTGGGTATTGAAAAATTCTTGCTGCAATTTAGTACGATTTTGGACGCGAGTGTGTCTAGACGAATCAGCCTAGCGAATTGTCACGAAAACATTTTTCCTTGTAAATGTATACATATGTACATGTCGAATTGTTGAACTTTCGAAAATAGCCGAAAATTCACTCCGCGCATATACTCACGACATTTAGTTGTTCAAAATTGAGTCATTCAGTGTGTTTTTTATTTCGTTTACCTGCGCACTGGTAATCGTTTTGTGCTTTGTACATTATTTAAAGGATTACATAGTATCAACCGACGAACAGCCAAGAGGTAGTGCAACAGCGAAACAGGCCAAAAGAACAGCAGCAGCTACGGGCGAGTCAGTTGTAGTAACTGGAAATTGCCGAAATAATCTTAATAAAAGTAATATAATTAATAATAATAATAATAATAAAAGAGCGACAGCAGCAGCTGAAGTTCATCGAAAGCGACAAACCGATCCAGAAACCAATTTACCACAAATCAACGGAGTTGCTGGTGGAATACAGTACGACGTTTGTGAAATTTGTAAGTTATTAATGAGTGAGCTTTATAGATTCAATTTTATAAATTCAATTCTATTCATTCGTAAATTATAAACCTATTTTACCTTTGTATTTTGTATGTTGTATTCGAACACGAGTAGCGCTAGCGCATATCTAAAAATAGTATCTAAATTTAGTTTTCCGTAACATTTGTTCGCTTTGCCTTTTTTAAAACTCATACCCTTTCCTCAAAAAAGCCAATTGTGATCTATTAAATTATGATAATATCACTTTAAAAGTTATATGTATATAAAAAAGTTAATTTAATTGCTAAACAACGTTGGGCTCTTCCTCTTTAACACATACACATGTACATATGTATGTTTGTACATCGGTATATAGTATATGTATATGAATAAGGTAATTAATTAATTTATTTATTTATAACAACAAGTATTCCATTTGTCAATATTTATTTATTTTGTTTGCGGTAAATTTAGATTAAAATTATTTATGATTTTTCTTCATATTATTTTTGTGTACCATTTATTAGTTTTTTTTAAATATGTATGTATTTACGAAATTTACAATGTTTTCTTTTCCAATTAACAATATTTAAAATCATTTAAATGGTTCAACAAACAATTTTACCATGCATACCAATTTATTTAATTCGCCAGCACCAACTTCTTCACAAGAATTGACAGCAAATCCCAAATCAGCATCTGGGGTGAAATCAGCAAGCGGAGGGATTAAAAATTTAGCGCAAATACAAAAACTATTAAACGAACCACCCACAATTACGAAGGCAGTTTCCAGTTCGCTAGTAAAATTAACAAACGCGAATAATAATCCTTTGCTTCCTTTAAATCTTATGAGCTTGGCTTCGAGTTTAGCTACAACTCAAGTACCAACAACTCCCGTGTTAGCCACAGCTCTTGAAACAGATTCAACACATCCTGGTTTTGGTGGCGGTTGCGTAAATATCGAATCTGCTCTGCTCCAACGTTTGCAATTAATTAAATACTTTCTTAATTTAACCGCACAATCGGTACCCGGCCTTAACCATCGATTACCCACCCACAACGAGGTTGTAACACCAATTGTAAGTGCTCCAAGTTTAAGTAAACAACGAGGTTTGCCACAGACGTTAATGGTATATGATAATAAATCCGAAAGCATGGATCGAGAAGTCGTGGTGAATTCAACTAGCCTCGAAGATGTCGCTCTAAGTGAGGTTTGTAAGATGTTTTTGGAATTTCTATAAGTATTTATATTAACTTTTTTAGTTTTTTAATCTTTTAGTTGCGCGATAATCGTGCGCAGTCCATACAATCATTGCATAGCGTAGAGACGCCTACGCCAGATACTACTCCGAGTTTTGATGAATTGCAACAGCGTTTGGAGACATCGAATCGCAATATACAAAATATGCAAGAGCAGCAGCAACAACTTTTGCGTTTACAAAATGCCGCTAAACAACATTTAAGTGAGATGGAGCATCTACGCCAACAGACAGGCACCTTGAGTTTTAATGGAAATGATGCAAACGAATCGAATAATACTGATGGAGTACCCACTTACGAGTCCATCGATCAGGTGCATTCGGATATGGCAACTTTAGTTGGTCGTATGAAAAATCTCACCACGTTCATACAAAATCAAAACGAATTAAGTAATCTGCTTGGCGATGATGGTCCTGAAATACTTGCTGAACAGGAAGCACTACAGCTTAAGTTGGAATCTCTGCGCGAACAGCGTGACGATATGCGTACATTAGTCAGTGAATTGCAGGATATTAATCGGAATGCTGAGCGTAGTCTTGTTAAAGGACCGAATGAATCTCTGAAGTCGAATGTGCATGCGCAAACAGCAGCGGCCGACAAAGCACTCGTACCCGAAGATACGCTTAATACGAATGCAGCCCGTGTTGTGCCCATTACGTTTACGCGCAATGTGCCCATCACATTTACTAACGGTAGTGTAGCGCAACCTCCTGCACATTCACACACCGATGAAGAAAATGAGGATCCTGCAGAGAATGCCGCTACAGCTTTGTTGATTCAGCAAAAAGTTGCTGACATAGAAACGATGCGTATGCAGTTGCAACGTCTTAAAGACATGATGGAAACTGTAAATGTAATAGAAGCGCGCACATCTCGCAATGTAAGCGATATTGGACGAACACCATCACGCGAAGTACGCTCACAATCGCGCACAACAGCCTCATCTAGCGCTTCGTTTGATCGTGATTGTACACCGGTTTCTGTTGTGCCTGCCCGCCATTCAAGCAGTGTCGATGGAGGCGAGGAAGATTCGTATCTTACTCGCAAAATGCGTATGATCAATGAAGTAACTTCGGATTTACGTGCACAAACCGAAAGTTTGCAAGCCGAACGCGATCGCATCAAAGCGTTGAAAGAGGAAATTGCGCAGCGTAAGCAACAAGCCGCCGATGCAGTTAAGCTGGGTGACGATGCGTTAAAGCGCAGCAGCTTAACCCCAACACCCACGCCTCGTAGTCGTAAACAACGTGAATTAGACACACCATCACCACCGCCTTTGACAAACAATGAAATCGAGCGAGATCAACTCAAGTTAGAATATGAAACAAAGAAACGAGAATTCGAACTGCTGTGTCAACGCTTGCAACAAGATGGTACCACCACCGCCCAGTCTCAAACCAACAACAATAAAGCACCTCGTGCACGCGACACTGTCTCCGAAGCTGACGACGAAGCTGATGGCGATGAGGAGCTAAACGATTCGGATTTCCCAGCTTCAAACGATACGTCCATAGCACGTCAATATTTCAACGCGCCGCAACAGCAATCAACACCGGCTCAGCAACATCGCGCTGCAGCTAAGGCTGCTGTAACTGCGCACTCGCAGGCAATTGGTGCTGCAACGGCAATGGGGAACGCACAAAGTCGTCCAAATCAAGGCCAACGCTTGTCGGTCGATGGTTTGGGCAAAGAAGATAGCTTTGACATGAATCAAACGTCAACGACTGCAGCTGAGCGACGGCATTCTACCCTAGCTAATGCCACTAATACCACACAGGATGGCGCTTCTCTAGAAGCAGGTAGCGTACAGTCAGGAAGTTCGCAATCTGCATTCTCAATGCCACCACCAATGGCGGCGATGGGGCCATGTAGCAGTTGGCGTAAGTTTAAAGCTATTAAAAACATTTCGTTGGCTTAGGAAATTTTATATTTATTTTTTTTTACAAATTTATTATTGTTGAATTTTTTGGGCCTCGCTTTCGTTTATTCCTCTTAAAGTTTTTACATGAAGATTTTTTTTTTGACAAATTAGCACCTCTGCCTCCCATGCCAAACACTTGGAATCCACAATTTTACTACGGGCTTGGCTCCACGGCGCCACCAAATCAGCCCACTGCATCGCAACCGAATTCGGCAACGGCAACGGCAACTCATAGCACAACCGCACCATTCACACCCGTTGGCTTATTGCCCCAATCTGCGGTGAATAGTGAATGCATTTGCAGCGCAGCTAACAGTGCTACCCATGCACCGGTTGTTACTGGCCCGACACCAACTTCAAGTGCTACAAATGCAACTGGACAAATGCCCACAGATCCAGTTATGCTGCAGCAGTTCGTACAAACTCAACAAATGCTTATAAATTCGGTGTGTCAATGTAATCAGATGTTGTGGCACCAGCAGCGCGAAATTGATGGATTAAATAACACAATTCATGTGGTAAGTTGATGAAAATGAGAATAAGTACATATTCGAATGCCTGCCAACAGACAGAACTCTGTTTCGTATATTGCTTGAAAATTACTAATCACAAAATTCTTTACCTTTACAGTTACAGGAGCGTTTTCTAGCATTAACTGGTGGCGTCAACGCTGTGCCACTCACTGATTTACCATACACCATACGTGCCGAATCGGTGCCACCGCCAACTCTAACTGCAGGTAACTTGCCCAACAATCTCTATTTGAGCAGCTCGAACCGTGCACAATCCGAACAGCCGGCACTCTTCTTGCCCGGCATGACAACGGCCATTCGCAATAGCGCCTTCTCCAACTATCAACATCATCAACAACAACAATATCAACAGCGTCAACAACGCGGGCACATTTCTAACGCTGGTGGCGCTACTGTCAGCAACAGCTACAATTTCGGCAGTGAAGCTCAACAACACAGCAACATTGCAACGGCAAGCAGCACTAATGCCGGCCTTTACAACACCCTAAATAACTCAGCAGCTGCACCACAGCCACCCAACCAAGGACAATCGCATTTCAACAATGAAGTGTCTCAATCACCGCCGTTGCCAGGGAATACGGCTGGACCGGGACCGATTTTTATGCATCATCACAACAATGCCATACATCAGAATAATGCTAATTTGCGTACACAGAATCATTATGCCAACAATTTACATCAGCAGCACCAACAACAACATGGTCATAGTAATATCAATGTTGGTGGTGGTAATACGCTGAACAATCAAGTGCCACCTGGTAATCGTGCCAACAACTATTGGGACAATTTTCGAAGGTAATTTCGATTCACTCGACTAGAAAAAATGCAAACAAATCTCTACACTACAATTATTTACAATTTTGAAGTATGTACAACATCATGTAAATATGTATGTACATATATAATATGTACATTTGTATGGGCATGACTGGTGGTGGTGTTAACGGTAAACTGGTGTGCGGTGCTATTCTTCTTCATTAAACTTGGGTACAATCTTAACTCTATTGCGTTCGTAATGATTAGCGATTAATGTACATATGTACATATGTATGTATATACATATATACCTAGACTTGTGACAATTACTCTATTATTATTTACTTTATTTTGCGCATTCATTTACAAAAAAAAACACACTGAACTTAATTTCACCATTTTTCTCTGCAATATGGAATAAAAAACTGAAGGTATTGCTTTGAGTAATTTGATATTTTCGTCACGCATAAACACAAAAACATACATAACCTAAATATAACTGCGCACTATAAAAAAAAAAAAAAAAACATTTTCCCTTATTGGAAACGAATAAGAATGAATTTGCCTAGCACTTGTTAATTTTCTTATTAGCTCTAAACACAAATTCTATATTTTGTTATTACTCATTTTTTATTGTATAAAAATTAGTTCACTTTTATCTATCAACTATTTTCAATAAAAGAATGTGCAGCACATTTGAATACATTTATATTTAATTTCCGAATTATAAAAAATTTATCTGAAGATATGTATGGTAAGTTATCTTGTGCAATTGAGGATTAAAATTTTTTAATATTTTGCAATAATGGTGCATTGTTTTACTAACGCTATTGCTTGCTTTTCAATTTGAAAACATTAACACACCTTTGAAATTTTGTAGAAACGTTCTTTTTAGCCCATTGAAATTAATATTATTTATTTAATTGCATTATGTTAAATAATTTCAAGCGACTAACGATTAACGTCATTTTTTTCCGATGGTGTTTTTAAAATACCCTAACCCTAAAACTAACATTAAAAAAAAATAATTATTTTTAAGCCGTATAAGTAATCAGAAGTCATCGCTGAGTTTTGCTTAAAATGCGAATGAGCGTATTTTTAGCCGAAAGCGGTTTTAGTTTACGCGAAAATACTTGCACTAAAAAAAACAACTAACTTTACAATTTACCTTAAAGAGTAGCGGCTTAAGAATAATACATTTATATTTATGCTTAATTGTTTTTTTTTTTATTTTTTTATTTTATTTTGTTACTAAAAAATTGTTCCAATTAACTAAAAATAACAAACATATGTTGCAAACGCTTCTTCCTTTCTTCTTTTTTTATTTGACTTCACATTCAGCTATTCGCGCCAAAACTTGCTTTCGACTAATTCAAACAAAAGTAACGAGGAGCATCAGCAACAAAACCAACAACAACAACAACAGCAGCAGCAGCAGCAGCAGCATCAACATCAGCATTATCTGCAACAACGCTTGCTTGATGCGCCAGCTCAAGCACATTACCGTGCCCAACCGCAGGCACACCATCGCGCATCAACAGGATTGGCAACGACGGCGGCTCTTACCACAAGCAACTTGCAACAATTGCAACGTCAGCAACAGCAACAGGAAGAAGTCGCACAGCAGCAGCCGCGTGCCGCACAAGCTCAGCCAACACAACTTTACCGCTCTTTGGGCGATAGCACCAGCAATAGTTGCAATAATTTAAATTTCGAACGCAATGAGAGGGACAACAAGTATTTGCGCACCTTACAGCGCTCACATATTAATCGCTATCAACAGCAGCAGCAGCAACAACAACAACAACAACAACAGCAGCAGCAAAATGTGTGCCTCACAAATTCTTTGTATACAAATCAGAACAACTTGTATCAGGCATGGCTTCCGCCGCATGCAGATGCTGCCGGTGCTGGCACCGCTTGCACTGAAACGAATAATGATGCCAGCAATGTAGACATAGACGTCTATGACGCCTACAACATTATTGACAGCGACTTGGCCGCACCATTTGCACACTTGAGCAGCAACATGTGTTCGAATTCAAGCAACATGTTGCGCAACATGAATGTCAACTTCGGCAATAGTCCGCACTATCAGCGCAATAAGCTGTTGACGAAGCCAAATTGTGGTGGTGGCGCTGTAGCGATGGAGCATCACAATCCGAATAGGGCAACACAATTGCAGCAGCAACAACAACAACAACAACAACAGCAACAGCAACATCAGCGAATGTTGCCGCAACAACAACTTGCGCTGCGCGCATATCAACACCTCGACCAAACGACTCTCCGGCCCATACATAACATGGCGACCTTTACGCAAGCGCGTTATCTTGATTTATTGCCAGCCAGAGTTAGTGAAGCGGTAGCTACCGCGGATGCGCAGGTACGCAATCAGGAACGTGTTGACTTGCTGCTACGCACTGTAACCGCCGACGATGACACTGTGGAAGCAAATGGTAATAGCACCGCTTACAGCTCACCGTACTTGCCGAATGCCAATGGGACGTTGCTGATGAATAGCAACGACAACGGCACCAATACACCAAATATTGATAATGAAAACGTAGACGTTGAGCCAGACGGTGAAATTGAGTTGAACGCGCGTGTGGATGGGATGAACGACGTGGAAGAGGACGACGACACCACGTCGGAGGAGATCAAACGCAACTTGCTCGTGAATGCATTGAAAAATGACAAGTTTACTACAAAGTTCTATGAGTCCATAAAAGAAGATGTTTTCCGTCGGCTCGAGCGTATGTTGCTAGAAAAGGAGTCGGCTGAGAGCAATTGTGAACGCAGTGCAAAACAAATTGTTAACGGCTTGACTGGCGCAAATGGCATCACAACTGCAAACACTATCGATGGGTGCCATGATATGTGCGGCGCTGCTGCATCAGTGCAACGCGATCCGACGTGCAAATTCAATTTAAACGCGCGCATGGGGAACCAACAGCAACAACAGCGTCTACACCAGTATCAGCAGCAGCAACAACAACAACAACAACAACAACAAAATATATGCTCACCACCGGCTGTCTGTGTTTCTGCAAAATCGTCAACAACAAACGCATATCAAATCAAGCACGATTCAAATAATGAACACGCCGCTGAGGATGATCAACACGTGCTCGCGCCAATTCCCATGGATGTACACGCTAGTAATCGCTTATCAGCTGGCATGGAAGATAATGCTGAAGAAGACGAATATGGCGTAAATAATGCCGATACGGAGAGCAATAAAGCTGACAAAGAAGATGCGGACGCTGCTGCTGCGGTAGTGGTGCGAACAGGAAGTGCGATGAACGTGGCAAGCGTGTCGAGAGAAAGTGAACAACCAGAGGAGGACGATATGCGTTACAACAATAGCAACGACGTAAGCAATAATGTGGCAGCCGGTGATGCGACAATTGCACGTCAAGCACGACCAACAGCGTTGACCCAACAACAAAAATTGTCTGACAAGAGCAACAGAGCTGAAAGCAATATGAACAATTGGCGACAAAACATTTTGAGCCATGCGGAATCAAATGGTGGCAACATATCAACAACGGTTATTGGCAAAAAGCGGAAAAATCAGTTGGAGGCTGCTAATAACTGCGGAGCGGGCGGTGATGCGGAGGCGAGGCCGGTTAGTATTTAATAAATAAGTACTGGTACTGTTTAAAGCAAAGCGAAATACATAACATTTGCTTTCGGTAGTGTAGAGTTTCACTCTGCCAATAACATAAAAACATGAGCGTGAAGTTAGCTAAGCACCCATCGCAAATCGAAACGGTTGTTGCTCATTAGTTACGCAAAAATTATTTTTTTTGGATAAATTTTTTTTTTTTAATTTCGTATGGAGTTGGCATACTTGGACCAAAAATCTGAAAAAATTCAAAACGTCCAAAACGATTTTAACCACGTTTGTAATTTGTTGCTAGTTAGTTGCTAAGTGATTACATTAAAATTTATTTTGTCGCTCTTTTTGTTCTTAATTTTTTGGGGTGCTTTGCTAAGTTGACGTGAAGTTAGCTAAGCACCCCCCTAGAAAATGAGTAAAAGGCGATATAAAAATTTAAAAACTAGTCCCAATTTTGCCGCTAATTTGTTGCTCATTAGTTACGCAAAAATTATTTTTTTTGGATACAATTTTTTTTTTTAATTTCCTATGGAGTTGGCATACTTCGACCAAAAATCTGAAAAAATTCAAAACGTCCTTAAAAACGATTTTAACCACGTTTGTAATCACTTAGCAACAAATTAGCGGCAAAACTACAATAGTATACCGTTTCGATTTGCGATGGGTGCTTAGCTAACTTCACGCTCATCATAAAAATGCATGTTAGGCCTTAAAGTTAAGTTGCTCAGATAGTCCTTATTAAAACTCTTTCGATATGCTTCAAGGATGTCCAACGTAATGTGTGCACCAAAATTGGCAAAGATTAATGAAATAGTTTTTTAAATCCATGCACATATCTAAATCTATGACCAAATTTGACAGTCACGACCATTTTAAAAAGAAATAGCAAATGTAAATTTTGCGTAGAGTTAATTCTGAAATTACTGAAGCATCGAATTGCTCTCATTTTCGAAACTAGCCGTTATATATTCCATCTTAAAATTACAATTAAAATATTATTATGTACATTTATCCAACGCACTGACAGTGTTGCTTACTTTTTTTCAATTTAAAAGAATTCTCTAAACTTGAATGAGCTACAAAACTATGCATTGAAACAAAAAAAAATTGTTTCAAGTGTAAATAGTAAAAATTTATCAATTATAACTTGTCCTTAAAGTTTAGAAATAGAGTGTGCTATAAAAATGCATACTGAAATTTTAGGCGAATTTAACAAGGTTGTGCTAAGGAGCCAGCTGATTTTTTCGCCTTTTTCGCTTTGCTGGACTGAACGTCAAAGGGCTTCGTTCTAATTGGCTGGCGAATGACTGGCGATGTAAATCACCTACAGAAATTTGACATTCAGTCCAGCAAAGCAAAAACAAAATACATGGATAAATTCGCCTTGCTGAAATTCTTTTTAGTTTCTTATTAAAAATTAAAGATTTTGACACTTTTATTTGCAAGGTTGCAGTTACATATCATATAAAATGTATTCGTTTGAAAAAGAAAAAATTTACGAATACGATAATGCCTGTAAAAATCTACCAATGTTGTAAAAATATCAGTCCGAATTCATTTTTGCTCTATAATGTATTTACTGATCCTTACAATGCACAAATAAATATAAGACGTATTTCACGTTCAAGATCTCTTGAGTGCCAAGCATAATCTTGCATACAAATTTTATATTTTTTATTAAACTAATTTTTTCTTAACTTGAATGTTACTTTAAAATGCAGTCTTCCGACGGCGCCAACAGCAGCTCCGAAAGCCACATGCGCCCCACCTACTATATCGATCTAATCGCTTACATTATCACACGCATACGCAATCAAACTCACGCCAACACACAAATCAACGACACGATACTAGTGGAAATTGCCAAATTGACCGCCAGCGCGGTACAAAATTTCGCACCCACGCTTGTGATCCACAAATCGCTGGCCAATTCGTCACCACACATTTCGCCCAAGAAATTTTATATGAAAATCAAAAAGCTCAGCGTACCGCGACAACGTGACGAGTTTCTACAATGGTACGAGAATTATTTGGAAAATATCTTTCCTGGTGCGCGTTTGGAAGCCGAAACACGACGAGAGGAATTAAAGAATAAGAGCGTTGCTGGTGCAGTTGCTTTAGATAAATCACAGCAACACCAGCCACTAAAACTAAAACATCAGCAATCGGTAAATACCAACAATACTAGTAAAGATAATAATGATGAGGACCTGGCGGAGGCCGACCAAAATTCGGCCAATAGCAGCAGCAACACCACCGTTGATGAACATCAGCAGCAACAACGGCGAGATCAGCGACAGCGTCGAAACGAATTAGAGAACAATGAAAATCCAGACGACGATGGAGAGAGTGAAGGTGCAAAGACAAATCACAAAATCGAGCTGGTTAGCGAAGCCGCTGGCGCATATGCTTTGATGCCCCAATCTGCCGCTAGTGCTGCGGCCGCCGCCGCCGCCGCTGTAACAGAGGATGCCATTAATGCGGCTATACAACAACACGATTTACTGCGCTTTGTTACCGATGCTGCAGCTGGCGGCACATCGGAGCAGCAAGATTTTATGCCACACAACGACTACACCTAGTTGATTGTACACAATTATTTAGCGATGCATTCGCCCATTGCGCTGTTAATCATTGGAATTGTGTTAATATTTTCGTCAATGCTGCTGTGTATTTGAATACTTTTGACTTGAATTTATTGCTCAACTTAGACTTCACGTTCGCAATCAACATTTTGCTATAACGCTACCGAAGCTCTGTTAAAAATGGAAACTGTCTGTTTCTCAAACCAATGAAAAACAAAAAATTTAACGTTATTAATATAAAAAACTTTGATCAATATTATATGTTTGTATGTGAATGTATGTATGTGTAGGTGTGTGCCATTGGCTTAATATACATAAAAGTATGAACTTTTAATATTTGAACATATGTATGTTTATGCGTACGTACATACATATGTATGTGTGTACTATATGTATTGCACTTATTTGGTTTCTGTGTGCATGTTTCTCTCATGATGCACCAAAATTTTCTTAAACATTCCCAAAATTATTTCATAATACATATGTATGTATATGTACGACATACAAGCATTTATTAAAAAAATCTGTATTTTATTACAGACTTGTACATCCTAAAATTCTTGTATACGTGTTCTATGTAAATGCAAAATATGCATGTAACATTCAACATAAATGACATAAATAAAAACTATCGCCGAAAAAAGAAAAGTGTTGTGTGATTTATTTACAATATGGAAATGCGTATGCGAAGTGCATTTAAAACCAAATTTTGGTATTTAAATATCAAAAAAAAAATAAGGGAAACAGAAACGTCGCTTTGATCCTTTTAAAGACATTATTAAAAAAAAAAACCCCCCTTATATTCGGTACATTTTTTGTATATATGTAATTTTTCGGCATTCTTCCGTTAAGTTTTGGTCGCTAGAGGGCTATATATGATATTGTAGAAAACCCTCGTGAAATTTCAATTTCTGCCTATTCATTCAAACTCTGTTTTTTTACAATTAATTTAGTAAGTTTACAGAAAGCAAAACAAAAACTTTGCCTGAACGCGTGCAACTCTTTTTTCTACGTTATGAAAGGACAGAACTCATATTTCTCCATTGCATCAGCAAATAAAATCAAAAAAATATGTATGTATCTATATTCGAGGCGTGAATACAAAAAAAAAAAGGCGCAGTAGAAAAATTAAAAAATTTTTTGTTTTTGCTTTTAAAAGCTAAAGTAAATCGAATTTTTAGAAGTAGAAATTAAACTTTTGCTGGCAATAGATTTTACATCACAGCTCGCGTAAGACGTCACTCACAGAACGAACCGAGAAAGCTCGAGTGATACGACGTCCGTCTTAGGGACACTCATATAAGCATTTGTATTTTTTATAATTTATAATCGGTAGCAAAACAAGTGATCGATAAGCGGCTTCCACAATTTTTTTTTTTTTTTTTTTTTTTGTAAATTGCAAATTTGTATTAATTTCACAATGTTTTTTCATTCAATAACCAAAACAATACATAACGAGTTGTAAACTGCAGCCCGGCATGTGGAGAGTCTCCGCACGACACCAATCACATATTCACATGCCCGGCCAAACCCACTCAATTAACACCCCTCTCCCAATGGTCCGACCCTGTTGAAACGGCTCGTTATATTTTAAAACGCTAAACACCGGACTTTTATGGGTATACGTATTTTAGGTATGCAATTTTTAAGCCCATTGAATTAATATGTGCAAGTTTTAATTGGATAAAAAATCACAGACATGATTTCATTAATTCCCAAACTTTGCCTTTGCACAATTATTGACTGAATAATTATAATAAATATTCTCTCTATACCCAATTTGAGCGAATTAAATTACGTTTATTTTTTTGTTGGCCTAGTAAATGTTAATTTTACAATTTTTTTCACAAAAATCTTCCATAAACTGGCCTTGAGCTCAATAAAAATTGTAGAATTAAATTACGTATAAATATAAAGTCCATAGTGCAGCATTTAATGCCCCGATGACGCTGGCGAAAAAAAAAACACTTTTCATTAACAATACAGAAGTTAACTCACTTACAGCCGTTTGCAGCATCTTCAGTTAAAATTACCGGCGGTTAACTAGATTTTAGCGCTTAGCGCATAACCGACGATGGTGCCAACGGGCCTTAATGTTTTATCAACTTGAGTTCAAATTTTAACTAATCAAAGCAGGCAATTTACTTACTTACCTTTACATATATGTATGGCAAAACACTCCTTTTAAATAAATGTGATTACTTTTTTCAATTCTCTGATTAGTTTATATGTATTTACTTTAAATTGTTATTTCTAGTACAATGCCTAGTATTTCATTTTGAAATAAAAAATTATCACAATAAAAATAAAATTAAATTCAATAAAATATGATTATATGTTTCTTTACATTTATTAAAAATTTTTATTGCGTACATGTGTATATAGTATATATGTACATACATATTACACTCACAATAATTTGAAAATATACTTTAAATTGTTTAATTAAGTATATTTTAATAATTTTAGTGTAATAAAAATGCACTTATTTGTATTTGCTAATTTTACTCGATCGTTATTGTTCACTTTTGAAGAAATACATTCGAGTATATACATATAAACGCTACAATAGTTCGCAAGGCATTGATATTTATAAAATATAATTAAAAATAAAATAATGGATAAAAATATCAAAATATAACTACATATATAAATGTGTGTGTACATACATAGTACATACTATGTATGTATGTAAAAAAAATATAATAACGTTATGAAAATACAAAATAATTGTAAAATAATTACCCACAACTAAATAAAGCTCGTACAAAAGTGCATTTAAAATAAAACAGAAATTTTCATAAAAATAAATCGTTTGCAACTCGCAATTGTGTAAGAATGTGCAGCGCTCGATTCTGTCACAAAAAAAAATAAAGTATTATTAAATAATGTGAAAAACTAACTTTATTACCACTTCAGACCGATTCTTTCATAATATGTATATATTATTCTGCAGAACAATAAGCATTTAAAATGCAAGTAATAAATAAACACAATCATAATCATAAAATGAATGAATTTAAAGTTTGTTTGCTTTGCTTTGCTTTTAAGACAAACCGATTTCGGCGTTGTGCAATCTTCAGTGTCGTTTTTCGTTTTACGCTCTTTGTTTGGCTTTTTATTATTATTATTATAATTAATATTATCATTATTACTACAATTATAACACATTTCTTTTTTGTTTGTTTCTCTTATTTTTTGGTAAACGCTTGACGTATTTTATTAGCAAAAATATGAATTTTTGTTTTGATATTTTTTTATTTAATATTGTACGTTGCTTTTCATCTTCAAGTATTTAAATTTTTTTAATCAAATTTTTTTTTATCATTACGGAGTTGTTGAACATACATTATTTAATTCATCATAAAATATTGCTTAATGCGACAGTAGTTGGTCGCCGCCCGACTGACACGGAAGCATATTTCTTCCGTTTATTTTTGCAATTAAAAGTCTAATTTAGACCTGACTCTTGTGTGAACGTTATGGTTACGTACACCCAACTATCTTGGGTATGCTTTGTTTGATAGCTGCAAAGTTTTTTTTTTTATTTCTTTCTTTTTTTATAGATCTTTGTTTATAGCAATTTATTAAAACATTTATCTTCAAGTTATATTTATATTTTGAATAATCAGTAGTTAAAGATGCATGCGCTTAATTACACACTAGTTATAAACACAGGATCATTGTTGACAATGTAAGACTATAAGCTCACAATTTTATTTTCAATTAAATATAATTTTTTTTTTCATTTAATTTATGTATATTCTTTGAATTTATAGCAAGTTTTCGGCCAAAGCAATAATAAAGTTTCATTTTGTACAAATATTTAAGTTAAAATATTTTTAGAATTATCAAGCAATGCAACAGAATTCAAGTGAACAAACCTCAATTTGCAATTTGCAAGCGCGCTTATAGAATACCGCATTTAAAAATTAGTAAAAAAAGTTATAATTGAATCTCTGAAATATACATATATACACGTACATATATGTATGTATGTATATGTGTATATAGGAAAGTTCAAAACATAAAAACAATATAAGCTAGATTATATAAATATATGTATACGTAAAAAGACTATTTTAATTTTAATGTTTATTATATAATCTACATATATGTATACCAGATATTCTATATACATATTTTACTTTTTAAGGTTAAAATTTGCACGTTTACGTTTGCCTGACACTTAAATATATTTTTAAGTTGTTACCGATTCTTCATCTACATGGATGTTATAAACGCAAACATACAACTACTATTTTGTTTATTTATATATTAATTAAATAAATATTGTAATACAAATATTTTCCATATTTCATTTAACAATAATCAATTTATAATTTAATTACTAATTTCAAAATTTATTGAAATTTTAAGACCTCTACATTTTATATGATTACTTAAGGAAATATGTATTCGATTTTCTCGTGTGGGGTTTCAACAGCAATACAAGGTTAGGTATTTTACTACACATTTTTTTTTTATGTTTTGTTCAATTGAATTTTCCTCAAGCCCGACGCATGTATTCAAATAAAATAATTTCTAACAAACGTAAGGTCAAGTATTATTCGTCGAAAATTTTTTTTAAGTTAAAGTTTTCGCTTTGTACCACATTAAATGACGTCTACTTATACATATACATATATGTGTACTTACATACATACAAACAAATAATACATACTTTTTTTTAAGATATTTCTAATTCAAAATATTGGTAACCTTTTAGTAATTTATTAACATTTCTTCCATTCGTACATCTTATATGTACTCGTATGTGTATGCGGTTTCAATAAACAAAATTGCTTATTTGCATTTTCTCAAACGAAATAGTCTATATACGATGCTGGTATACACACAAAACTTTTATAAATACATACTTGTCTATAAATCCATTTATATTTTTTTTTAACACACATACTACATATGTATGTATGTACATATGTAATTTATAAAATTGTTAAGAGTTGCACTAACTTTAATTATTCTAAACCCTTATGACTAAAGAGAAAAACCAACAATGTTGTTGCCAAATTTAAACACAATTTTGCGTAGTTTTATACTTAAAAAAAAAAAAACTTTTGTTTATGCCGAATTCTTATGGTATGCGGCTGTTAAGTTGGGATGTGCATTTAGTAGGTTTGAGCAAAAAGGGTGTTTGACAAAGTATCTTCGACACCACGGTAAAAACGGCTAACTCCTTTTAGTAAACTTTACAGTAGAGCTAAAAAAAAAAACATATTTAAGCATAAACTACGAGCTATCTTCAAAATTAGATTATTCCCCTTTATTATTATTCCAAAAAGCTTTGAGCAATAAATAAAAAAAGGAGTTAGCAGATTTTATTTTCAATAAAATGACTCGTTCATTTACTCTCTCAACATCAGTAGAAAATAGTTATTTGTCAACTTTTAATTGTTTTAAGCAACAGCTCAGTTCAAGATGGCCAAGTAAATTGAAAATCAACTGTAGAAAAATAGTTTAACAAATAACAAAATACCACAATTTTTCGCATATTCGAAATGTTATAAGCGGTAGAAAATTATTTGAAACTTGCATACAAATATGGAATTTTAAGGAACTAAGTGTAAGCTTATGTCGTAAAAATTCGCTCTTTTTATCAAAAATGTTAAATTTTGACTAGATATGAATCGTATAGCGTTATACCTTCGACGAAGTAATTTAGAAAAAAAAACAAGTTGCAAACGTTTTTAAACCTTACCCTTGTATTAGGGACAAGTTACGAAAATTCCAAGCGGTCGAATTAATAGTTCTGTTTTAAAAAGTTTGTGTTAAAATATGTAAAACTTTCGAATATAACAAGACTACTCTCTGGAATGGGAGAAACGTGAGTGAAAATTAAGAGTCACCTAGAACGCGAAATACCTTTTTTTCTGTAAATATTTGCAAAAAATTAAACTTCACTTTTTGGTTCCATTTTGAGATATTTCTACCCAACTAAGGGCCGATTGCACCATCCCCGGTTAAGCGCTTAATCGGAACTAAATGCGCCGGTTAAACCAACCGTCAGATAAGCAAACGCTGAATAGTAAGCTGAATAGTAGCTAACCGCCGGTAATTTTAACCAGAGATGGTGCAAACGGCCCTAATTGTTTGACAGTTGCTATAAATTGTTATGGTCATGGCTGTTCTGCTCTTCAAGCAAATTAATAGGAACAGCTGTGAATTGCCAGCATTCACTTAAACGCAAGCATTAACTACAGCTAAGTCTTTGTAAAGTTTTTTCTACATAAAAACCGCCAGAAGCATTGAGTATAGCAATTAATTGCAATAAAACAAAATTAATCAATTGGATACCATCGATTTATTTTAAAATGGAGTTTCAAGTTCAATTGCTCAATACATCGAGGATTTCGTTTTCGAATTGTCATATCTATTATTATTATGGCAATAAGTTAATTTTTTTTTAAAATTCAGTAATTGCAGTATTAGAGTTTTTTTTTTAAATATGACTAGTTTTGAACTTTTCAAAACCATATAAATTGGATTTTCGATTTACGTGCCATCTTCTATTTTCGCAGATATTTCTACGGAATTATTCATTCAATCATATTTGAAGAAGTTTGTGGGCAAATACACATTTACAATTGTTTATTTTTCATTGCTTTTCTGTATTGATTGAATTTCATTTGTAATCGTTTATTATTGTGTTTAGGTACATAATACATATACATATGTATGTATATATGTATGTATATGACCGTTTATGTTTAAAATGTGTAAAAGTGTTTTTGTTTATTATGATTCCCTGGCAGTACCTTTTACATGTTTAAAATTTTTCTTTGTATTTTGTATTTGTAAATACATATACGTATAATTAACTTAGAACTAAACAAACATAAAAACAATATGTACAAACACAAAAAAAAAAAATCGACCGCGTTAAAGCGTTTTTAAAATTCATAGACACGCCCAAACTAATTTTCTACATTACGAGTTTGAGATTATTAAATATAAATAAAACTTCACTTGACTCTTCTGACAATTCAAACTTTTCAATTTCACTTTTCCGTGCCAATGCGTTGCAATAAAACAATCGGTTGCATATCGACTAGCTGCCATTTCGTGGACTCATTTACATTATCTTGCGACTCTTCGCGGCACTTCACCTGTTTGACCTCCTCAACTCCATATTCGGCCTGTGATATTACTTCTAGGGGCAGGTCTATGTTTTTCAATTGTTCCCGTGTACGTGGACGCAAAGTATACAGACGTTCATAATCAGTCGACAGCACGGACAAGGAGGGTGACATGGCTGTGTCTTGTACAGCAAAATCATCATAATTGTCGCGACTATCGAACTCTGAGTGCGACGCTGTATTTGACTTTCTATGCTATTTGCGTTTACGGCTAACCACACGTTCCGTACTCTTCTTTTGCACCGGCACTTTAGCGTTGACCGGCGGTGGTGTTGGTCTTGGTGGTGTTGTTGGTTTAGTTGGTTGAGTTGGTTTTGCATTTTGCATCTGTTGACGATTATTTTTGGTAGCAGTGCTGATATTTCGCTTATTTACGTTGCGCACCGTCTGCGCCGTTTGCGCTCTCGAAGTATTCGCAGCGGTTTTTCGCGCTTTCGTTTTCTCCGCTGATTCGGTAAGTTTAGGCTTTTTCGAATTCTTATTTTCGGAACTCGCCGTTCGACAGCGCCTACCTGTTGTAGTGGCATCAGTGGCCGAACTCTTTGACGCTTTCGATGTTTTTTTGTTTTCCAATTTCTCGTTCTCCATACACATTTCTACTTCGGGTGGTACAAACACCTTAATTTGTGCCATGCTATCCTTTGAATAGGTGCGTGCTAGGCTGGCCAAATTGACTGGTGGTACAACAGCACTCGCTGGTAGTACAACACAACTTTCCACATCTGTGGTATCGACCTTCTGTAACCGACTGCAACCAAACACAAAAGTGCTATTCAGATCACCAACATTGCCGCCACCAACACCTCCTCGTCCACGACCAGTTACCGGCGCCTTTAAAGTGTTGCGCTTTTGTGTGTGATTGCGGCGTCGTGTTTGCGCTTGTTTCATTACCGGCTCTGTGGTGGTTGATGGTGAACTACCACCACTATCGCCACCAACAGCACTATTCAAAGCGGTACTTGTAGCGTTCGTAGCAGCGCTGCTACTGGTGAGGTTGTTGTCATTTGTAGTTTGTAATAATGTATTAGAGGCAAATTGTATGTGCACGTTAGTTTCCGAAGAGAAAGTCTTACGGCGTTGTGTGAGTGCAATTCGAGTTACGGGATTTTCGCTCGTATTTTCGCGAAGCGTAAATTCATCTGAAAATTTGCGTGCTCGTCGCCGCATATAATACGAGGTTTCTGGCAAGCGATGCGTCGTGTCGATTTGACTATTTTGTACTACCATAGCGGTCTCTTCGTCTTGAATGGGTGTGGACTCATCGGCTGTTGGCTTGTTGAGTGTATTAGAACTTGAACGCTTTGTCGGAGTATAAACAATCTCTTGTGTTGAAGATACTTCGTGATCGGAAGTGGATATTGTTGTGGTGAGTCCTGCCAAAGGAAAATTTTCAATTAATTTAAAGAAACAATTTTTAACTAGCTTTTTAAAATCGCCTTAGATAAAGACAAATGTGTCTATATTCATATTTTTGGTATCGAGACGCGCAGAGGGAAAATGAGATTCGAATGTGTAAAAACGAAATATCTCTGCAAAACGCGGTACATACGAGTTCAAGATATATTGGTCTTGAAACGAGGTGATATCGGACTATAACCAACCGCGCACACTTTTCACAATTCATGAATTGAAAAAAAGAAAATAAAAAAACATGCTCAAAAATTTAAAAAATTTTTTTATTCCAAAATTTTATTGAAAATTTATTCAATTATTGTATCGGCTTTTAAAATTTGAATTAATGAAATTAACTTGAAATATTAATCAAATAAAATATAAGAAAAATAATATGGGTGCGTCCACAAGAGAAGGGCCCACTTCGGCGGTATTGGAGTTATGCATATAGGCGTCTTCCTGGTTGATTTCCGAACATTTTGAGACAAATTAGGCCATCCTAACTGAAGAATTGCGGGAAATATAGAACTTTGAAGGTGAATATCCGAAAAATGACTAATTGAGAAAAATCAATTTGAAGTTGAAAGTTCGATTTTTTTCATTTCTACTCGGACGATAAATGGGTGTTCGTTTGAATCGAACAGGAACATAGAACATAGTCAGCATGAGAAAAAATACTATTAAATCATTTTTCAATCATTTTAATATGTGAAACAACTAATTAACATCAACTCGACAAAATGGGCCCTTTTCTTAATATTTGCTTTTTCAACTAATTCAACCGATGATCACACAGAAAATTATGAATGAGTTAACGTTTGACCAATGAATCAGGAAGATGGGGAAGTAAAAAAATATAAATGGAATCAACAGTGAATATTTTATTATAATTAAAGATGAAACAAAGACAACAAATTAACAGTAATTCATTCATTACATCTCATCGCGTTTGCACTTTGGACATAGTGGTATACCATTCCGTGCTGAATTTCGGTGGCGACCACGGAAATGCTTCATATTTCTCCAATGCGCCAAAGTGGGCCCTTTTCTTTTTTTTTTTTTTTCAAAAAATAAAATTAATTACTTCTATTATACCTAGTAAGCTAAATTTGGTGTCATTCGACGCGTTAATGTATGTATATAATTTCATAATAAACCATAATAAAAAATTAAGAAATTCGATCCATGTATCGAAAAATCTATATACATATCTCGGAAATTAGATGCGACAAAGTGGGCCCTTTTCACGTGGACACACACATACATATGTTCAAATGTCTCAAAATGTGGTTGTGCTATAATTTGTAAAGGCAGTGTAGCTCAAAGTTTTGGTAAATGTTCGCGCCACGATTCACCTTCCCCATAAGGATACCTTAAACAATTTCAATATAACAAGATGTTTGAATAAATATTGGCTCAAATTGAATTAAAGCCAGAGTCCTTTGACCAATACTTTCACAAATGTATTTATTCGCGAGTTAAGCAGCTTTTTTACAGCGAGCTCGTTAAATATTGAGAAAATAAATACGGGTACTATATGGCAACACCTACCATTCGACGGCGTTGTTAAATTCATCGAATCCTCCAACTGTTCTGCCTGCTTCAAAGGTGGTGCTAAGATTTCGTTAGATGTGACCAGCAAAGGTCTCGCAACTGAAGGCAAATCTTTTTCAGTTATTTGCTCCAGTTCCTTTTCTGAAACAGTTGCAATCGCAGGGAAATTTACGCTCGGTATTCGTTCCGACGCTACTGTTTTTATAGCATTCATAGATAGTGGCGCCAATGGCAATTCATTTTTCGCCGATTCAAGCAATGCTGCTGTCGGCGTTGCAGTGCGTCTTTGTTGCTCGATGTCCGATGGCAAATCGGGGTTGGGAATAGGTAAGGGCGTTGGCGCAGGTGTTGGTCCAGCAGGTGGTGTCGGCACATCACGACTTTCGCCATTCAGCAAGTAAGTTGGCAAGGTCGGTGTGGCTTCGAAACTCATCAGCGTCATTGTCGCATCCTTAATTACGTGCACTGCAGTGGCATCAACAATGCTCTCCAAGTCGGACATTTTATGCACTTGCTTAGATAAATGCGACAACAAGCGATCACTACTTGATTCGTCATCATCTTCATCTGATATGGAAGATGTGTTACTTTGTAAACGAACCAATGCGCCGCCGGGGTTTTCTGTCATCAAAGGTTTTGTATTTTGTGCATCGTTTTGTAGACCAATTACAGTTCGTGGATCTTCGGCATTGTTAATATTAGACGAGAACGATTCACATGATGGCCGCTTTGGTAAAATTATACCTGTCGCCAGCAGCGAGTCACCATTTTCGCTTTGCAGTTCGTGTGTAACAATATTGAGTGGTGTTGTTGTTGTTGTTGTCGTTGTTGTCGGTGGTTGTGCTATTGTGTTTGCTAACATCGTAAGACTCGCAGCAGCCGCTGCCATTTCATTTGATATTTCAATGTGTGTCACATTCTCAGGCAGTAGCGAATTCGTCATAGCGCAGGAATTCGCTGAAGGGACTTGTGCTGGACAATGCTCCACAACTTGCAAAACATTTGCAAAATCTGTAGATGGCGTGCTGCTATTATCTGTCTTAGCATCAATATTTTTAATACCAACTGGTTCATTTGATATCGGCACTAATGTTTCGGGTGCGGCCTTTGCTTTAATGAGCAATAAATCACCTAATAGACTTTCTTTCACATGTCTACCTGGTGTCACGTCCACAACTTGCGTAACTATTGCGCCATGCGTGTGCAAGCTTTTACGCTGCTTATCCATAAAATTGTGTCCATCGATGTCCATTGGAACAACATCTACAATGATTTCTTTGGGTATACTCACAACAGCTTTGTCAACAAGAGCGCTCTGCTCAATTTTTGGTGGCTCTGCCTCAGACGATTTTTCTTGTTCTCCGCCAGTTTGCCGCAGATAATCACCGCCACCTTCCTCACTTGTTTCACGAGGCGGATAAAGCGTCTTGCTGTTGCTTTCTGTTGCGATTTTGTTCTCACTTGCTAATATTGTGCTAACGGTTTCATTCTTGTTTTGCCGTTTATTGCTATCACTTTGTGTTCCATCATCTACATTCGACTTTCTACCATCAGCATTAGCAACGGCATTAGCGCACTCATTAAGCGCGTTATCGGATAGAGTGCTAATTCCTTTCTCTTTAGAAGGCGCTTCGTCAGGTAATTTAAGCTTTTTACCGACTCGTGGCTGTTTACGTTGTGGCTTTCGCCTTATAGCTTTCTTAGCGCGTATCTCGACAGTTGGCTCGGGGGGATTGGTTGTTGCTTCGTTAGATGTGTTTATAAGTACATTTTCTATAACCTTCGTGACGGTGGCACCATATTTTTCCTCCATCTCCAGTAATTGCGACTTGAGTCGATGTTTTAGATTTTGAACGCGTTGAATTTTATCAGGTCCGAGTTGTAACGCCGATCTCATTGGTTCTTCGGCGATCTTATTGGCATCCGTTGGTAATTCGTTTGCTTTCACTGCATCTACACTCTGACAGACAGGTATGGTTGAGGCTGGTCTGATCCTCAGCGATTTATCACTGTAATACTTTTCAGGTGAGCTTGACGGTGAATTTGAGTTCATGTTAAAGTTTTGTAAACGCTTTAGGCGCACCTTAACTGTTTTGGTTAAAGTTCGCGGTGTTGTGGAGTTTAGCAACCACGAAGTGGGGCTTGACGGAAAATCTGTGCTGCTGCAAGGATCTTTCATGCTGCGCCGCACCTCGACACGACTGCGACTTATGAATATTGATGGTGATAATGAGGGTGCACGCATTAAGTGTGATGAAATGGGCGAGGCAAATGCACGTGAAGACTTAGTCAGCCAGTTGTCACCAGTGGAATCCTTGTTTGATACGGTATGTATTGGTGAACCTAGTGAGCTATTTGCAGACGTTTCAATTGATTTGCGTGTGGGCGTCACCGACCTGGCACATCGGGCATGCGATGTGGTTGGCGACTGATTTTCAGATAAATCTGATACTAACGGTAATTTTGTGATTTCGGTTAATTTCGTTACTAACGGTATTATCAACGGTTTTTCAGTTATACTCGTTACCATGGTTCGTTTGGTATTTTCAGATAAATTTGTTTTACTCTCCGCCGCTACTGTCTTTTCCATATGTGCGCTTTTAAGTTTTTCAGCGCCCTGCACTAAAATCGCATCTAGATCGTCCGTTTTTAAATCTTTCTTCGTCGTTTGCAGCGTGTTTGTCGGCTTTTTAGTGCTTCTCTTCGAAACGGATATTTCCATTGCGGTATTTTCCGTTTCGCTGTCAGCTGTTGCTGCACTCTGCTGCGGCAAATGTGGTAATGGGGCTCGCTCTTTGGGTAATTTCTCTTTTGCTTCGTCCAAGGCATTTGCAATTCCTGCTGTTTTTCTTTTTGTTGTTCCCAATCTTTCGTTTTTCCCTTTCAACATCTTCACTTTCTGCGTGGGCACAGGAGAACACCTCGCAACATCTACTAATGGCTCCGTCTCAGCTGCCGAATTTAAAGGATCTACCGTTGCCACTTGCGTAAATGCAATTTCCTTTTCAATTTTAGCTGCCTCAATCTCATTTTCCTCAGCCCCCTTACGATTTGGTGTTACAGAGCGACTGCGTGGCTTTGTTTTTGATTTAAATTTATTTTTTGTTTCCTTTATAAGCATTCGTTTGCGATTTAATGCGCTGGGCGACATTTGTTGATGCTCATCGCTCTGTTGTTTCTGTGCATTCTCTTGCGCCTCGGCACGCTGACGTTTGATTTCGGCAATTTCTGCCGCTAAACGCTTGCCCTCCTCCCGCTTCTGTTTTAAGATATTCTGGAATTTTTGACGCTTAAGTGCACGTTGCCGCTGCATTTCCCTCTGCTTTTCCAGCAAACTATTGATGAAGGCAATCTCTTGCCTTTTATATTGGACAACCTCCTCGTTTTCTTTCAACACCACAGCGCATTTCTTATTCAGTTTGGGATCGGCAGCAATTTCAGCGGCAGTAAAAACAGGACTATTTACACGGACACATGTCGGCGAAGTTGATTGTGGCCTAGAGACAGGTAGTGGGGAAAGAGTGGCGTCCCGCTGTGGCACCGGTGATGCAACCATTTTGCGCGAATTATGCGTCGACTGTGATGTGTTGCCGCCGATTAAGGTGGTGTCGTTGCCAGGATTGCGAACAGCGGCGCTATTTGTTGTTGGAGGTTTCGAAATTTTATAACTGCTAAATAACGTTGCAATTGCGTTGATGTGCTCTGAATACGTGAAAAAAATTTTATAATTAGCGAGTTTTATCAAAAGATTAGGCAGGTATGCATGTATGTATATAATATTTATGTAAGCATGTAAATATGGTGATTTCAAAATTGTGATTAGTTATTATATAGTGGATGATTTGCCAATTTTATTCACAAAATATATATGCACAGTTATTAGTCGGACGTGATATATAACATTTTTAATTAATCTAGCCAATGGATTTGTCAATCTACATAGTATTGTTTTTTTTTTTTATAAACATAAATAATGGATACGAAACGCACGGTTATTTTTTGCACATACATATTTTAAAAGTCAGTTTTAAAAACTTGGAAGGAACCAACGTTCTGGACCTTAACTTTCCATGTATATTTAAGGCCACTAGAGAGTTACAATTTTATGTATGTATAAAAATTATTGACTTTTTGTAAGAAGGCGCATTCTAATTGTAGCTGTTGTTTTGTAAAAAAAAAAAAAAAAAAACAGAGTTGCCAGATGTATAAAATATAAGTTTAAATTTTGAAATAAAATAAACCCGAAAATTGATTTTTCGCTGACAATATTTATTTATTTAGCTATTTATTTTACTATACATACTTAAATTTAGAAATCACTTAGGGCTGAATTGCAGCCAACCGCTAGTAGTTTTAACCAGAGATGGTGCAAACGGCCCTTAGTGGGTGAAAAGTTCATAAGTTCTGACACTTTTGTTTAAGAGATCAAAATGTAATTTCTTGCACAACAATTGTGGCTAATTGCATTAATATCAAACGGCATAAAATGTTTCAATCAAGGGAAATTATTAAATGGAGTTGCCAAGCATTAAAACTATAAGTATTATTTGTCAAATTAAACCAATGAATGTTTTGGTCCATAAATATAATGGAGATACATTTTATTTATACGTTTGATGAAATGTAAAAATTTTTAACAAAATAGAAATTTAAAAGTAAAAAAACTACTACTTTTTGTGGGAAGATAAAAAATATTTTTTCACCCATATCAGGGCAAAATTAAGTACACTAAAATCCTAGACAGATAAATAAGCCTTTCCCTTTGATTCAAATTTTGCAGTGGCTTGGGCATGCACCTCTAATATGTATGTATGTATGTATGTACATATGAACAAATTCGATGACTGATAACTTTACATACATATATCGCGATAAATATATTTGTTTTTAATATTTTACAAGGAATGTATCGGAAATGATAGAATTCAATGAGATGATTGAGAACTTTATCCTACCTAGTCTACGCATATTATGAAACATTCATTAAGTATATAATATGATGGCAATTTTTGTTTTTAATCATTGGTTTTTAAACACACTCGACGGACTTCAAAACCAAACTTACAGACTTCATTTCGAAATGATTGGTCAAGACAAAGTCTGGTCTCTCGCCCGCTAGGTGGCATTTGAGTAGGGATATTTAGAAAAAACGTTTAAGGTGTCATCGGGTCGGTAGAAAATGTGCATATTTATGACAGAAAATGTGTCTGCAGCGAATGTGTTCGCTAGATGGTGCTGCATTCGGAAAATTTAAAAATCAAGAGCCGTCGCGAAACATGCGGGTGTTTTTATTTCAGGATGGTTTAAAAAAACAATCACTTGGGGTATTAAATGCTAATTTCATGCAGTCCCATTGGTTAGTTTAGGTTAGGTGGTAGCCTCAAAGATGGGGCTCACTTAGACTAGATTTAAAGTCCATTGTGGTCCCATTGTTACAACGCGATATAGGCTTGACCCCAATCGTGTCCGTTCATTTTCAATCATTATAAGATGTCATACACTTCTCAAAAAGTTCATTGGGTTCACATACAGAGCATAAATTGGTCACGTAAGATAAAACCTTTTTCTAAAAATATCTACCAGGTTCCACAGCATAAAAATCGTATTTATGAACCCATGTTCTTAATTGGAACTTGTGTATGCAACACTGGAAAAAACAATCTCAAATGGTTGATACCATTTTTTCAGAATTTGATTTTAGCATTGTTAAAATTGTCTTAATATTCTTTACCAAATTGAGAACGTATCGAGAAACACTGGAAAAAAAATGTTTTTTTACTAAAATGTTTATTGGGGCAGTTTATTACACTTTCTATCACGCATTAGAATGACACGGAGTTTCGTTATTTCTTATTATATTTTTCATTTACATTGCAGCCGTGCGGTTCGTATCAATCCAAGCCAAACATACGAGTACTTATGTAAATAAAAGCCACTCTTCTTAGGTGTTTTTGAGGGATGATGCTTCAATAAGTTTTTGTACAAATTTTAATATTCGATTCAACTTCGTAAGGCCAAGGGTTAACCGTAAATGTTAGTTCAAGAAAAGTGTTATTTACGTGCTGCTTGCAGATCTTTGGTTAGGCTAGGGTTGGCATAGCATTACGAAATTGAATAAAATATAATTTTTTTAATAATTGCATTTTGTAGTATTTACACATATTTATAATGTACTACACAAAACATTTGAACATTTAGTTATTTATCACAGTTTGTTTAGGATGGCAACGTGTTGAATTAAAAAAAAAAACAAGGAACCTACACGTTACATTTCTACTCAGGTCCAACTTCATAGTAATTCAACTAATTGCTTGACCAATTAATTGGTTATGTATATTTTGCAAATATAGAAGAAACCAAAAAAGAAATTATTATTGATTGACAGGTGAGTTACCGCAGTAGCTAGATATTTCATTAACCAATACTTTATATTTAAACGTATTATTGTCCAACACTAGTAACTTTTGACATTCAAGTTTTGACAATTTGACAGCACTTACGAGATCAAAAACAATTTGTTCACATTCAAAAGAGTTTCATTAAGCACCATATATATTCTTTTTTTTAAGAGCAAGTTAGTGGAGCCACCAGCTTCGCAATCGCCACATGCCACACTACTAATTGTACATATACATTTTGGTTCGATTTTTGATTAGAGATTTAGTGACTATATATATAATCGTGTTTATAAATGCAATAGAGATGTTATGTTTGTACATTAAATAACATCAAAGTAATTACCAGGTATGCGTTGAATAGTCATATGCAATGCAGAATTGCAAACTGCTCAGGGAAATAGTGTTTTCAAACATTTTTTTTTTTGTTTGACGTAGATTAAGTAATTGGGTTTATAATTGTAGAATAGATATTTTTGTTTTTATTTTATAAAAGAAAGAAAAGCATTGCAGACTCGAAATTATTACTAATAAAATTTAGTATTAACAAAAGTCAATCTTATTTGACGTTTAAGTTTAAAGCTATATATTTATGCTTGCCTAACAAATTAGGATTTTTTTTTTTGGTACATATGTATGTATGTAAAGATTAAAAAAAAAAAAAATATTATTCAACTCTACTTTGTACAAGATATAAAAATTTGTGCGATTTTTATGTTAAAACTACATATATTAGAAGTATAAGTGAAGCTTGGCCACTGCTTAAGTCAATTTGTTCAAATTATAATAATTATATTTAGTGTAGTTTTAGATTGGAGGTTGATTGTTGATAACGATGAGTTTTTAAATACGCATCCAAAACAAAACGGCATATACGAGTAGTATGTTGATTGTAGTTGGCAACTTTTGCGGCAAATCGTTGAAGTTGATTGAAGAAATTTGTCGTGTAAAACGTGGAACAATTGTTATGTTTTTTTTTTTGCTTTGAAATGTGTACTTGGAAGTTTATGCACTGTTGCCATATACATATGTATTACTTTAAATTATATGTATGTATATTGTGTGTATGTGTTTGTACATACATATGTACATATATTAATTGGTGCTTGCTTGATATTTGTGCCACTTTAAAGAACCTCTTAGCTCACTTACGAGCGATTTATTCGAAATGTTTCTCTTCAATTGTTGTAAGGCTCTCGCGCTATTTGATTTTTTTTTGTTTCCAAACCGTATAGAAAAACTGACTTTATTAATATTAGTTTGACAACTAATGTCTACATTTTACGATACATACAATTATATATAATTTTTTCTTATGAAAACCATGATTCCATTATACAAGATTGGATAACTAGGCAGTTGTCTCACTCTTGCACGCTGCCTTAAGGTAGCCTGTGTTGCTCTCTTTTAATTTAAGGAAAAAAAATGTTTTAAAACACGTGGAAATTAGTACTTTTCTTGTGAAATGGCCTGGCAGGCAACACTGGTGCCTTTTTGTAATTTTCAAATTATTTCAGCATGCCCTACATTAAATAATCGAATTGACGGCATTCTCGTATGTTTTCCAGTAGCCTTGCTTATCTAGCAGCGCACAGAAATTGAAATTTTTTTCTTTGCATGTATGAAATTGATTGGTCGTTGGTTCGACTCCCGGTCAGGTCAGATCATTTTGTTTGATATTTTTTTCAAAGTAAGCATTTTATGTTATTAAATTTTTTACTGTATATATTTTATATAAAATAACATAAAATTAAAAAAAAAAGAATTTATATAAATATTAACAACCATAAAATTATACAGTTAAAATATCGAATAGAAGAACATTTATTAGTATTTTGACCAGTTTTGACTAACGTCTTCACTTGATTTCTAACAGATGTATATCAATAAAAATTCCGTTAATTTTTTTACGAAGGTATTGTGTGGTGTTTTCCATATAAAACAAAACTATTTTCGAACAACTAATGTTACATTTTTAGTGACTTGAATATTACAATTTTATGATCTACAAAAATGGTAATTATATTTTTAAAAAAGTTTGAAATTGTAATGAAATATGTATACAATCCTAGTTACTGGGCTTTTAATATATACCTCTTATTTTGGTTGCTAAAATTGATATAGAATTAAAGAAAAATGTATTATCAAAATTTTTCCAAACGTGATAGTTCTATTTTCTGCATGTAAAAACTTTAAAAAGGTTGAAATCACATTGTTTTTGTTAATAAAATGTGTAAAAAATATTTGCTTCTAAATCACACTTGCGTATTTTGTTTATATAGTTTGTTGTATTAAGGTGCTATGTATATATGTACATATGTACATATACATATGTGTGATTGAATATTCGGTTATATTATATTACATAAATTGAAACATCAAATTTCTGAAAATATGTTTCGTTCTATGTTCAAACCGCATTTCGCTACTAGTTACCTACTTTTCAACTACCTTTGCGCGAAAAGGGATAAACTATTTTCCCCTTTATCAGACCTTCCTAAATGCAACGTTACAAGGCAGTCGGAAAACTTAAACGTCAATAAGTATCCAACCTTGTATAATTGAATCATGATGAAAACTATAACGCCATATTTCTTTTTAAGTATGTATGCGTATTTAGAGCAATGCCTCGTAATGTAATTAAAAAAATTGTGCTACATGTAAATTTGGATTATCCAACATCAACAAATGTGTGTAGAAATTAAGGAATTTTTTTAATTTAATAACAAATTGCACTTTTGTATACCCAACTTTGGAACAAAAATTAGCGTTCCGCTGCCAATATCAGCACAAACGCTAAACATTGTTTTGTTGAAAATTCAAATAAAATAAACCGAAACGCAGTGTTGCCATTTCATTTTCTTGAATTTTAAATAACAAATGCAACTTAAATTTGTTTACTTTGTTAAATAATTAAGCAAATATTTTTAAACTGTATACGCCAGTTCATTTAGAATTTAATAAATATATCTTAACCCTAATAAGTACATTAAGCATATATGTAAAATATGCGTGTTCAGTTCTCACCACGTAAATGATATAACACATCAAATAGAATGTATAACATATGATTATAGTAACTTATTGTCAAATGAAAGTTTTAACTTAATTTGAACATATGTAAGTATGTATGCATGTACATATATGTATGTATGTATGTATGATTAAAACTTTTTTAAGGAAGCAAGCTTTCTTTCTTACAATTTACGGGATTTGTTATATATAAAAAAAAAAAATTATTAATGTTAGGCAAAAATTATCTGATAACTAACTTTTTATATATTACGCATGAATTCTTGTTACCGCAACAACCTGGACTTATATGTATACTCGTATATCCGGCCAAGGACAGTCACTTTCAAAAGCATTTCTCAAAAAAAACTCTGGGTAATGTTTATGCTGCCAAAAGAACACCACAACAACAACCACTTACATGTGGTGCAATTACAACTAAGCTTCTTAGCAAATCAAAGAAAATTTTTTTCAATGATAGCATACAACATCGAGAATTTGCTGAATCGATGTGAAATACTTGCAAACAGCATTGAGAGACTAATAGTTATTCGTGCTGCTGATGTAACAAAGCCATAGACTTCAAAAAATTTAACTTGATTTAATTGAATCATCGTCATCATTTGTGAACAGTGACGATCAAAGAATTGAATAGTCAATCAATTGATAAAATGAATAGATACTCTTACAAGGAGTGTGCACCCTTTAACAATTCTCCATAATATAATAATTACTTTAGAGCAGTGTTGTCCAACGTGACTGTGTGCACGTTATGCTTGTGTTGGTTATTAGCGTACATTCGGAAAGCTACAAGCAGACAACACGAATACGGAACAGTGCGTACAAATAAGTAAACGTACTTTTTAAAAATTACGGTTAATAGATTTCTATATTTGCTTTGAATATGCTTTAAAGTGGAAAATGCCACTTCGTAACTACTTATATGTTGATCCGAACATTGAAAATATACTTTGAATATACTTTTTTTCATCAATCATTTGAAATATACTTTTTTTCATCAATCATTTTCCAAAAATCAATACCGGAGTCAATTAGTAACGAAAAATCTGATCGCATTTCTCTGATTTCTTTTTGAAGTAACGGATCAAAGGTAACAACATCACACGTCAATGGATTATCATATAGGTTTATAATTGGTTGTATTTGAGCTAGATCTTTAAATCTTTTGTTGTAATTTTCTAAAATGCGGGATATAATTTGGCTATAGTATTCTAATTTATTTGTGATTGAAAATTCCTCTGCAAGTGATGATAGGTTTGGCATACTTATTAAATTCAAAATTTCCTGCATTTCTTTACCTTCATCAAAGCATTGCAAAACATTGTCGCATAAGTTTCTGAAAAACTCGCCATCAGTGAAAGGTCTGCCTTGCTTTGCTAATGCAAGTGCAACTACAAAAGATGCCTTTTCACGTGGGCATACTTTTTTGTTTGCCATAGGCTGAGAATTTAATTGTAAATAAAATTTTCTTTTGTAATTATCAAGATGACTTTTTCGGGCGTCTCCCTCGATATTTACAAGATTTTTGTGACAACGTTCATAATGTCTTTTTATATCATGTTTGCTACAACGCTTTATTTTTTTATAACAAATTATGCATTCTGCATGCTTTTCATTGTTCTCAATAAAAAAAAAAAACATATTTCCCAAATTTGTTGGAACATTTTTAGTGCGTTCTGTTTTTAAAGCGTAAAACGTGAATGGTGTTGCTTGCTTGAAATTCCAGCGTCAACTGATCGCAAAATTCTGCTTTGCTTGCCTACGAAGTTGAATGCAGTAGCACAATCGTGCTTTCACAGACACTTGTCGGTGTGAGGTGTCTGGCTTGCTGTACAACTGTCCGTGCGCTATTGTGCGCATAGGCCGTGGACAACGCTGCTTTAGAGACATTTTTGCATTTCGAAATAGCGGGAAATGTTTTTTTTTTTATTTTAATGATGACGTGTTGTTGATTCTAAAGTGACTTTAAAAAATGCAATTAATTTATTAACAAATTAGAAGATGTATTTGTTGTTACGTCCAAAGTCAGGCCTGTTAACACACGAGGCTTCTATAAAGTCGACAGGGAAGTGGTTGTCCGTTACTAAGCGGACATGCAACAGTAAAGAAAATCTCTGTGTAAAAACCTTAAAAACAATGAAAATATGGCATTATTTCTGCTGAAATAAGTAATTTTTTTTTTAAATAAACCAGCACAAAATTGTTATGTTAAACATAATAAATACATATGTACATATGTAGTTAATAAGTTTTATGAAAATATCGCCTCGACATACACACATACATACATACATACTAAGGTGAAGTCTATCGATGGCCCAAACGCACAAAAACATTTGCTCCCATCTAGGCAAGCCTCATTTGAAGGAAAGGGAAAAAAGATTTTTATTCGCTTTTCAAAAAAGAAAATGCCGGAGTAATCGGCAAATTATACAAATTATTGTGCTAAGTATTTAGTGTTAAAAGGTTTTCTTAGTTAAGTTTACTTAATTTAAAAATCTTATAATCTTAAGTAAGTTTGCATTTGAGAGTAAAACCGTTGTTGCGAGACTTGCAGTACTTTCAACACATTTTCCAGTACCAAATCCTAATTAATCTTTAGCGTGTAGGACGTTTCGCAAAACTCGTGAGCGTCTTGTATCAATTGTATCAATAATAACTGCTACTCGTTTTTTAAATTTATTATTAGTGTGATGCTTGTAAAAAAAATAAAAATATACTACTTTTATTTCAGTGGTTAATGGTGGCAGCAATGTGAATGTCATACCACAAAATATCGCGGTCGTTCTATTACAAACTTTTGTCGCGTGTGTAATCGCGACGTTTCAACAGCCAGCGAATTTGGTCAGTCCTTTTAATTATATTTTTTAAAGTGTTTATTATAATGTAAAAATGCTTTTTGGTATAATAGATAAACTTTAATGCTACTTAAAACTTTCGTTAAATAAATTTAAAAAAAAAAGGCGTACCTACTTTTGTGAAATGAGTGATGCCATGATTTAGCTTTCAGTTGAGTTTATACATTTTTAAAAATCTAGGCTTCGGAATTACATTTAACTTGCATAAAATATTCATTACAGTTTAAATAAAAAAATATATTGCATTTAACTTTTAATCACACAAGAAAACAGTACATATGTACATACATAGTCGCATTTGAACTTTTCCTTTGTATTATAAATTATATATAAAGACACGTGTCAAATTTGTACACAATCACTATAACATCTATTTTTAATTTTGCACGAAATTTCTGAATTTTTGATTGCCACTCTTTACTTTTTTTTTTTAAACGCGTTTAGTTTAGTTAGTTCGACAAAAAAAATGCTTCGAGCGTATTTAAGAAGCAACTAAAATTGTTAGCGCCATTATGGAAGAAAGGCTTGTGCCTTTTAAATTGTTCGACTTAGCTATAAAACTTAACTCATTAAAATATGTACTAACAAACAAATATTTAAAAAAAAAAACATTTCGTAAACACTATTTTGAGATTATAACAATACAAAGTAAATCTAAAAACTTAATTTCCAAAGTGAAAAATTGCTTAACTCTAATTAAATAGAAACTAACAGTACATGCAAGCTTTTTAAGGCAACTCGTTTTTTTTTTGTGAATGATTAAAAACAAAAATCACACACATACTTATGTATTTTTCTTAAAAATGAAAAATATGATTGAATTTAAATAAACAAGTAAGTTATTTTCATTATGCAAGTCTTGTAGGACCCTGAACGAATTCAATGAATACAAAATAAGAGAGCAGTTTAAAAAAGTCACTTATATCTACATATGTTTGCACGTTTTGTGCTACGTAGATGTTCTCATAACTTGCTTTCGAAATGTAAGCGCTGCTCACTCAAACAATTAATAACGTAACTGCAACAAGTTTTCGTTAAAATTGAAAATTTCATAAAAAGTTAAATTACAATTATTGTAATTGAAATATCATTTAATTGGCACGGAAAGTCTGGTCTGATTTTTATTTTAACTTCTTCATTCAAACTCCATCCCAAAGCAGCCCAGATATCATTACCGCACACAAAAAAAAAGGAATAGAGAGCGAAAATTGGAACAAATTCGATCGTGGTAAGATATCGTATATTTTTTTTTTGTTGTTTTTACGATAGAACCTAATTGTCCAGCATGGAAGTTACATATTTATTGAACGTGTGTATTTTTCATTTTTTTTTGAATATATGTATATACGCTTCATTGAGCCTTGACAAAAAAAAATTCATTGAATCAGAGTTTCCCAATCTCGCGCCACGAAATGTGGATTTTCGTGGTCCCCTACTTCTGGGCATTTTGCCATTTTTGAGAGCAAGTCTAACGTTTACTCTCTAATTACCGCATTAGCTATGTTTTGTACATGAAAGAACATAATAAATTTGAGATTAAAAATTGAATGAATATTCGTTTCGTAAATTTTTTCAGAGAAATACTTTACTTCCGATTTTCATTTTACACTTTTGAATTAAATATGTGAAGTATTTAAACCGCTGTTCGTGAGATTTGCAAGGGTTTAGCGTTTGGCAGTATAAACCTTACCAACAATTTGCAACAATTTGCAGGTCGAAGATAGTTAAATTTTATTAAAAAAATGCACAATATATTTAATAGTTTTTTTTTATATTCACGGGAAAAAAGGAAAGAAAATTGAGGATTTCCCTCCTCAGATGACACAAGATTAGTAAATTTTTTCCACTCAAAATACACGAGAAGACAATTTACTAATTGCCTTAACTAAGGCTCTGTCTGTACGACGGTTTTAAAATGGTATTCCACTTTCTGTTACGACTGTATTGCATAGTTTTAGGCACTGCTCACAAATATGTATAACTGATGGCGATAGAGACAATAAAATGTTTTTCATATGCCAGTTAAACGCGATGATGCGAACAATTACTTATTATCATGTTTTATGTACTTAGTGAATTCATCAAAATATATTTTGATTTTTGAAAAAGTTCATAAGTTTGTTTAATAAAATAAAATTTCGTACATAACTTGACAATAGTACGGCAAATTGCTAAATTTCACAATTGTTTTCTATTATAGTAAGGGTCGGGAGCAAAATTAACTAAAATTTGAGGTTAACCTTCAATTTTTGTACTGAAATTCTACAAGGGTACACATTTGTTCATACCCTATTCTAATTCTGATTTGAGTGTTAAATTTATTGTTGAACTAACAATAGTTCTCAAGGAGGTGAACGAACTAAGAGCACAAACTGTTAATTCAAAAAGTTGAACTAATTCGAAGTGAAGTTAACCATTCAGTGAACTAAACTAAAAAGCTCAACTTTTATGAATCTCACCATAGCATTTCTAAATAATTGAGTTTCTACTATTCATATTATCAGGAACTTTGATATACGAGTTTTGCTTATTTTTTCAAGATCTTTAAATGTCCGTTTTGGGAAAATCATAAGTCTTTTTATCTCAAAAACATAGGAAGAGTGAATTAAATATCGACAAAACGAAATGTCTGATTGAAGACCTCTTCATGAAACTTTGGATATCATACATGGTGTGGCCGCCGCTGTTGACTGATAGGCGGCGATGATTGCGACAATGGCTGTGGTCTTACATTTACAGGTTTAGCAATCGGGCGATGTGCACCAGCAGCCTCAACCTCAATAATCACATTCTCTACTAAATTGAAAGCATTCGCTGAACTAGTAAATGATGGTCTCAGTTGATGCTGGTGTTGTTGTTGTTGTTCTGCTTCCTGACGCATAGACGATGTCGAGGCGTGTCCCTCAAGTATAACAGATGGTGTTTGTTGTACATGCTGTTGGTGTTGATAGTGATGTTGCGAATCAAGAGAATTCTGATTTAATGGATAATAAGTGTTTGAGGGTGTTGTTATTATTTGGCCTATCTTAGTGCTACTTCGTTTAGCTGTTTTAATTGCATGGCAATAAGTTGTAGTCAAATTTGCAGCTTCTTTGGATTTTGTATACTTTTGTGACGCATCGCGAGCGCTAAGCTTGCGTAGATCGGTTGAAGTAGTGGTAAGTATTTCATCGGACGTATCAAATTTTCGTGGACGACCTCGTTTGCGTGTTAGATTCATTTTGGTTGGTGAGATCGTTGGTGATCCTCTTGTTGGCGGATGCGTAACAAGTATAGGCACGTGTTGTTGTTGCTGTTGTGTTATTAGTCGCGGCGGTTGAAATTGGGTCAGAAAATTTGGCATCATTATGCCATGCTGCCTTTGATTGTGATCCACCCTTAACTGCGCCTGTGGTTGTTGTTGATGTTGTGCTAAATGAATTTGTAATTCCGTGTGCCTGATTAGCTGCTGTCGTAATTGCTCTAATTCAACTTGATGTTTTTGTTGGACATTGTTAATTATTCTACCAGTATTGGTGGTTGGCAAACATTGTACTTGCTGTTGGTGAAAATGTACTGGTTGTGGTTGCTGTGTTGCCTGCTCTACAGGCGAGACGAGCGGCTGTTCGCCTAACAACGATAATGATCGCGAAGAGGATGCCGCTGCCTCATCGATGAACACTGAATTGTGTGGTTGCAAATTTTGTGTGAAATTAGTAATCGTTTCCGTATTTCTACCGCTCATCGTACTGCGACTAGATCTTACCATCCTCAGCGTGCTTGCCCCGGACGGCGTTGGTGGCGGCAGAACAGGTGGAGAAATAACGGCCGCATTAGTTTTGGTCATATCAGTAGGCTGTGGCGCATCGGCGATGGCGGCGGCATCTGTATGCGTCGTACCTTTTAAGGAATGAATCTGAAATTCGGTTATTTGGAGATCTTCGCCAAAATTCGGTTGTGCTGGCTGCAGCTGAAAAGCGTGCGGGTGATGGTATTGTATGGGCGTTTCTTGTGGTGGCATATTTTGTGTTGTTAAAGTCTTGCTGGAGAGCGGCATGAGAGTAGATGGTGGTGGCACACCCAGAAAACGCTGCCATTGTTGGTTCATGTGCGCCTGCGTGTGCGCTTCCGGTGGCGCAGTTGTTACAAGAAATCTGACATTATTGTTTTGCTGTATACCACCGCCGAGCGCTGAGTTTTGCGGATGCTGCTGTGAGAAAAGCTGTATGTTCTTAACGCTATCAATAGTGATGAGTGGAGGTGGCGCCTGTTTTAAATGATTTGAATTACTTGTAATAAATTGTGTTGGCGCCATTTGTACGCTTGTCATATTTTGTTGTAGCTGTTGATGATCTTGCAGCTTCTGCTGTTGCGTTTGCGCGCTTGTATGCTTGTAAGACAATGTGACGTCATGCTTACGTAAAACATTCGCAATGGCTTGTGACTGTGATTGTGTTTGCGGTGTGGGGCGGTGGTGTATAGTAGATGTTTTGCGTTGCCCCCTTAACTTAAAGTTGCTGCTCAATTTAGATTGCGTTTGCGCTGTGGTGACAGCTACGCTTTTTGCCAATTGATCTGTGTGGACTTTCGTAGCTTTTTCTACTCTTCTAGCGGTCACCTTTTTTCTCCAGCGCACTGGCTTGGTTATATTTGACAGCTGAACGTTTATTACTGGTTCATCAATAGTTTCAAATACAGTCTTCTTAATTTTCTCTCTTCTCTTTTGGTCGGCTGCACCTAAACCTTCAAACACTAACTCATCACTTTCAACAGCTATGGCGTTTACATCTACATTGTTAGTCTCAACTGTGTGTAAGTCATTCCTACCACTCTCGTTTACTTCAGCTACAACTCCACTAAATTCAGCTTCATGAACTTGTTCATTTCTAGAGCTTCCGTTGTCCTCTTGCCAAGAACCTTCTATGCAGCCAGGTTGCTGTTGCTGTTGCTGCTGCCAAATCATTACGTCTCCAGCTTGCTGCGATTCTGACCATTCACAATTTTTCTCCCCCTCCCCCAGTTCCTCCTCATCGAACGTATTTTCAAAGCGCTGTGCGCTTATGCTCTCATTGGAAGAGAGTATAGTGGGATTCTCGTCAAAATCGAAGGCGACCGCATGTTCATAATCCGCAGCACCATCATCCACCAACAATGGCAGCGGGTCGATATTAACAAGTTGATCTACATTTGTGATTTGCAGTTCAGCATTTGCTATATTCCCCAGCAGTCCACTGGTCTCAGCTTCATGCCAAGTGGTCGTGTACATTTCCGCATTCGAATCGATCAAATGCACCTGTTGTTGCTGCATTGGTTGCTTCACTCCGCCATCGTCACCACTGTTTAATTCCATTTCTTGTGCATTTTCAACCAAATTTCTTGGATTCACCACAGCTGTTGGTATGACAGAAGAGCCTCCAATGGCGTTTGTTGTGTGCTCAGCTTTTGCCGTTGCTGTTTGCGTTAGTTGTTTTAACAGTGCGTGAATACGACCGCGTATACCCAACACTGGCGATTGTTGTTCCTGCAGAATGCTAAGAACAAACGAGAGTCGTCTCACCATTTGTGACATATTCGCCGTTAATATAATACATTCATCGTTGTCGTTGAGTATAGATATAGTGCCGTCTTTGTGATATTTCAGCAAGAGTGGTTGAGAGTTTGCATTTCCATCATCATCGAATTGCGTGGCTTGCGCTAGTAGAGCGGCGTGCGCCTCCTCATACGCCTGCTTATCCACAAATAAATTGCGTGCCGATTCCATGATGGCGGGTACATCTAGAAGAGTCATCAATTGTTGTATATACTTTTCGAAATGGCAGAGATTTGCGTAACGCGTAGCGCTAAGCATGGGTTTAGCAGGGTATGAAGCTGGTAGCGAAGACGCAACTTGATGCGCATTAAACTCTGCAGTGGAAAACGCTGAGGTCGTGCTCCCGAACATAACATCTGGCGTTTTCGTATCCTCCTCCACCGATTTTGGCTCAATATCATGATGATTCTTACGCTGTGGTGTAACTATCTGTACACGTGCTGGTGCGCGCTGATGCGACGTACTGCGACGTGTTGATGGCGTTTGTGATTTCGTATCATCAACTGCAGAATTTGATAATTTATTTTCCGCCGTAGTCGCTGCTGCTACTGTTGTGATAACCGTTTGCATTGTTGAGTTTGTAGTCGTTGCTAATGGGGAGTTATGATATATAATTGGCGTTGAGCTATCAATGGTATTCGAACTGTTTGTCGTACCGTCCGGTTGAAAATCTGTGTTGGTTGTATCAATAGTTGTCGTTGAAGGCTTTATTAACGGCAAGATCGGTGACAGTGAGGACAGCTGAGTTAAGTGTTGTACATCAGCCGAAATTGTTGGTATAGTCGCGTTCAAATGGCTCTCCTCAAGTGTCTTACAATCCACTTTTTGCATAGAGGACGAACATATTTTTATGGTTGGCTTCGAAGTGGTTTGAGTTGCACACACATCAGTCACGGTTACTATTTCGACTTGCTTTGCTTGGAATGTGTTCGAGCTAATTTTTAAAGTTGATGTTATGCCATCGAAAACGTTTTCATTACGATTTTCCGCATCTATAGCTTGACATTGCGCCTCTGCAAAGCTTGAACGATCTCGTTCAACCATTTGCATTTCATCATGATGAACAAAATCAAGGTCGTGTATTTCGGTTAAATCTGAAATGCTCGCTCTATTCGTAGTGCCATGGTCTATGCCAAATTCAGCGTTTGTGAAGGTCGACATACTATTCAAGCTCATCGACGTTCCACAAGTTGAACTAGCAAATAATTCTACTTGAGTGGTGGTCGGTGGCGCAGTTGTAATATCGGTAGTGTGTAGAAAATTTGAATTGTTTGCAATCGTTAATAATTGCAGATCACCTGTATGGGCAGCTACTTCGGTATTCGTGAAGTTTGGCATAAAACCAACTAATTCGTTTGATTTTGAAAAATCTGCAATTAAATTAGTATCGGCGGTAAATGTAGGCACTGCTGTTGGTTTTGTTAAGTTCATTGGACTGTTTTTCGGCGAGTTTATGATGTTCATAAACTCAGCAGATTCTTCTTTGGGTTCATGTGTTCTGATTATCACATCTTTGCCTATATCGAAATCATTTTCGGCATATTCCTTTGAGACGAATATGTTATTAGCTTCCGCAAAACCGGTTACTACATTACTCGACTCATTTAAATCGGTAACAAAGAATTGATCGTCATAAGTTGTCAATATTACTTCATTATCATTATTCTCATAATTTGGCAGGGGGGGCTGCTCTTTAGTTTGAACTTGCTGGCTAGTAATTAAGTCATGAGGTTTTGTTTCAACTTCCATATTCGTATTGGTGTCCTCTGGATACACTTCATTTATTGTAAGACCTTGCTGATGCGGTACTGCAACTTCTTGCGCCTGCTTGTATTGAATTTCTTTCGGTTGGTTTTGTGTTGTTGTGATATTAGTGGGGTCGCCTGAATAAGTCGACGCATCTGCATTTTCAATTGCAATATCACTTTTCGGACTTTCAGTAACGTCTAGGGACGAGCTTTCAAACTGCTTGGGTATTTGGTGCGTTGTTGCTATATTATATGGTCTTTCACTAGGAATTCCTCGATCTTCACAAGTTGGAAAAGCGTGTTTTGTGGCAAGCTTTTTTGCAGTCTCATCTTCATTTGTTTCAGCAAATTCGGTACACGTTTGTTCGTGTTGAGTTCCAATTATCTCCTGAGTCTGGTATATATTATGATTTTCCAGTGTTTCCTCATCCTGAGTTAAAACCTGATTTGTATGTTTTTCAATATCGTTATTCTGGTATTGTGCATTTTGTGTTATAATAAGGTTATGAGATAAAGTCATTTTAGTGTTTTCTTGATCCTCTGCTACATGCAAATAATTTATATTTTCAGGTTCAATATCCAAATCTTCTTTTTCCCGTTTTGGTTTTTTCGACTCATTTCGTTTATCGTCTCTTAATAACGTTTTTTCTATATTCTCAAAATCTTTTTCTGGTTCTGATTTTGTAAATTGCTCATTTAGAATTTCGAAGTTTGTATCTTGTTTCTCATTAAAAATGCTATTTTCCGTTAACGCGGCATTACTCTGCGACATTACCGGCACTAAATTATCTTCATCTGACAAAAGACCAGCGGTATTATTATAGAAATCTTCCTCCAAAGCTTCCGAAATATTTCTACGTTTTTTCAAAGGCAAACTCGGTGATTGACAACAACTTTGACGAGTGTGTACTCTACGTTTATCACTTTTAAGTTGTGCGTTTCTTTTAGCTAACGCCTCTAAAGCAGCCTTCGACGTGGAAGGTTTCTCTGCTAAATACCAGTCCTTAGAAGCCGTTAGCTCTTCCAATCTTTTTATATAGACAAGCGGTATAGATACTTTAAGACTTGATACTTGCTTGGTAGACATTTCAGTGTTGGATTTAATAATCGCCACTTTATCTTGTAAATCATCATTTTCATCGTTTGCATTATCCTTTCTCTCAAAAAGTTCGTTCGTAGTGTTGATATCGCATACTTTACCATTCCATTCATCTTTTTGGTTGCTTTGCAAAATTGATGGTTCGCTTTTTATTTGCATATCGTATTGTGTGTCATATTCATTTCTCATAACGATTTCTAGTGGCTTTATAGCGTAATTGTGCTCCAGACTAGTCGAGCCCATGGTATCTATAATTGCAGTCGGCATCAGTTCAGAAAGCAAGTCGTCGTTACTTATAATAACATCGTGCTCCAAATCTAATAGTGATAAATCCTGAAAGCTTGTACTCGCACTCGAGGTTAGTTCGACAACCTGTGCTTGAGTTTGCACAACTTTGAAGCTCGTTAGGTCACTTTTACACAAATCTGTAGTTGTGGGTGGTGTTGATGTGGCTTTAGTGCTGCACGAACAACTGTTTGTTGATGAACTGGAAATGTCGCTGCCAGTGTAACTAAAGGTTACACTACTACAAGCTGGTGTACGTCCATCGGGTGGTGTTTGTGCGGCTAGCGGAATTTTTAGATTTGCATTTGCTATTATGCGTGCTGAATGATTATATTCCTCTAATAATTTGTCAGCTTCCATATTGGTTTTTAAAATGTTTATGCACTCGGTATTGTTTAGGTCATCGTGTTTATCGCTCATTGCCATATGTGTAGTGATGTTTAAATCGATTGTAGAATCTTCGTCTGGGAATTCGGAAATTCGAGGAAAATTATCAACACTTTTGGACTGACATTTTTTGACCAAATTTGTCGGGTTACAGGCATCGGTCGTCAGTTGGAGTGTCAAGCTCCTGAAACTGGAGATATCGACGAGGTTTGCATCAGTGCTTTCTGGCAGTAAATTCGAATTTTCGACGCTTACAGTTAATAAAACATCTTTCGGTTGTGTGACAATATTATTTTCTTCAGCTTGAGTTACGATTTCATTTTCGTTTTTATCTGCGTCTACAGCAATATCACCCTTTTCTTCCTCCATATCTTTTGCTTCTGAAACGTTTATATTTTTTCCAATTGGAAAAGACTTCTCGTTGTTTTTTACTGCGGGCGTAGCTACCACTTCTTCAATAGGTTGTTCCTTGTTTGTTTTAGTTTCGATTGTATTACAGTTTCCAGTTATTTCAGCTTCGGTACAAGCGACTGGTTTTATGAAAACATTCTCAAAAATATTCGTTTCTTTTTCACCAGTATTTACTAATTGCTTTGTATCTCCGATTTTCGGAAAATTCTTCACTGGCACAATTACAGCTTCCGTACACGCCTTCCCTTCAACGATGGGCAGTTCAGATACAATATTCATTCTAGCCTCCTCCTTTGCATCGCTTGGTTTTAAGGATATTCCTATCAATGCGTCTACATCACTGTGCTCTGTTTTCCCCAGCTTTTCCACCGGTATTTCCAATCGAACTACCTCTTTGGTCTTTAGTTTTGGTTCGATCATGTTTTTGTTACTCAACATTTTTGTTACATTTTCACATCGCTGACGCTTAAATGACGCAACATGCTCCAACACTAATCCCGATTTTGGTTTAGCTTTCCTACTTCGCACCATCAACGGTTTAATCGGTTCTATTACCGCATTTTCAGTCTCCATCTGTAAGCTGGAGTTGAGCGCGGCCGCTAATCGACGCGTAATCGGGCGATGCGACACATCACCAAATTGTGTTTCTAAATTTTTAACGACAATATCTGATATAGGTTCCTTTGCTACTTTCTCAACTTTCACGGGTATTTTAGCCCTTGCCAAGCGTATTTTTATACAGCGCTTGGCGAGCGTTTGGGTTAGAGTCTTCTTAGTATCATTACTGAGATTTGGTGGTGAGCACCTCAGACTCGTATTTTTTACCACTTTCCACTGTTCGGATCGGCGCAAACTATACCTTTTTCTGAGTCGAGCTTCATCAGTGTCAACGCTGGTCTGCTCCTGCTCTGATCGTGCGTATATTTCAGAATTTTGTGGTATTAAAGCCGTGCATTTTTTGAATGTCAACGTTTTGGTGATGGATGTGTTTCTCTGGACACTAGACACTAAAGATGCTGTTGCATGAACACGAGCATGTTGAACACGTTTTTCAATAACAATTGCATCTTTATTTGTATCGGCTTTTGTCGAAGTTCTGGGCGATTTACGCAGCGGTTTCAACTCACCTTTGGTTTTCAATGAGCTTATGAAATTTTCAAAAGATGAATGAAAAGTTTGGCCCGTGTTATGCGTTAAGGGTGGGTCGGAAGAAATGTTTGCTAAGTTTAATAACGAACTTGTATCGAAATTTGTTTGTTCACTCTGCTCTTTTAATTTATTTATTTCCTTTTTCATAACTGTTTTCTTAAGTACTGATGGCGTTGAAATTTGCAAATAATTTTCATCACTTATCACTTTGACACTTACAGCTTTAGGAAGAGGTGTTATTTTAGTTTCAGCAACTGGTATGGAATCGCTGGACTTGATAATGTCCATTTCGTAATCGATTGGCATTAAATGGCTGCTTTTTTCAACAACAGATAATTCATTAGCAGAATCATTGCTAGTCGGTGTGTCAGTCATTTGTGTTTGAATATCTTCTGCGTTTGCCGCTGCAGTCGATTTATTACGTAAATTATAATAATTACTACTGTTATTTATTTCATCAATATTTACGAACTTCGATTTGTTTTTGGTTGAAGCATCAATGTCTAGCTCGCGTTCCTCAGTAGCTTGTTCAATATTGTTTGCAAAACTCTCTCTTGCATCATTGAATATTTCGCTTTTGGTTGTGGCAAGCATTTTGACATTTAAAGGTTTTGATACAAGTTCGATTTCCGACACCACACGATCAGCCACATTACTACAGTACTTCTGCGAAGCTGCTTCGGTAAGTAGAACAGCTTGTGCGAGGCGATCTAAATTTGTTTCAGGACTCTTATCACCACAAATAACAATACCAGAGGGCTGTAACACTTTGCTAACTTCAATGTTTGAAACAACTTGTAGGACAAATTCTGGCTCAACTTTCTTTTCAACATTATAATCAACATCATTTGACGATGTTTCGTCACATTTCGGCACAAAACCTGCTTGCACTGCGTTTGAGGTATTTTCAAACGCTAACTTAGCAGTTAAATCACTTTGAGTATAGTCGGTAGTTTGCGAATTTTCCGAGCTAATTCTAATTGTTTGAGCTCCACCGACAAGATTGTGTGTACATTCGTTACTATTTATTTCTTCAACATTGTCACACGTTGACATTAGTGATAGGTCTTTGCCTGCCAAATTTAAAGCTTCAACCGCTTTAACAGCAGCCACTAAGCGCACCAGTCCATCGCTGGAATTATTTAGAGTGCTGGCACTAAATATTTCCTCTTGTACATTTATGGGTTGTTCAAGTTTGGTGGTTATCTCTAAACATTCACTTCTTTCTTCTGTATTTTTACAAGCTTCTTTAACGGCTGTACTTTCTGTATTTTCTTCTGGGATTGCTTCAACCGCCGCCACTGAGTGTGCTGTTATTTGCTCAATATTTGAACTCAATTTCTGTTTATTTTCACTTAGTGAGTTTTGTTGTTCGATGGCGTGTTCATTTAATAGCGCTTTAGCTTCATTTTCAACGTTGATAGAGAATTGCTGCACTTTTTCACGTGCATTTTCAGTACAAGTCGGTCTTTTGCTATCAAGCTTTTCAGTAGAATGCTTTACTTTGCTTTCTGCATCATCCACAAATGCAGGACTTTTTAATAAATCAGTTTTCATGGCAGTGCCAATGTTTTCGTTTAAGCCAACGCCATGTGACACTTTTAGGTTTCCTAAAAGAAGTTGTTCATTTATTTCAGCTTCATTGGCATTAATGCTGGGTATTTCAATTGACGCTTTTTCAAAATCTAAATTTGTTTTCTTTTCTACTTCAATATTTGGTTTTTTTGTTGCATTCAAATTTTCCTCTATTTCAAGTTGACTATGACTGGAAATGACCTTGTCATTTGCTGCGTTTAACAGCTGAGTGATTTTAGCAGCACTCCTCTTGTTACCAATGACGTCACTTGATTCTTTATTCACCGTTTCTGTTATTTGTTGGCTGTTTGCATCCGCAGCGATGTTAACACTAGGCTCTAAGCACTCTAACACTGTCTGGTATGTGTTTACTTCACAATCGGAAATCATCGCAATATCATCAGTTGTGTCGATAATAGCCTGCTTCTTTAATATTTTTGAACTTTGTTCAACTTTTTCAGTTATTTTGTTTGTTTGTACTTCTACTTTATCCGATGCTTCTTCGATCATTGTTGGAGATACTGATGGCATACTCACATCTAAAGTTGTAATTGATTTCCTTCGGTTCTCTCTATATTCATCTTGTAATGATGTTTTAGTTATTGTTGGTAGTAAGATTTCAGCAACTAAAGTTGTTTCCGAGTTGCGCGAAATTACGCCCATCGCAGTGCAGATAACTTTGTTGAAATCAGCTGCAGCAGTGTCACTGTTTTCAGCATTTTCCGTATTTCGTACAATAGCAGAGTTTTTGCAAAGTTCCTTTAGTTTCTTTGGTGTGTTTTGTGTCTCAAATTTCGTATTTTTCTCGTTCAATATTTCACTATCAATCATGCTCTGCCACAGCGGTTCAGCGTGCTTTTTTGCAACTACTGATTTTAGCGGTTCTAGACGCACTGCCTCGGTGGTTTCAATTTCCAATGCGGTTAGTTGCTTCACTTTTTCTGTACCTTCCATACTTTGTACAACTACAACATTTTCACACATTTCTGTTGGATATAAATCTACTGCTGCGTTTTGCTCGACAACGTCAATTTCATGAGTTTTAATAACATTTAAACCACTTTCGATAACATTTTTTGTACTGTCCGAAATATTTTCATCACACAAATCAGTTAAGCTTTGCCTACACTCGCTTTCACCTGCCTCATCGCTTATTTGCTGCAAAACTTTGGCTAAACCAATACTATCATTACTCTCAGCGACTGTGTGTTGCTTTTCAACTACTACAATGCTTGTGCAGTTTAGTTTAGAAATTGAAGCGTTACGAATATTTAATCCCAACAAATCTGTACCACCCTCTAAACCATCGAAATGTGGCGAAAAAGTGCCACGTTTCACATCAGCTTTTTGTAACATTGCCTCCGTGCTGCTTGTACAAATACCAATACCTATACTACTTCTTAACGAAGTTCCCCCACAACTTTCTGTACTAGTACTTTCTACAATAGCTAGAGTTTGATTTTTTATACAATTTTCGGTGAACTCCGAATTTTTATGTTCATCTGCGATATTTGTTTCTAAATTTGGTCCTGTAGTTGTGGAAACATTGGAGTTTTGCTCTTCCATTTCAAATCGTTTTTCTACTTCTAAAATTTCTTGATATTTACATAAAATACTATTATCGTCAACATCAGATGTATGCATAATTTCAACATTTTTGTTACTTATACAATTGGTTGATGAAATATCTTTTGGCCCATGCATTGATTTAGAACGGCGCTTACATTTTGAATTTTTACAAATGTTGCTATTTAAAACTGACAACGATTGATTTGATGTTACTTTTTTATGGGCTTTTTTACTTTGAATTGGTTGAGTAGAAACAGTTAAATTACTTTTTGTTCCCTTAGCACTAGCACCAACATCAATAATATCATCATCCTCATCAGAATTAATTATTATTGTAGATGAACTTTTAGCTTTAGGTAAAATTATAGATTTCCGTATTTTAAATCTACCAACAAAACTCCTACCTTTTTGCGCCATTTGCTTAAGTGACTCAGTTGTGGATGATGTTGAAGATGACGGTGATGCATAACGAGGCTGCGGCGAATGAGCGAAAGCGGGTGGTTGATTGTTGGCCGGTGTTTTGCTGAGATGTATAGCTGGCTTTATCGGCACTTTTGCATTGGGACGACGGGTGGGTCCAATAGGGTTATCATTGAATTTAACTTGCTTTTTCACTGGTTTATTCACGACATGCTCGCGCTAAAAGTAAAATACAATTGCAAAATAATTTTATTAACATACATACATACAATGTAATGGGAAAAGGTATAATGAAAACAACTATTGACGATTTCTCTCATTCATATAAGATCAAAAGGGCGTTGAAAATTAGAACGAATTACACCGTCACCTCAAATTTAACCGTTCACAAGACAGTTGGCTGGGAAGTTTAGAATTCATATCCTGCCTAGGACTGTTGTCTAAGGGTCATTTCATCTCAAAACGACCAGGCAGTTAGGGTTAGGTCTTTTTTTTTTCAATACATTTTTTTTTATAGTTTCTACATCGAAATACATGAGACATGTATTTTTACTTTTTGCTTGATTTTGAGTTCTTTCGTGGTGGGGAATTTTTGAAAATTCGTCTGAAACCCCGATATTGCTCTATTGGTGCATGTTGATTTTTTTTTTTAAATTCGATAACTTTGCCAAAAAATTACCGATCCTAGAAATTTTTTTTCTGTTTCTAGGTAAAGGGTTCCACTAAAAGTAAAAGTGTAAAACATGAAATATTTTCATTATAAAAAATTTTTTTTTAATTTTTGACCTAAAAAATTTCGATGTTCAACATTTTTTTTTTCTTCATATTTTTTTTATACTCATATATACTCGTATACATATGTATATACTAAATTATGTAGCAGTCTCTACTTGCCTAAATTCGTTGTTTAGGAACTATGATTTTTTGAAGTCAAAGTGAATTGCCATTATTATAATGCATTTATTAAGTACATTTGGTATTCGAAATATTTTTATACACGTATTTACTATACATATATACTTCGCAAGAACATGCCAGCACGAATGAACTTTAGTGGAATGAATTTGATGGAAAAAAAAAACATCTAACCCTAAATGCCTGGCCGATTTGAGCTGAAATGACCGCTAAGTAATAATCTCAAATTTTAAAAATTATTTATCAAGGAGCATTTTTGAAAAAAAAACACAGACATTTTTTAATTTGAGCTTACATTAACAACTAATTTTTAAATGAAAAACAAAACTGCCGATCGCAATTATTTTAACCTAGCACCGCCCGAAAGGAGGTAAAAAATTTTAATTTTAATTTTATCTCCGTATCTCAATTTGGAGGGACTTTTTGACACACCCCTTTTTTTGTGTTAACTGGTTATCATATCAATCTTTCACAAACTAAGAAATTATTACACTTACCACCTCGGTTTGTCGGATATTATCTTTCTCTTTAGGTTCTCTACGCTTATTAGTCGATTCAAATTCCTCTTCTTCCGGTAAAAGTCTACGATTGTGTGGCAGCAGCGCTTGGGAATATATGACTTTACCCAAATTTGTTGTATACGGCGAACTGGCTGATGGCAAAGTATGATACTCCTCCTCATCATCGTCATCATCACTTTCATAAACATCAGCGCTTCGTTCTGCAACGTCATGGACGCAATCTCTGCCGCCGGGTAGGCGATTTCGTTTCTCCATAACACTACGCCTTAGCGCATTGCTATCGCTACAAGCATCTTGACGCTCCATATCTTCATATCCGAAACGCTCTGGTCCAATTTCAAGACTTATTCTGGGAGAATTTAATAAGTGCATATTTTGTTTGCCACTAACGGTGAAAGTGTTAACGATAAGTGGTAAAGTCCCTTCCGAATGACGGGTCATTGATCTTGATGGCTTGTTTGTTGCAGCCAGAGTTATTTTATCACAGCCAATTTCGCCTTCATTATAATCATCTCCCGGCCTTACACAAGAAGTTTCCCCATGCAGAGGTGTACGACTTGTCGATGTTTGTATATCTTCACTAAAATTAATTTGCTTTTTAGATTTTGGCGCGAGATAAGTTCGAAGAGCATTAGTGGCGATTCCACTTGTCGGTGGCGTATCATCTTCAGATGCAGCTTTTTCATCACTAGCACTACCGTCTAGACTTGTGTAATCAGTGTCGACAGCATCACAATCTTGATAAGATTCTGATGGATCTAGTATGCTACCCGAAAACAATTCTCCATCAGAATCTGAGTCTAAACAAATAACTTTTGTTGTATCCTCAGTCGGTACGCGATCTGAAGCTCGTTCTTTTAACTCGGTAAGCCAATTCAAAGGATTGTCCAAATGTTCTGTGCTAGATTCATCATCGTCGTCGTCAAGCGTAAGATCAACACACTGGGCTGGTGTGGATGTGACAACTCGTCGATTTATATGTTTTTGGTGCTTAGTTTCAGTTGCATACGTAATTCCGAAATCCCACGATGGTGTAGTATTTATAACGTCATCCTAAAATTGTTTAAATATAAATTACTAATCAAGAAAATATATATAGACAATGTTTTAGATTCGCAATTAGCTCCTGCTCAGTTTTTTTTTTTAGTCATTCACTTAAGAAAACTATCAAAGCGAAGAAACAAATGTGGCGACTAACTGCGCACTACTGTTCCCACTATGAAGTTCAGCTTAAGCCTCAGACCTTTTACTTAAACATCATAGCTAAAAAGAAAATTTTCGGCAGAAATGTCCGAAGTCTCAGGACTAACATTTAAATTGATGTTAAATATATTTCGTACACAAATTTTAAAATTGATTGATTACAATATAAAGAATTAAAGTAGATATATCGAATTAGAGACTCTATGAAAAGGATTTCGCTGCATATCGTAAAGTATTTTGAGTCTTTATATTATACCACAAATGGAGGGACCGACTCCGAACGGCAGATGTATTTTATGAGAAGCTTTTTCATGGCAGAAATACCCTCGGAGGTTTGCCATTGCCTGCTGAGGTGTGACTGCTATTAGAAAAAACGTTTTCTTTGATGACGATTTTACTTGCCCTGGCTGAGATTCGGAACCGAGAACTCAGCGGCATATCAAGTAAGAGCATGCACCGCTATATATAATATTATATGTAATATCAATTAAATACCACGGGTATACGAGAGCTTGTTGGAATATATACTCAATAAGCCAAACAGCTAAACTCGTCGTCCTTAATTATATCGGAAATGAGACAGCGGATGAACTATCGAAGTGCGGTCTGCATTGAATGAGTCCTCATGGGTTGCTCGCTCCCAGAAATCAAGGACAAAATTACAGAATTCTACCGCTCGAAATCTAAATGGAGTTGTATCAACCCCAGATTATAAAGATTTACCTAGCATATCTTTAATACTTATGAACCCATCAGAATTTTGCAAGATATATGCAAAGGGAATACCTATAAACTTCTGGCAGTTTGTACAGAGCATTGGCCAGTGGCTATGCATGACGAAGGATCGGCATTCTCGGTCACAGCTATGATTGCTTTTGACTGTTCAAAACAACTGCTATGCGAACAAAGTTATACCGTCGTACAAAACAGATATTGTATATAATAGACTATTTATATTTTGATATTTGATACTCACAAGAACAACTTCAATGTCGTCTTCGTTATCTTGCAAGATATCATCGCAAATTGCAGCCTGAAAATTAAAAATATTCAATTTAAATCAGTAATCCAATAACTCTTATGTTTCAAATAACTAAGAATAAATATATTTTAGAAAAATACACTACTTTTGCACATTAAACATACATTTCTTAAATCGTGGAAATATTTTAAGCTATTTAAAATATCTTTGACAGCATGTTTGCGTGTGTGTATAGTTGGTAAATGGTTCGCATACATGGGATTCGTATGCAACGTCTTAGTTGGGCACATAAAGTGTTGTGCTCTGGTTATTAATTCCACTTGTTCGAGAGGATCACGCAGCATCTCCTTCCACAAATGCAAAACTATTATATATTGCACAAACGTCTTATCAGGCAATTCCCTTTGACACCATGTATTACTGCTCGTTGGGATTTCCGCTAAAAAGGTGCTATGTTTGGCAAAAAGAAAAAATATATATATATATACATATAAATAAATTACTGATTAATTTACATATGATTGTAATGAGTGACTTACTTGAAAAGTGGTTCCATAATAAAACGTGCCGCATACATATCAGGCATACGCAGAAACATTCTGAGTATATTTACCTTGGTCAATGACTGGAAAGTATTTAAAAACAATAAAATTGATAAAAAAAAAATGCATACATACATACATATGTGTTAAGAGAATAATTGTACTTACTTCATCGTTTACTGCTAAATATTTATTTATAACATGTGCAATACGGTGGATAACAGCACATTTCTGTAATCTTGTCAAATTGAATGATACTCTTATTTCGAGGGAGTTGTACACGGCAACTAATTGGCTTATGTGATACAAATAAGTTGGGTCCTGAATTATTAAAAAAAAAAAAAATTATTAATATTTATAATAAAAAACGTCTACCAAGAGTAGAGACTAACCTCGCGACTAGAGGAACAAATTTCATCAAACAAATCCAATAATCGCACGATATTTCTCTTTAATCTGCGACACAGTATAAGCGATGTTCCTATTCTTTCAAATTCATGTTTGCAACCACTGAAAATAATATACAATATACATAAATATATATAAATAATGTTTATGTCCAACTCCCACCATTTACCTGATATAGATCCGTATGACCTCAAACATTTTACGCTTTAGTAAAGCATTATCCTTGACATCAGTGAGCGGCGCATGCAATAACGCCTGTCGTATTTGATTATGTGCGTTGCGTATATGCGGAAACAATGCATCTACGTACTCTTCGGGTTCTTTAGGTGCGCGTCTCATATGACGCACGCAAGCAATTCGCCGTCCGCCTGCACTTCTTGCAGCACGAAATGTTGATACACTAGTCACACTAGAATTGGCAGGCGACACCGGTCGTGATTCCGAAGCCGAGGTAAGTTCTTCAAATGTTTCTTCTGGCGTTGGTGCGCAAGATGCTGTTGTTCGATCTGTCGCCGGCGGGTGATTAAGATTCTCATTGGAACTAAGCAATTGTCGTGGACCAGCCACATTATCACTTTGTGAATTTTTTTGTGTCCGCCCAGCCATATCTTCGTTAATAGATGGGGATGCTGGTGGCACATAATCATTTTGAACTGGTTGAACTCTCGAAATTGGGCTGAAATATTTTACTGAAATCGTTGGTTTAGGAGAAGGGGTTTTTACGTTTGTATTTTTATTTTCATATGGCAACTGATCACTATCAATGCTTATAGTTAACGCAGACGAATTTGTCACTTCCTTTATTGCGGGCGATACAGCTGACGCAACGGGTGTATTTGCTGGGTTAGGTCGTGGTGGTGGTGTGTTGCTAACGCACATTGAAACAGTTGGTTGTGGGTTCAATTCACTGATAATACACTGCTTACTTGTCGATGGACCATCACATAGGCTCACAATAGACAATAGATCTGTTATGTCACTACGTTCAGTTTCCGTTTCGGTAGGACAATCAGCGATACCCCTGTTGCCGGCACAACCACCATCTTCATTGGCAATGTATGTGGCAACAACTAATTTTTCTGAATTCATCGATTCATTTTTTTGTAAATCACTTGTTTTGCTGCATTCTGATGTCGAATTTTTGGTGTTCCCTTCTGCAGGTGTATCGTCATTTTGGTTTGACTGGTAAGAATCTTTATCCCACATGATGCTATAAATGCGGCGTCTAAAAATCATTTTGAGATCATTTGAATTTTAAATAACAGTTGGACAAATTTTGAAGACTTAAAATTTGGGTTTTCAAATAATTCTTTACGAGTTTGTTGTGTTTACATTCATTGTTATCACAAATAATAATAATGGGTGTTACAAATAAAAAATAATATTTTACGATCAAATATTAAAGAAAGTTATAAAAATGTGTCACGTTAATTTTAAAAAATGCTACACGCAAACAAGATTTTAACAAGCTAGGTAGACAAAATTATTTTACAAATAGGTCCAGAATTACGTAATTTTTTACAACTCATTATAGGGAAACTAAACAACAAATTAAAAAATTATAATTGAGATATTAACTGATATATGTACACTCGAGTTTTTTTATATAAATTTTTATTTTATTTTATTATGAGTATTCTTTATGCAACTTATTTTAACTGATTTTTTAAGTTTTTTTCTAATAACATACTATTTTGCCATTTATATTTTCATCGACTGAATAAATCGGAAGTAAATCATGTACCTATTTGATTAGGAACGTAAAACAAACCTCCGACAACTGAATGTCCCTTCATTTAGGCTACAATATGCTACAATGCGCACCACACATTAAAAAGCTCTATTAAGAGAAAAAACGCCACTATGGCATATTCATTAAAATATTGTTTGAGAACCACGTAATATATCGCTTCAAAGCATTGGCCATAGATAATAGGACAAACTGCCACTTTAATTGGCTGTAACAAGCTTGCCATAATCTCCTTCAAGAGAAGGATTTCGAAAGGAACAAAAACAAAAAAAAAAAAAACAAGATAATAATCAAATATCAAATCACTGCAATTTTATTTACATTTATAAAAACTAGAGTAGATATTATTTTTTACAAAATGTTGTGTTTAAATCTCTAAGTAAAGAGAGAAATTTTATAGTTTAGTATTAAAAAGTACTTAAGTTTTAGCTTTACTTGAAAATATGGCTTTTTATTAAAAAAAATATCATGAAAATATTTTTTTCAAAGAGAACTGGACATTTTTAATTACCGCAATATACATAAATATTTATATGTATAAGAATACGCATCTTGTTTTAGGTTCATATTTTTGGCTATGGAAAAGCTGATTGTTCATACATACATACATATAACATAAGTATGTATATATGAATTTTGGTGATTCGATGTTGTTTTCATGTTGATTTCAATAGTTTGTGATTTTTTGGTAAGAAAGTAATTTATAACGTGTATTTCTTCTTATATGCAAAGCATTTTCATTTGTTCTATTTACATACTTCAACGGTTATGTGTGGAAACTGCAAAATCCCCTAAAAACAAAATGAATACTCCCAAGCCACATTTCTTACATAGGGTACTATAGGAAAATGTTATAAAAAATGCGGTGGTTTGGCAGCGCTCTCACGAAGCAAAGAGTTTCGTATCAAATCATCTTTGGCATGGTACAATAAACATGTAAATAAGTATGTTCGTGTAAAAGTGCAGCAAGAATTAGTAGTGTTCTCGAAGTCAATAGTTTGTAACAATTGTTACAAACTATCACGTTTTGGCGTTCTTGTACGCAAAAACTTGCAAGAAACTTGCAAAGTAGGGGAAATCGAGAGAGCGAATTGACATTTCATTTTGAGGGGAAGTTGATAATTTTTACTGGACAAATTTTTGCCAGTAAAAACTTGCAAGTATGAAAAACAGCTGATCAAAGCCAGCTGATTGCAATTTGGATAAATACGAAATTTTTGTTTAAGTGTTTTAAAGGCGAACATTATAAAATGTGGGTATCAAACTTGCAAGAAGCAAGTACAAGTTCCTTTGGTTAAGCTTCGTTAGTGGAATGTTTCAGGAAAACACTAATACAAAGTTTTTCATTTTGTATATTTGGATGAGGACAAAAATTCAATCAGCTGTTCGTCAAACTTGCAAGTTTTTACAGGTTTTGCGTTCTTGTACTTTTTGGTATATTTTTCACTCTGAGAGCAAACGTTGTCAAATTCTAAGAAATTTCTTTACTGGATAATTCTTACTGGAGAAGTACGAGTACAGACCTAATTATCCAGCAACGAAATTCTCAGAATTGTAGAGTATTCTCTCTCAAAGAGAAATGCTTGAAAATTTTTACGCGAACGTAAAATTTACAGAAACTTGCATTTTTAACGAACAGCTGATTAGATTTTTGTATGCAACATGAAAAACGTTGCATTAGTGTTTTCCTGAAACATTCCACTAACGATACTTAACCAAACGAACTTTTACTTGCTTCTTCAATGTTTAATGTTCAAATTTTATAATTTTCACCTTTAAAACCCTTCCAACAAAAATTTCGTATTTTTCCAAATTGCAATCAGCTTGTTTTGATCACCTGGTTTCTTGCTTGCAAATTTGTGCTGGGTAAAATTTTTCCAGCAAGAATTTGCCATTTCCCCTCAAAATGAAATTTCACTTTGCACTCTCAATTTTCATTCCTTGCAAATTTTTTGGTCACAACGAACGCGATTTGAAAAAAATCGTGATATTAGTAGTGTTCACGAAGTCAATAGTTTGTAACTATTGTTACTAACTATCACGTTTTGGCGTTCTTGTACGCAAAAACTTGCAAGAAACTGGCAAAGTAGGGGAAATCGAGAGAGCGCATTGACATTTCATTTTGAGGGGAAGTTGATAATTTTTACTGGACCAATTTTTGCCAGTAAAAACTTGCATCTAGGAAAAACAGCTGATCAAAAGCAGCTAATTGCAATTTGGATAAATAAAAAAATTTTTGTTTAAGTTTTAAAGACGAAAATTATAAAATGTGGGTATGAAACATGCACGAAAACAGGTACAAGTACCTTTCGTTAAGCTTCGTTAGTGGAATGTTTCAGGAAATCACTAATGCAACGTTTTTCATTTTGTATATTTGGATGCGGACAAAAATTCAATGAGCTGTTCGTCAAACTTGCAAGTTTTTACTGGTTTTTGCGCTCTTGTACGTTTTGGTATATTTTTCTTTTCTGAGAGCGAACGTTGTCAAATTCTAAGAAATTTCTTTACTGAATAATTCTTACTGGAGAAGTACGAGTACAGACCTATTTTGTAACAATTCGTACCAATTATCAGTACCACGATCACTCTTAATATTAGCAGCCGATTGGAGTTTTTTATACATACATACATATGTATGTATGTACATATGTGGTCCATAACGAGTCAAACTTTGTTTATTTATTTAATAGCGTTAAAAACAAATGTGTCAAATTTCACCGTTTTAGAATCAAAAAATATTTAAATAATTCGCAATTATTAAATAAAAAAGTGCATATTTAAGCCCCGCACAAAAAACTAAAATTTCTTCTAAATGCATCTGTCAAACTACTGAAAACAACGAGCGAAAGAGAAATCAAAGGCAAATTGGTATAACCCATTAAGCTTAATATACAATGTTCATATGTAGATGTGTAGGTATATGCAAACGCAAAAAACATTTAATTTTTTCTTTTTGTGATTTTGTGATATTTTAATGATTATTATGTTAAAGCGGGAAAATAGCTCTTCGCGGATATTAAAAATACACATATAACATATACTTACATACATACATATGTATGTCATGAACCCACAGTTTGTCTGGAGTTTCACTTAAAATGTTTGCTGAGATACTTTGTCTCGATTTAGTATGGAAAAAGTTGAATTTTGCAATTTTTAGAGGTTTCCCTAGGGCCGCACAGATGGCCTGGAGGAACCAGAGAGGGCTTATGGAAAAGTTTATCCTTTCCCCGTTTTAACGGTGTGCTGGGGGGGAGGGGTGCCACGACCCGTCCTTTACCTCCCCACCCCCTTTTTATGCGTCACTATACTAAACATTTCCCTTTTGTTTACATTTAGAATTTTCAAACTCGTCAAATTTGATGTATGTATGTATCTAGTTTGAAGGGTAATGGACCACAACATTTAAAAAAATATACCCCAGTGTTGCATTTTTCTTAATGCTGCTTCCTGTTTAATGTGCCTTACTTCAAAGAAAGTATAATTTTTATAATTCTTATATTATTAAATGTACATATACGACTGTGGCATGAGGCATACTGCACACGACAGTGAGGCGGACAAAGTACCTAAATACATACTTACATACATTCTACACGTAAGAACTAAATAATCTCTTCTAGCATTAAAAACTACCCAACTCTGACTACCTAAACTTCACGCATAACCAATAGCAAAGCATTTGATTACAATTGAATATACTTGTATGTATACAAATACGAATAGAGAGAAAATCCAAAAATGCCTTAACAAAAATTGCACGTAAAAAAATATTAAGAGAAAGTTTTTGCCAATTTGCTAGTTCAATATGTTTGTTTATTTGTAATTGTTTTCGATTTTCTCAACTTACCAGTTGGAAACTTACTGAATGAATACACCTGCTCGCTGGTATTTCCCCCCCGACTAGTTTTCAGGCATCTACATGCATTTCTTGTAGTAGTTGTGGTTACTTATCCAGTTCTTTTTATTATATTTTCTTTTCTATTTAGTCGGTCAGAGGCTCAGGCTTCTCGCGTTGCATAAATTATTTTGGCATTTATTTTTAGAGAGGTTAAACACTGCAGTTTGGAGAAAACTCATATTTTCAGTTTAAGTGTGTTTTATATGTATGTATATGTGCATTCCTTTGCTTCTACACAATTGATTTGTTCTATTTATACACTCTAGATCCTCTTTTTTTTACAAATGGCTCCATAAAGCGCACTAAATTGCCTGTAACACCATTTCACTGCTTACCACCCATTCAACCCGTCCCGCTTTTTAATAGTTTACTAGGAGCACTGTTAGCCAAAAATTAAACATGGCGTCAAAGGTGTAGGCGCTTCGCTGCCTTTTTTTAGCGCGGCTTTTCGCAACAGACCATCGATAAAATGGTATTGTAAATAGAAAATCTTGTTACTTTACTATTGAACTGCACTTTTTAATGAGATCTATACATTTTTTTTTAAATACCATTGCAAATTTTATAAAAGTCGGGTGAATATACGCGATGCGTTAATTTTTCGCCTAGCAGTGAAAATTTACATATATACATGAAGTTGGCTGTAATAGCTAATGTCATTTGCTATTTTTGCATAAATTCGGATATACAGCGTCGCATTTTCGCTAATTAAATAAATCACAAAGTTATATTAGTACATTAATATTCAAAATATATAGACATATATCTACACATATATTGTATTATATATAAATAAAATTAAATATTGTGGCAAATAGCTTATTCGCTTTAAATATTGTACCGATTATCGATTAAGTCACCTTGCGCCTAACCGTGCAAGTTCCCCGTAAATCTTACGTCGTAGCTGTAAATGGAATGGCTCAAGGCGAAATTAAATTCGCCTTGGAATGGCTATTGCCGCTTCTAAATGGGTACTTTTCATACCGAAGCAGGTATTCATTAAAATTATTTATTTATTCTATTTAATAAACAAAATTAATGCATCAAAACACTTTCTTAAATCAGATATCTAAGTTGGATTTGCAAAGGTCCACATCAATTAATCTAAGGTTAATGTTCTGGAACCGGATCGGATTCAGTTTTTGTAATTTGCCTGACTATTGACTTAAATATGTTTGCTGTATTTGATTCCGGCATTTCAGTAAGCACAGACCGAGTTGTGCCGACTAATACATTCAAACGTGGATCAATTGGTAATGTACCCAAGTGTGGCACACCGGCTCTCTTAGATAATTCGACACCACCATCGGATGAAAATATATTAGTGCAATTACTGCAATGAGGGCATACAAACCTGAACAATATAAACATTTAGTCAGCATTTAAATGTAAAAATTATTACAAATGATATCTTCTGGCGTACCCACTCATATTTTCCACAATACCCAGGATATTCACACCAGTTTTCCGGCAAAAGGTCAGCTCTTTACGCACATCATCCAAAGCAACGCCTTGCGGTGTGGTGACCATAATTGCGCCTTCGCACTTCACATCTCGCATGCATTCCATCACAGTTATATGTTCATCTGAAGTTCCAGGTGGCGTGTCAATTATCAAGTAATCGAGTTCATCCCATTTAACATCAGTTAAAAATTGTCGTATCATCATGGTTTTCTTTGGACCGCGCCAAATAATTGGATCGTTACGATTCTTTAATAGAAATCCAATAGACATGACAGCGAGATTTTTATCATCGTCTACGTAGATGGGTACCCAACCTCCTTCAAATTGGTAAACATCTCTATTTTCTAACCCAAGTAAATAAGGCACGCTTGGACCGCATAAATCAATATCCAAGAGACCCACCTATCATAAAAACATGTAAGTTTCATTAACTAAATATAAAAGGGTATTTACCTTATAACCGCTTTCTCGCAATGCTAGCGCCAATTGTGTGCTTACAGTCGATTTTCCAACTCCACCTTTGCCGGACAAAACTAATATTACGTTCTTTACTTTCTCCAACATTGTTAAAAAAAACAATACCCGCATAAAAAAGAAAAGTAAGTTATCCAAAGAAATAAACACACAAATGAAGAATGCGTTGCGAAATGAAATAAATTTCTGCGCATCAGCTGTTGGAATCAGAAAGCGAAATGTGATAACAGAAAAACTAGAAAAACATAACAATAACAGCTGTCCAATTCATGAATTAAGTACATATGTATTTAGCAATTTTGACTGTTTGTACTGTGTTTATAGAGAAAAACCGAAAACCGGCAAGTATTTTTTCATCACACAATTGATTAATTTAAAAATTTCCTTTTTATTTCTATTAGACGCCGTGGCTTTAAGCTCTTCACAAAAAAATCACCCATGAAAAGAATAGGTGATATATTAATCCAAAAAATGACTAAATCAGCAGCACAGCAGCACAATTTTTTTACAAAGCAACAAAAAAAATATATTTGCATAAATTGCGGACATCCTATAGCCGAGTTGTATAGGAAATACAGCAACACCGCAATCAAAACAAATCACTGCGTACGTAAAATTTTAAATATTTATATATTATATACAAATATTTCCTTTAATTTTAGGAAAAATGTCACAAAGTAGCAGACAAGTATATTGAGTTTGATCTGATAATTATTTTAGTGGATGCAATGCTCTTGTCACAGGAGTCATATCGTCATATGCTGCATAACCGGAACTTTATGGTAAGAATTTAGATGAGGGTTACTTAAGAAAAAAAAAAAACAGTTTATTTACGGACACATGTATTTACCACAGTTAAACTGGAAATTATCGCTTGTACTACTGCTGCTTGAGTCCTTTGCTTTGTGGCGTCAAAAGGGAAGCGAAGCAAGTATACAACAGGATAGTTTGCAAAATCAGATTATCAGCGAAAAGGGGTTTTATATATGCTGCTTACAAAATTTAACAGGTAATGCTTAAAACTGATTAAATGCATAAAATTACGAACATATAAATTAATGGTTATATACCAAAGAATTGCAGTACTCTTAAGTATCACTTGAGTTAAAACCAAATTGTTTCCAGATTACACCATAATCACATTGATTTTATTGGTCGTAACCTGGGCGCAACGTCCAGCAGTGATTAAAAACGCCGGCGTTGGCAGGTTCGCTCTGACTCTGCTGAAATCGATCGCCATAGCTAATTTATCAAAAATGTTTCTCCTACCGCTCATAGTATGGCGAGAAAATACTACAGATGTGGGCGCTAACATACATCACTTGCTTGTATTGGGTCATCATCTATTTGCCTTGGTGTATATATACGCTATTATAGGATATTTAAAAAAAATTCAAGCATTTTTTATTATATTACCTGCATTCGTAGCTAAGGAATATCTTAAGCGCCACATTTCTGTGTGGTTAGAATCTTATTTTTAAATAAAAGAGTTGATATAGTAATGGCGAATATTTGAAATTCACTAGAGCTCAACAAAATAAATTTATAAGATATGTATTTGTTATTCTATTTTTATTTATGTTTACGAATACATTTTCACTTAGTACATTTATAGTAGACCCAAGCTTCTAAAATGCAATTTTCATTAGCAAAAAATACGCATGTATTTATTGACATGTTGGTCCATATACGAGTACATAAATTAACAATTACACTTATTTAAGCTCAATCCAGAAAACAGAACAAAAATATTTCTTCTGAAATATATACATATGTATGTATGTATGTTAGTATATTATAAGGCTTCCACCAAATGTTTTAACCAATTTCAATGATTCGGAAAGAATAAGTGGTACCTTCGGTGCCGTACCTATACATATATGTAATATATGAGGATTACCTTAACAAAACACGATAATTATTTCGTTTTTTTTTCCTCGAATTTTTGATTAGACTCGACTTGTCTTATTTAAATCCATATTTAATAGTTATATTGGATTCGAAATATATTGTGCCAATTACAAAACGCGATTTCTTCATACAATTTTTATTTACTGAATTAATTTCGTTAAAACTCGGGAACCAATATTTGTCTCTACCTCTAAACAGAATTTTGGGTGCATGCCAGAATTACGTGGAGGCAAACAAATCCTGTGTACATATGTACATAAGTTAAAAAATATCTCGTTATCGATATTTTTCATCCACTAACATCGAGCGCCTCATTTTTTCAATTGATCAATTATTTGTGATTTTTTTTAAGGCATCCATATTAATACCTACCAAACCAGTTGCGAGAGTTTTTCGTGGAGTTTTAATAAAACACTTATTGGAATTTAGCTGGTTTACTTTGGACTCGTAAATTTTCATCCTACGCAGCCAAATTAAATATTTTAAATCAATTTATATGGCTTCTTAAACGACATATTTATAAAATCAATTAAAAATTTTAAATGGTTTATTCTCCTTCGTACAAACAATACCAGCATACTCTAGTTGAAACAAAAAATAACACATACCTGTCTTTTCACACTTAAATAATGCATCCAGAGAAGCACCATTTAATTCATGACAAATTAGTTCCAGCGGCATAGAAAAAGAACTATCGTACAAAACGTAAATGTATTACATAAAAGTAATTTATTTTTATTCTCTTAATTACGTAGTTAAAAATTTTCTTTATATGTATGTATGTATGTATAGATGGGCATGGGTGTACGTATGTTTTTATGTATGTATGTATGTATGTACTTGCGTACGCATTATCTCTTAAAGATGGCTAGTTTTTAATCTACTGCATAAATGTTTTGGGTCCTTTTAATTTTTTAGTCTGTTGTCTGTTGATTGGGTCATAAAATCTTTGCTATTTATTTATATGTACGAGGGTTTTGTTGGTAATCTAAGCTGTTTGTTATTTTTTTTTTTTATTAAGTTGGGGTCGTTGGCTCTTCGTACTTATGTATGTATATGTATGCATGTATGATTTTTTAACGATTGCTTCGTGTATGCAGTAAATATATGTATTACATATATCAAATTTTCATATATCTATTTCTATTAGTTTAAGAACATTACTAATTAATAATTAAATAACTAAAAGGGAAAAGTAGCACAGTCGAAAAGAGTGGCGCACATAAAAAGGGCTTTAGAAAATTCTGTGAGAGACTTAATAAAATGTTACTGGATCAACGGATATTTTGATTTTAATTTATTATTATTGTTATATTCTTTAAATGGCTAAATTTTAATTTTGATTGGGTCATACAAGACATGCAAGCTGTTTCAAGTAAGTTATACAAATTTTAAATTTCGTTTAAAATGCAACCATAATATGCTTACAACGTCGCGCAATGCTATTTATCATTGAAATAACATAAATGTTCGAAAAGTTTTAATGGATTGCTCTTTTCAATGATAGCTTGTGAGAGATGCTTTTCGCTTCATGCAGTTTTGAATTAAATTTAAATTATAATTTATCTTCCATATATATGTACATACATAAATGTCGATTATATACGAAGCAAATAGATCATCTATAACCTTTTAAAACATCAAATAGTTAAATTTTTTTTGAATACCTGCCCCAGCATACATATGTATGTGCGCCACTGAAAAGCTTCTGTTCTCCCGATGCAGTGCTCATTATTAATATAATTATTATTATTAACGCTTACGTAATACATTATATATAAGCTTTCAGTTTAATTGCTACGATTGTTTTTTTTGTAGTTTATGTTTGTTTTTACTCTTTCATTTTTCTTCAGATGAATGCTTACATATATTATTTAATTTCTTTTGCTCTCATATTTCTCAATTAAATTTTTTCTGTTTTTTTTTTTTTTTTGTTATAACGTGTACTTTATTTTTTTTTTTGTTAATAACTATTGTTGGTATGCATTCAACATAGACATACATATCTACATGCGTACATATGTATGTATGCATTTCTCTTGTGGCCTTTACATTAATGTAAGCATTGTAGATAGTTGCGATTTGAAGAGAAAATATCGCTCATTTTACTGTGTGCTCTTTAACTTACATTCTATTTTTCTCGTATCAGCTTTTCTGGCACGCACCCGCGAAAGGGTTTGTACAACCGAATTGCAATTTCGAACTAAATTTCGAAAAGAAGGCATCTAATACAACACTGTCGAACGATGCATTTGATTGAATACTTTTCCTTTTTATGTTTATTTATGTATGTATATATGTATGTATGTATGTATATCTTAAAGATGTTGTCGTTACATTTAATTCCAAGTTATTTCCATCATCAGTTTAACTACATGTCCCGTATTACTTTCGCTTGATTTGCATTTACAACATACATATATGTATAGATTTTTATTGTTTATAAATGGTTACTATTATTGTAATATTGCTATTGCATTTTCTTTATCATATCTACTTGGCTATGGCGACAATAGCGGTGTGCTTCTCTATCGTTTATCGCTGTTATAGTTTGTGTAAATGTGTGTGCTGAATTACGATGTCATATTCCACGACGATGACGATGAACACGATGAACAGTCATCACTCTCGGGTGTTGCGTTGGCACTGTGCGATTTTGGGCCCCAAATGCGTACGGTCGCATCATCACTGGCCGATGCCAATAGGGACGGATATACAGGATTCCAGGAGACACAGTTCACCGTTTTCGTGTGACCGGCCAACTTTCCCAATGGCTCTTCACGACGTATATGCCATATACAAACTAATTTATCTTCACTACCGCTCGCCACAAAACTCTCGTTTACGCCGCCAAAGCAAGAGTGTATGGCGAATTTGCTTTGACGGATGCCCTGAAACCGACGCACCAAGCACTTATCCTCTAAATCCCATAGATGTAGCCCTTGACTTGAAATATTCAGCAGCGCTAGACGATCGGCGGAGTTTACAGTGAAGGTCATAATCGGGTGTGGTTCTTTGAGTATGTCGAAATCTGTACCCGGATCTTCGAAATTATAGCTATGGAACGAAATGTTAAATTTAATAATATGTATACATAAAAATTTACGATTAAAATTTGTGGTTATGTTTTGTATTTTAAGCTAGAAGTATGTAAGCATCGGATGAACCGGAGATTTAAGTTTCGATCAGCGCTTTACCGAAGACGGTGTAACCGGAATTGTAAAGTTTAAAAATTGTTTGAGCAGGCATTTCTCACTTCCTGCAAATCGCCGCTTTTGATGAGTCTCAAGTCAACCTCAACTGAGATCTCACTGACACAAAGCTCTTTAGAAGGCGTTTACAAATTAACGAAAGAGAAGCTCTTCATAAACCTAGAGGTATAAACATATGTAGACAGCCTGTTCGCCCGACGTTGTTTAACGGCGAATAATTTATTTCAATGGGCGATAGTTTTTAAATTCAAACCAAATAATATATTTAATTTTGTTGGTTTGAACATAAAATTATTAGTATGTTTATTAAATCTGGTTTGCAATGAATGAATCTTTAAAGCATCAGCTGTGTTTGCTGACGCGCGAAATGTGTGTAAAGTGAACGACGATATCGCTATATTCGGCGAAATATCCGCTGTATTGTGTTTCAGTTTTATTTGAAGATATGTATGCTGGTTGTTTATGTACATACAAATGCATTTATGCGCGTTTGAGTATTTATATAAAAACAATTATCTTAGATATGCAAAATTTGTATTCCAATTCATATCATGCTGTATCAATTAAAAGCAACTCATTGGCAACCAAATTTTACATAACTGACAATTTTTCCACCCTGACTTACCCTCTGATGCGATAGTGATTATCGGATGCAATGATAGTCTTATTGTCTGCGCGGTAGGCGACGCTATTGATACGCACACCCTCCCACGTATTCAGAATGGTACCACTCAGGTCGCACAAATAGAATTGTCCCTTTTGACCGCCGCAAATGAAGCGTGTACCATCGCGATTGAAAGCACCACACGATAAACTATCATCGACCGATTGTGACATCTTCAGAACCAGTTTGCCATCATCTACATTCCAAATGCAAATTTCGGGCGTGTCATCAGGTCCACCCACCAATAAAAGCTTCGAGTCTGGACTCCAGCTAACAAAGGCCACACTTATATTAGATTGACCCTCCAGTATGCGACGATGCTTTAGTGTCAACTTATATGGATCCAAATCCCATATAATAACTGTGGAATCTTTGCTGCCGGTGGCGAGTTTCAAGCCATCTGGCGAGAATTTACAATACCAAACCTCATCACAGTGATCGGTGAGGACTTGTATTGTTTGCATGGGAAAGCCATCGGTGTCGCAGTTGTGATCACTTAATAGTGAAACACTCTGTAAATTCGTTTTGAAGGCCATGTCGTGAAAATCGCAATGATCCGACTGTAATTCAACAGCCTGTTGCAGTAGGTGGCGTAAACGACGTGGCGGCATCATAACCGAAGGTGGCAGGAATCCCTGTAAACGATCCATAACCACCGCGCGTGATAATATACCTTTGCCCTCCCATTTAGCGCGCTGATAGAGGTCGGTATTATTTGAACACATCATGTATGAGGAAAGTTGATGGACACGGGACGTGTTGTGTTGCAGGGGAGTTAGTTCATTGCGCAACACATGCAGTGCATCCAATGGACAACCATCGTCCAAGAACTCCAAGTACTTTTGCTCTAATAGTAAAAATTTCATTTCGATGATAGTCGACGGTTTGCCATTGTCGATGAGGGGTTCAAGCTCCTGTTGTTGAGAGAAAAAGAAAATAACATAAATTATAATATATGCATGTATGTATGTATGTGTATACAGGTATTATTTTTAAATTAATAGTCAATTTCAACGGTAATATAATCGCGTGATCTAATTGATAGTGGTATAATTGAATAATATATTCGGAATAAAATATTTGCCTACTAAATATTAGCAAAGAACGTGGATAACGTAACGTATGTCCTTTGCCATTAGGCATAAGGTTTGTTCTTAATTCACTTTTCGTTCACAAACCGTTGGAGAACTGTATAATGGTCATTCACGCATACGAACAGGCGCACCCGTCGGATAGTCTTGTACATGCTAAAGTCTAAATATAAATTTTTCAGCGAAACCGCGATATGTGCTTTGAGTAGAATTAGAAGGCGTGTCGTCACTTTTCAAGTGGGCTTTAAAATGCACTTTTCACCTTGCAGAAAAGCGATTATCATTCATACTGTTACTGATAGAAATATTTAGTATTTCGTTGTAATTCTCATTACATACATATGTATGTATGTATGTATGTATACGCACATGTATATGTATGTATGTAAAGAAGTGTGTGTATTAACAGGTCAAAGGTCTAAGGAAAAATAAAAGTATAGAAAAATAAAACAAAAGTGTGCTCGAACGTGTATGTATTTACATTTTGATAGTACTAAGACGATAGAAATGAAGAATACTAAGTAAAGATATCAAAATATCGTCAAATCTGTCAAAGTTGATTTCCTATGATCTCTTAAATCATGATTTGTTAATTGTGTTCTCACTTGTTTGCATTTTAAGATTAAAAAAAAAAAAGCTTAATAAATGCTTGTGGAATAAACATATGACGACAATAAGACAAATTTCAGTAATATATATCTCTTATACATACTATATTTGATTATTTAATCAGCTGATGAGCACTTCTTCTGTAGCTGAACAGTTTTAGATCTCGACACTTAACAAACTTCTGCCTTTCATAACTCGGCGCAGCATATGTAGATGTACATACATACATATGTATGTATGCGTCATGCGGATGCGCCCCTTGCGTCGGTCGGGCGGTTATGGAGGAATAAAACCCGTTGGGAATATTATTATTATGAGTTTGCCATAACATCATAATGGCATCACATCTTAAATTTAGTCGAAATTTAACAAAAGAATCGAAAAAATATCTGCATAATATACATACATACATATGTATGTATGTATGTATGTGCAGGCATGAAGAGATGCTACTTAAAACAAAAATACCTATTGCTACCATAACATCTACGATAGAGCTCAAGAATATTTATTGCGCATAAGAGGTTCAATTAAAAAAATACCTCATAGATACCAACGACTATGCATGTAATGCACATGCATAAAATATAATCAAAAAAGAGTCGAAAAAATGAAATTATTAAGTCCTACAAGTTGTAAGTTAAAAAAAAATTGTAAATAATTAAAAAGAGTATGTATTAAATTTTATTCGATCGTTAAATGTATGCCATGAACTGATTTTGTCTGAGTTTGACAAAAAAATTAAATAATAAAATGGCGTAATACATCGTCTGCATGTCATTTCATTGGCGATAACAAGGAAAATGAAATTCAAAAAGGCATTTACCGGCGACTGGTGCAAAAAAGATGAAAACGAAATTGTTAATTTGTAAAACTTTCTAAAAAATCACTAGTAAAACCAAACTAGTAAAGCGAAACTCACGATAAGAGTGTATGTGAATAATCTGCGTTTAAAAATTATAGCACAATTAAAATAATTTAAATTATTTTTTAATTAAAATGGCACTCTTCTTTCGCAGTTTCTTTGGTGAAAATTGCTATAAAAAAATATCAAAAATCATCGGTAATTTGCAGCTACTTGAAAGTTACACTTAATTGTACTAAAAACGAATCAGCTCTTTATTTTACTTTCTTAATCTCACCTACTAGATAAAAATCGGACTGAACACTGTCGAATCTCCAACAACTCAGTCACACACATCCTAGCATAATGCACAACTCTATCCAACATCCGCCGCAGAACATTCACTTACTTACTTAATTGGCGCATCAACCGCCTAAGCGATTTTGGCCGAGGTCAACAAATCACGCCAGCTGTCCCTATCTCTTGCTAATTGGCGCCAATTGGAAATCCCAAGTATAGCCAAGTCTTTTTCCACTTGGTCTTTCCAACGCAGATAGGGTCTTCCTTCCATACTCTGCAACCACCAGCGGGTACCGCGCCAAAAACCTTCAGGGCTGGAGTTATTTCAGCACAGCCGCTGGCTTTTAATCCACTTAATTCCCCATCGCAAAGACGCAAAGGTCCATAAATCTTTCCCTTGAACACTCCAAGAGCCCTCTCATCTGATGTTGTCATCGTTCATGCTTCTGCGCCACACAATAGGACGCGCATGATGCGAGACTTATAGAGTGTGGTTTTTGTCTGTCGAGAGAGGACGTCACTTAACCGCAGAACATTGCAGAACAAAAACCCAATAACTCTCTTCCTAAAGCCAACACTCGAAAACAACGAAATCATCAACAAACATATACATACAAACAATCAACATCAAAATATAACCAAACACAATCATACATATTTACACTACCATTTTACAGTTGACTACCTCGCCGATGGCCTCAGCAGCTAACGCTAATTTACTCTTTAAATTTAATGTATTAAATAAATAAATAAAATACTTTCTTAATTTGCCCGCCGTAAAGACCCTTTATATTTTATATGAATTAAAATGATAGCATTTTTATAGACATTGATTAACCTTGGATATTTGTTCTGTGGTATTTATTTACTAATCTGCTAAGAACACCTTATTTTGAATCAAAATACATATGTATGTATGTAAGTATGTAAACATTTAGTGAGACCTTTTTATTATATTTTATCTTTCTAATTTTTCTACATACAAGTATGTATGTATGTATGTACGTATGCACGCATATTTCTATGTATGTTATGTAAGTTGTAAATGAGCAACAACACCCTACCAACTCCAATTTCTATTTAGTGGTGCTGTCTTTACCCGCCATCCACTCTCAACTCTCATTTCTCATGCAATAATTTAATATAACAAAGCTACTAAATATGGGCACATTGACCCGATATGCATGGTAATCAGCTGCTATTACATATGTATATGTAGGTACTTTTGTGTTGAGCAAGTAAAGCGCAATCGTTTCTGTTCTGTCTTTGTTTCAATAGACGACGCATTTCTACTGCGCATTTAACACCCACCCCTCATCTACAGTTTTACAACAAGAAGTTTACAATGCGTAGTCAAGCTAGAACAACTATTAGACGCATTTTTGTGCATATGTGTGCATGTATATATGCATGTATGTATATATGTAGGTATGTACATATGTATGTATGTATATAGGAATAAAAAAAAAATTAAAATAAAAAAAAAAAAATTTAATGCAGCAATTCAAGGAGCCAGGTGTTGCAATGACCTGGCAACGATAATAATGCTAAAGTATAATTTAAAAAAAGTAATTGTATATACATACATATGTATGTACATGCATATACATATACATACATACATATGTATGAATGCATGTACGCAAATGTATAAATGAATAATTATTTAATATTGGAGAGCTCGCTCTTCCCGCTACTCAAATCGAAATTCCAATTAGTGTTCTTCAAATGTGATATCAGAAAAATATATACGAGTATAATAAATACGTTAACATTAAAAATAAAGGATTGTTCCAACACCTGACAAAATCGTATGGAGAGCGTGAATCAGTCAATTTTATATTGCATTGGTTATTTTGTATACATATGTACATACATACATATGTGATTTGTTTTTGTTGACGAGCGAGTATGCCTTGCGAGCGGGTGTGTAAGTTGCATACATACATACATATGTACATACATACATACATATGAATACATCTTTTGCTTGATTATTTTGTTTTGCTACGATTTGCTTTGGATTACCTTAATTTTTCATTTTTATAATTTTGTATGGATGTGTGTGTGTGTAAATATGTATGTATGTATGTGAAGACATTGTATGTACATACATATGTATGCATGTGAAGACATTGTATGTATGTTTGTTTGTTTGTTTATAAATAAAGACAGAAAGTCAGCCAGTCATGAAGTAGTGACCGCGCGCATTCGTCAAAAGCTTGAATAGAGAAAATCGAAATATTAAGTGGACGAAGTAGAAGTCAAAGCAAATTAGTTTTTACTCTTCTCCAGATGTTCATCAACTTGCTCTTATTGGTGTAACAATATTCAACCAACTCACTGAGATGAGGTTTGGTTTTTGCTCTATTTAGCATTTTTTTTGGAATGTTTTAGTGTGATGATAGCAGCACATATGTATGTACGTACTTTATAAATACACTATGTACATACAAGCAAGCTACATATGTCTTCGCTACAACAACAACAGCGGGGTAGTAGTAGCAACCATTGGTTGTTGTCACTGGTAGGCAGCTGACTGATAGTTTCGGGAAACACTAGTGGTGAACACCGGTATATGCAGATTATGATAACAACAAATTTTTAAAAGTAACGTTTATAATTCAATTACATTAAACCAAGAAGAATTAACTAGAGCTCATGATTGAATTGTTAAACGTTGTGTAAAAAAGAAACTTTCATCCTCACTCTTTGTTGAAACAGTGTTACTCGCTTGATAAACTCGATAAACACAATTTTAAAATAGTACCGAGCTTTGATTAAATTTTCATTGTACACGGTCTGTTTGAATTCGCAACGCATTAGGTTTCTTTATTTTCCACTCACCTTTAAGTCGGCATCAGCTTTACCCCACTCGCCAGACAAGACATGCTCCCTAAACTTGGATGCAGCTGGATGTTCCAAATAGCATCCTGATTCGGCCATAAGGGTCTTCACCGATTTGTCCAAGCCAATGTCTTGCAAATATTGACCAATCAATCGAATAATCTCTTGATTAGTTTTGTCCAAGTGAAAATTGTGATTGGTGACGGCTACAATCGATTGTTCGTGATTACTTTGTGCGTCCACAGCGCCACTTTCATTGTTGCCTGTAAATCCATTGTGCTTTGTATCGTGCCCATTGGATGTCGAAGTCGATGAAGCTATTGAATTATTGGCATTAGGCAGTGCGTCTCCGCCAACCACAAGCGTATTTCCGAGATCACCCCCACCACTACCATCAGCAGCCAAATTAGCTGATGATGAGTGGCCAACAGAGGCGCCACCACCAGACGCCGTCACGGACGCTGCACCCGTACCCGAACCCGAACCCGACGAGGACGTGTTCGATGATGTAGGATTCAATGCCGAGTTTTGCATTTTCGTTGTTTCGTTACTACTATTAGAAAGACTACTTTGTTCAATGTTCCGATCAACGACTGCGCCACTTTCGGCGCCCACAACACTTTCACTGCTAATTGATGTGTTTCTTGTTGTATTTTCAACTGTTTCGGCGTTTATGCAATTAGTGCTTTTTGATTCACCTCTGTATTGCTTTTCACGGATATTTTGATTTTGATTCACTCGCTGCTGTTGTGCCGCTCGTGAAGTCGACGCTGTTTCTGCGTCTATAGACACACTCGCACTGAGACTACTGCTACTTGGTGCTGCTGCTGCTGCTGCGGTCCCGGTCGTCGTTATAGAAGCTCCCGCTGCGGCTGCTGCTGTTGATCCTCCTGCTGAACGTCGTCCTTTTTTGCGCGGCGGCTGGTCCTCGGAAGAGGCACCAGTTGCAGCAGCCTTCTTGTTATTTCTATCAATTTTGAGTCTCTTTACTTACACACGTCAACAAAACACTCTCGTCGCGCTAAAACGCTCTCGTGCACGCTCTGGCCCGCAAGCTTTTGCTGCTATTGTGCTGCCTTTTTCACCTCTCTGCTTAACCGTCTTTGAAATTCTTATCTACGCTATTATTGCTGTGTATGGAGAACTTTTGTAGCAATATACTTTGGTACTCAGCAGTGCTCAAACATTCTACAAACCCGACGCTCACCTTTACTGTGGCAGCCGCTGCGTTGCGCTTTTGTCCGCTTCACAAAAGAAACTACGTATTGTATATGTTTGTAGCAAAGTTGTCTTCTGTTTTATTGGTTAATATTTTTGTATTACTGTTTACTTCAGCAACGCCACACATACGATGGAGCTGATAACAGAAAACAAAGAAAATATAAAATGTTAGACAAATGTCAAAAGTGCTGAAAATTCAATAATTATTATTAATTTTATTTTTTGGTTTTAAACTCAGAATGAAAAATGCCAAGCGGACAGGACAGTAGATGCTAACAGCAAAATAAACTTAAAATTAATTTTTTGTTTTAATTCACTTTGATAAACTTGTGGTTGCAATATAATAATTTCTAAGGATAATTCTAAGAATATCGAACGTATCGGAACCATGGTTAGTAATTAATATATGTGTGCGTAGTTAGAAGATATGGGCAAGTTTGTATAATACTTAGTAAGCGTGTATGAAACATTTGAAATGAAGATAATTTTATTGCAGCCCTTTTCAAAACTCAACTTTGCAATTTACTAAAATATATACATATGTATGTACATACATACATATGTACATATATATGTTGGTACTAGGTTGTGAATTAAGCAGTATTATGTAAACATACTCTTTTACAGATATTAATATGGACCGTCAAAACTTAAGTAAATTTTTAAGGAATTTAATTTAAAATATCAATTTAAAATAAGAGTTTAATATTAAATATACATACATACATATGTATGTACATAGTATGTGTTATATTATATTAAACTAAATGTATAATTACAAGTTAATTCTCTCGCAAGCTACACATTTGTACTTGATATGCTCGCTCAAACAATTGTTCTGATTTAAATACTTATGTACATATTAGTACTCGGAACTTAAGTCCAATTTGCTTCTTGCCTAGAAAATGCATAAAACTATTGTGTTTCAAAGCTGCGATACCTTGAATACGAATATTCATATGCACATATGTATGTATGTATGTATGTACATATCTATACGAAACTAAATGCACGTATTTAACAGAAATGATGCATTTCTGTGTAGAAATAAAAAAGGTAACGAATAAAATGTGCTAAATCGAATTATATGTAAATACGCATAGACTTTTGACAAAACAACTTGTTTCTTATAGTGATGTATTTAAAAAATAAAATATCTAGGTAAGTGAAAATTTGTTTCGAAATTGGACATGAACAATTAAAAATAAAAGTTATAAGCGAAAAACTACTAAATCGAAATAAGTTTGTGTTCATACAAAAATACTTTATCCAAAGCAACAATATGGACATTACATGTTCATACTTAAATTATAAACCTTGATGAGCATGTATTTCTAACTTTCAGGAGAACTATTAATGTTAACATTTGTCTACATTAAGAATTTTCCAGATGCTGCAATTTTAGTTTTGTGCTACTATGATTTTAAATTATCATTTTGAACTATTTTAAATTCTGCTCAATTGAGGCCTAGGTATTTTATAAATTATGGCATATTGGACACGACGACACAAGCATACATACATATGTTTTTTTATATTTTTATGTTCTTCTTCATTGCTGTATCTTCATGGAAAATACATTAGTAAGAACTTTTTATCTTTTGTCTCGGCATGCATTTCTTTTACAAAATTCAATAATAGTAGCACACATCATTTTTGAGTTGTACTCTGATGTTTCTACATTTACATTTCCTGTTGTTCCCTTCTACATAATGCCCCTCCTATAATACTATTTCCACTCAAGTATGTACATATAAATTGATATATATTTATATTCGATCACCTCAATCTCAATGTTTTATTTATTATTGTATATGTATGCCTTTTCTGCTCTCTCCTTTCTATATTCTCCAAGTGCAATGGAAGATTTTCATTTCATTTTTTCCACAGCCAATTGCTGCGCTTGCAATGGCTTTTTCACGATCTACTTAAACAGTTTCACACCATTATTAAATGAATTATAATTATTTACATATTTTACTATCGATACTTCATATTTTTCACCATGAATATACAAATTAAATATTGAAAAATTGCTAAAACCCGATGACGAAACAAAGAACTATTATTTTTTCTTCTGCTCACCACTATTCCTTCTGCATGGTTCCGAACAGTTTTCGCTCGTTAAGTGTGTCGTGTAGGGTTGCATGCAAACGGCTAAAAGTACTATTTGTTCTTTGGAAATTCGTACATCAATTATTCCAGGTTATGATTTTCATTTAGATTTTAATAAATCATCGAATATATTTTCTTTATAAAATTGTATTTTTATTTCCTCCCTCCTTCCGAACTTAGAAAAATGGTAATCTCCCTAGATCCATGTTTGCCAACGTCTAAACAAACACATATCCCTATTTTAGCTCCATTTTCTCCCTCATTGACTTGTGTTAGAGAACGTATATTTGTTAATGAAGTTTCAGATGTGAACATCGATGCAAATTGTCAAAGTTCATTTCATTTCATTTTTGCCAAAAATTAGTACAATAAGATCTATGATCTTTTATAGTACAACAAATCATAGGTAAATTTAGAATAATAAATAAATAAAGGTATAATAGTTATTAAAGCTAAGTTTTTAAAAATATACTACAGAAAATTATAAATAAAGAAGAAGAACCAATAGGTATCGCACTTGTTTACCACGCCATTGCAAATAGGGAAAATAGCAAGACGGAAAGAAATCAATTCTCATAAATGTAAAAAAAAATTAAATAATTAATAGAGCTAAAATAATTAATATATTTTTGGCCCTTGAAAAATAACATATTTTGGTAAAATTTTTATATACATACATATATACATCTGAAACATTAATGCTAGCAGCAACACTCTTTTATATTATACGTATAAGTTCTCTGCTTTTATTTGTTCAATGACGTTAAAAACGAGAAGAAGAGGAAAGCAATATAAAATGAAGAATTCAGGTAACAGCTGATGACTGACAACTAATTGAAGTCAGGTAACCAAGGCGAATTCATAAGTACATATGTACATATATTCGCCTAAGAAAGGTTTGTTTCTTTTCGTTTACGAAAGTTTCGGCAAATGAGCGTAATAAACAAATACTCTCATTAAAGAGTAAAAAACACAACAACGTTTATATGATTAAAAACATAGGACATCGAATAGGCAGCAAACTTTTTTTTGAATTTTTTTCATATTTTATTTTAATTTGAATTGTCAAATATTGAATTTCGTTGTGATAATAATGCTTTCAGTACAACTGTAGGTAGTTGATAAAATATTTTTGAAAATTTAGCTTTTAGAAGCAAAAACAAAATTTTTCTACTGCTGCTACGTATTGAATGTGCCTTGATTAAAAACTATTTTATAGCAGTTGCATACTTAAAACGTCAAGAAAAGCACTTTTTCGCATGTTTTCTATTGATCTATTATTAAATTGGTTAGTTTATTAGTATTTATAATATTTATTACAAATTATTTAAGAACCTCACGTTAATATTTCTCAATAGAAATAGTTATCCATATCACTATACTCTATACATAAGCTTATACATATACAAATTCACATACTAACTTTAAATTTAGCTTAAGGACAAAGTAGCCATAGCTCTTAGCATACTGCCTGACAACTGACAAAAGAAACGTAAATTAGGTAGCTGCGGGCACCCGCGGAATTTCGCGGTTGAGCAAAAAACCATACTTATTTAAGGGGAGTTTGAAGAACAGGTGATTTCTTTTTCTTCTTCTTCCCCCTGGTGCATGCAAATATCAGCAAAAACAAAAAAGGTGTTTCGTTTTTCTATTTATTCTCTTCATGAAGTCACAAGCAAAAATTTTGCAAAAAATTCAAGTACTTTTGAAATAATATTTCCCACATTTAAAAAAAAAACGCGAGTAAGCAATTGCTAAACAATTCGCAATAAAAAAATCAAATTCGCTTCTGTATTGACTTCACGTTTCGTTTGGCATTAGCTTTGTTCTCTAAATTGAAAAACTTCAAAAACGGATTTGGTTCATAATAAGGTTTGAATACTTATTTATTTTATTTTACGTCTTTTAACTCTACTTACTTGGTTTAGGAGTTCAGGCTAGCTCTTTGAATCTAATTAAAATTCCCATAGTTTTTATTATTTTTGTGTTTATTTGATTTTCCTCTGCTTTTACGCAAAAACACATGAAATTATAAATTTCAATAATGGTAAGATTTGTGTATTTTTTTTTCTCTTTAACAAAATGATAATTGGTAGTTATTTAAGCGGTTAAGATTATGTATGTACATATGCACGTTTTTCGTCTGTTACACATTTTATATACATATGTATGTATGTATACTACATTACTATTTCATAATTGAAGTCTACACACAATGTCATTTATATATTTATGCGATTTTTTCATCATTAAGATAGATGCAAGGTGTTAATTTCGTCATATTGTTTTAACTTTTTCGTTATTTTTCTCTGTAATTCAGTCTCACATGCACCCGATAACTTAAAAAGTATTTTTTATTAATCTAATTTTTACGAATGCATGCATGCATACCTACATATGTACATACACACACATACATAGTTATGTTTGCATATACATACATATGTATGTATATATATAAATTTGCATATGTCTATGTACATAGTAAATTTATTATTTAAATAGCGTTTATGAATATATATTTTGATTTATTTAGTTCAACGCATTAACTTGATTTAATATTCCTTTTATATTTGATTTTAGTTTATTTTATACATTGCTTTAGCAATTCATACAATGCTATTCATAGTCTACATACACATACATTTTTTTTATTATAAAAATATAAATTTTGAAAGGTTTCAATATATAAATTTTTCATCAATTTATTCCATACAATCCCAAATTAATTTCAACTGTACTGTTGGCTTTGTCAACAAATTTGTTACTATCGTAACTTACATAGTGTGCATACATACAAATGCGTATAACTCTTCGCAACTTATAGAACTATATTAAAAACTTTTTTATAAATGTAATTTTTAAATAATAATGATTTTCTAACAAAGCATTTTTTGTATGCGCAGTGGAAAGTAAGCCCATGAATACTTTTTTTCAACATTTTAACTTAAATAATATTTTCAGTTTATTTTATTATTTATACACCAGTGTTTCTTAAAATACCTAGTACTGAAGACAACTAACATTTGTATGCATGTTGCGAACTTCAGCAGTTCTAATTTCAATGTTTACTCGATAAAAAATTTTATTTTTATAGAAATGCAGGATATATAGATAAGCATCAGTCAGCAGAAATTCTTCAGCGCGTAATTCATTAGCTGGAGGTTGTTGTCAATTTAATAGTTAAGTGATGGATTTAAAGAAAAGAATGACACCATAGTTGAGTGAAATTGACGTGTTCAAACTTGTATTATATACTACATACTATACTTCAATGGTATGGCTTAGCTGTGATAACTTTTGAATTTAACTTTCAGCATTGTAAAATATCCGAAGAATATTAAAATTTTTTAAATTAAACTGCCTCAAATAAGCTGGAAGCAAAACTGTCCAACGTTCTAAAACGTGGTTCAAAAGAGAAAACAAGCGCTAACTCCACAAACAATCTATATTTTTTTTTTTTTACAAAACTTGTATGTACACACATACATACATATGAAGGCATGTACGTACATACATACAATATATATATATATACATAATCATAATTACATACATATGCATAAATATGTCCTAGAATTTCCATTACAATATAATCAAGTAAGAAATGCAAGAAAGAAAACATACACCTTTCACAAATATACATTTTTTTTTTTTTAATTTCTTTTGTTAGTTTTTATTATTATTTTACTATTAACTTAAGTTTGAACTGTTGCTATTTATTCATGATAATCAGATATATGTATGTACATACATACATACATATTATATGTACGTACAATGTTGCAACCTTTGTTCATGTATTTTCGTTTTTTAACAATATTTTTGTTGCGCAATTTGATTAACTGTTCCATACTCGAAGTCATAAATTGGCTTTAACGTCTAACTGAACATACATAAGTATGTATGAACATAATTGGTATTACGTATTTATTTACTCAAAATTTTCGAGTTGGAAAGAAATAAAGCATGAAGCGAAAAAAAGTGTTCATAATGAAAACCATGCAAATAAAAGTTTTTGTAGAACATTTAAATTTCTGTATTATGTATGTATGTATATATGTATGTATGTCCTTATTTAAAGTTTAACTTTCTTGACTTATTAGAAAGTACGCATATTGCAAAGACTTCGCAAGTCACCTTTTGTTCCACTAACAAAATATCTCGGTTTATTTCTTTGTAATATACGTTCTTTACTTATTAGCTTTTACATATGTACATACATATGCATAAACTGTATTGTCTACATAGTACATATTTGTGTTTTTTTTATTAAAAATGTTCAAATGAGTTAAGGTATAAAACAAAACGTATCGCAGAAAAGTTAAACAAATTTGAATTTAGTCATATTTACTTAATTATTACTAAAATTATTTTTCATTTATTATGTTTGATAGTTTTCCTATCTATATTTATAATTGTTTTGTTTTTTATTTACTCTTCTGATTGCTTTAAAACTAACTATAATTTAGTTTACGCTTTAACTCGATGCCATTAATAATATGATGATAATATAATAATAGTAAGTTATAATAGTAATTATACAAAATTAAAAAGTTGTGAAACAATTAAATTTACTAAATATAAACTATGCTGCAGAAAGTTTATAAGTGTAACTGCTAAGCTTGCAACACTTTGCGCTACAACCACCAATCAAACAACAGCGCTGCGCAAACGTTTAACCATTTTTCATACATACATACATATAAAACCTAAATGCCAATTTGTTCGTTTTGGCTTTGGTTAACGGCATCCTGCATCTTTGGTGCCATAAATTGCTCGCCATATTGCGCTATTGCTGTTATTTTTGCTACATAAAAAGTGGTTGTGTGTTGTTCGACGTCACGCCAACTTTGTCGTTGTCGTTGTCATCATCGGTCAAGCGCTGGGTCGTCGTGTCCATGACTGGTGGTGTCTCCACCATAGGGTAAATGTAGTCTCACAGCGGTCCTGCATCCCCTTGTTCGCGCCTTTGACGACGCAATTTTTTGCTCCACAATTCGTGACAATCTTGCCAAGTGGGTAGTCTTGGTATAGCCATTCTGTGAAATGGAAATTTTTTTAAATAAGTTAGAAAAAACTTTGATGATTACCAGGGGGCTACTATGGGTACGCGATTCGTAAAATAAATTTGCTCGATTTCGAATTTTTCGTATTTGTTACCACTTACAAAACATTTGAATTCGATACATTTTTTTTTCAAATCGAATTACATACATAGTAGCAACCAAAATAAACTGAAGTATATATTGATGAAAAGAAAATCAATAAAAATTGAAACATATAAATCGGCTGCAAGGCAATAGTTTGTTGAGTTGCAAAGCTAACGTCACACAAACAGCTGGTATTGCAAAATTTGTGGATAGTAGAGTACACATTTTTATACCATAAAAACAGAAATTCTGATTATAAGGTTTGACCAAAGATGTCTTAACAGATCTTTAACATTTAGTTTAATTCTAAAACTTACTCATCAGGATTTATATTTACAAGCCATGGCGATTTAAGCGCTTCCTCAGCGGTGATGCGTCGATCAGGATCTAATTCCAGCATACGATCGAGTAAATCCAATGCAGGCATTGGCATAAATTCGAAATCCTCACGTAGTCGTCGTCTGTGCTGACGTTTCGGTTTGAAAGAATGGAAGAGCGGTAGCTTGATAACATTTGGCCATACAGCCGGCACTGGAGTGCCACAAACTCTGGATATCGTATCCAATTGTGACATCTCAGCATTTGCTTGGAAGAGTGGTCGTTTGACGAACAACTCTCCTAGTATACAACCACATGACCATACATCGATAGATGGACCATAACGTTCTTCGCCGAGTAGCAATTCAGGTGGACGATACCATAGTGTTATCACTTTATTAGTGTAGGGTCGCTCACGATCATCGGCATTGTAAAGTCGCGCCAAACCGAAGTCGGCCAGCTTCACTTGACCTCTGTGAAATGGAATTAAGAAATAATGGAAATTTTGTTTATTACATACATACATATCTATGTATGTACTTAAACGGATTTTACTATGCAACATTTTCAATCATTTTCTAGAGCGAAATAATTCCAATGCAGGCTGTTTTTCGAAAAAAAAATTTTAATTGTTATTCTGTGCGAGATTATTTTTCTTGATCAGTGACGGGTAATATACCACAAAAGCCATTTTTAGCTGAACATTTTCAAAATATTTAATATGAACCTCTTAAAATATTCTCCGATAGAATTTTTGTCTCTGAAAAGTGCTAGTTCCTACATAAAATAGAAGGATTTCACTGAATACGGATAACCAGATAAATTTCAACGAAAAAATCATAAATAAATCTTGCAATTATTAGGTAACAATTTGTTACATTCATTGAAATCGTGCTAGGAATTTCTTTTAGAAGATTTCATTCACTAACGATCTCCACATTTAAAAAAAAAATAAAAAAAATATACATAACCGTTAAGTACATAATTTTAAGTTTTCAAATTAATTTCGCTTACTTGTTGTTCATTAAAATGTTAGAACATTTGATATCACGATGTAGGAAATTCTTTTTATGACAGTAATTAAGGCCATCCATTAGTTGCTTCATAATACTCGCATTATTCTCTTCATTGAAATCGACCATGCCCGACTCCAGCAGACCCATTAGATCATGATCCATATACTCGAATACCAAGTAAAATGAGCCCTTATCTTTGCGAAATTCTAAAGCATCTTGCTTGTCGGTGACGATTTCATGCAGATTGACAATATTGCGATGATTCAGCTGTCGCAATATCTTAATTTCTCGCACAGCTGTAATGGGGAAACCTTCCTTCTCATGTTCTAAACGCACTTTCTTGAGCGCCACCATTTCACTTGTATGATGATCACGCGCTTTGTATACCTTCAATGAGTTCAATATGAATATTTACTCAACTCATTTGATTTGAATATATGTTTGTGTTGTATTTACCTGACCGTAGGTGCCTTCACCAATCTGTGCTATCATCTCAAACACATCGACACATCGTTCACCCCAATCACGCACCTGATTGCGAGAGTCGCGACGATTCAGTATGACGGGGCGTTTGCGTTTTGTGGACGTTGCATTTGCACTGTCACCTTTTTTGCCAAATAACATTTTGCTATTGCCAGTTGTGGCATCGTTTGATGCACTGTCCGTGCTACCTTTTATCGTACTGCCACCGCTGGTATTCCCCGTATCAAAATCTTCCGGACTGTTGATAACATCGTCTTCATCGCCACTTAGCTCTTCACCACCCGGCACCATTGGTGGCATCGGCAAGTTGAGTAAACTTTTATTGGCATTGGAATTTGACACAGGCATCGATGCTGCTGACGTTGGTGTTACGGGCGCGCCACTGTTGTTGTTTGTTTTCTTTGCCGTCAATGCGTTAGAGCCGCCATATTCTGAGGGTGGTGAAGGTGTTGTCGCAATGGCTAAATCAGCGGCGCTTATACCAGGTGGCATTGGTAGCGCAGTGAGACTTTTAGGTTTGGGCTTAATTGGCGCTGGGACTTCACAATCACGTTCTGTCTCTACTATTGCGACAGCTACAATGGGCGCAGCGGTCTTGGCGGCGGGTTCGATAGCTGGAACGTCGGGGACGATCTGCTCTTCTACAACCACTTTCGGCATGGGAATATTGGTTATTTCTACAAGCGATTTGCCGCTACTGCTCACTCCATTGGGTGTTGTCGTAGACACATTTGTGCCTGGAATGGGCTCAGAAGGCATCGTTTTTGTAATGATGCTATCGTTGGTGGACGGTGTTAGGTCAGAAAGTGCGAGGACCTTTGGCGTACCGCTATCTACTGACGAGCTGTTCTCATTTATGATGAGGGCACTATTGCTGTTACTGTTCTCCTCTTGGCGTTCCAAGAGCGCCTATAAAATAAAGAAATTTATATATTTTTATTGCATAAATCTACTAGTTTATGAATTTAGTCGTGCTCACATCTATTGCCTTTTGCCGCTTGTGTTTGTCTTTAACCAACTCAGCGAATAGGCTTGTGTCGCTTATCTTTTTACTATATTCTATACGCTTTAGTTTCAGGTCGCGTGTTGTGGGTGACGTTGAAGGTGAGCGTGAACGCGTGCGCGAACGTGAGCGCGATCGGCTGCGTGAGCGTGTGTACGAACGTTTGCTGCTTTCTCGCCGACGATGGCTGCGTGACGAGGAACGGTAGCGCCGATGTGACAAACGCCCCCCGATTGCTGTTGCCGAAGTGGGTGAAGGCGGTGAATCGTAGTGTCGCGTCGAGGAGCGCGGTGAACGCGAACGCGAATAACGATCTGTACCAGTGCCACGTTTTGAAGATCGTGAGCGATCGGGTGACGGAGACGTGGCCTGCATATATTTGCTGCTGCTATGCCGATAACTGCTGCCAGTCGCACCACTGCTGCGATATGCAGTTGATGAAGTAGCCGTATACGCTGGCGATTGTCTACTACGCACATTCAACATACTGGGACTTCTATTAAATGAAATATACGCTCTATTAATGGTGGACAAGTTTAATCAAATACGCAATGGTATTACCTAGAATATCGCCTGCCATATTTATCCCTACTGTTGCTGCTAAAACGTTCATAGTTATGTGATTTACGTAGACTATGTGCATTGGAACTATGGTGACGGGTATGATGTGATTCGTATGCAGTCGTACGCGATTCAAAGACTTTTCTGCGTTTAGACGGTGGCGTGACTGGCTGATGATGATGGTAACGATCTGTAAAAAATATGACTCAAAATAAGTAATTTGACAGTGCAAAATATTATGTTCTAGGCGTTCACCTGGTGAAACAGCCTTATATTTGTGCGCATCCCCACCGCCACTACTGCGTGCGCTGTAATGATGACTAGCAGCACCGCTTGCATTTGCACTGCTCATTGAACGATGATGATGGTGATGGTGTGTACTTAGTAGTTCTTCTTTTGGAGGACTTAGCGCATAACGGGTGCCGCGTGTTGTTTGTCCGCGCTCATTACCACTTACATATAGTGGTGGTGTATGCGGTGATGTTGCGGCAGGGAAACGTGGTTTAACGCTAGTACGCGGCGGTGTACGATGGCGCTGGTTAGTGACTGTGACTTGTAAACCAGACGCAGCGGCGACCGCTGTTGCACCGGTAGTGTTTTTTACAGCACCTATTGTGTGTGCACCGCCCGATCTATCGGCATAATAGCTGTTGTTGCTGCCGGGCCGCAGTGGCGGCGTGTCAATCGATAATGGACTGACTTCCTTAATGGGCGTATAAGATCCAACGCCACTGCTAGTAGTATTACGTTCGGGAGTTTTTATTAAACTGCTACCAATAGCCTTTTCATGACTCCTATGTATCGGCGAAGGAGTATAATTGCGTATATTATCAACCGCTATAACAGCATCCAAATCATTGTCGGAAATGGACTCGATGCTCGAATAGGAGCGCGTCCGCTTCTTTCGCCGCTTCTTTGACTTTTTACCTCTTTTGTGTTTTTTGTCTTTTTTTGCCTTTTTACGTTTTTGTCGCTTTAATTCCGCTTCGAATTCATCCGTATCCATTGAATCACTGCTAGCCAGTGCCGCTTCCCAATCAGACACATCTTCCTTAAGTAGCTTGCTACTACTGCTGTTATTAACGCTATTTTTCTTTTGTTTCTTCTTTGCGGAATTACCATCTTGTGCATGTTGATGAGACGATAATGCTGTAGTTGAAACGTTGATAGTCCCAGCCGTTGCTAAACCTTTTTCCGTTTTGGCATTCGCGGAGATGCTTGATAATGTAGCGCCACTATTTGATTTTAACCCCCGCACTGGGGAGCCAAGAATAATACGTCGAACGTGATTTGGTGATAGATTGGAAAGTTTATCGAGGCTCTCGTTACGTTTTCGCCTGCAAGAAATTAAATGTCATTTAATTAATGAGAAGCGTTCTCAAAATGGTCGAATTAAAGTTATTTTTCAATATACTACATATTTCCTACTAACCTGAAAGTATCGTCATCACTACTCATATTTTGAAGTTGCTGATCGGTCTTAGGAGCATTGGGTGGAGGCAGATGTGTTGTCGTTCTGAGATCTTTGCCCATATTGTGTCCGGTAGTATCGGCTCTTTGCTTTCTTGCTATTTCAGTGGGTTCTGAATTGATTTCTCCTGCCTCTGGATCGGAGAAATCTTCCGAACTCACATCCGAGTATTCTACAATGGCATTTAAGGCATGAGTTTTCGTCGAAAGTGGTTTAACTGTCAAGCCTCCATCGTCCTCAGCGCCAACATCGGCAGTGGCGACGACGGATCGGCTTCGCGGTGATGGGCTGCTGCTGCTACGGCTACATCGCATATGACGAGTCAGAGAATTTTCACGTGAACGTGAATGTTTACTTTTTTTCTTTTTAGACTTTTTGTGTCTTTTCAATGAACCATCATATTCACTAGGCATAAGAGCATGTGCATTTCCGCCAATGGCGCTGCTGCGATCGCCTGAACTGACGTAGCGCGTGCTGCTACTACTGCCGCAACCACCCCGATCTTTTTCCATAGCTCCTGGAGCCAAGAGGTACACTCAATCACACACACCTATACTATTTAGATCAGTTTGTTTAAATACCACAAAATTAATCAAAGTATGTACAATACTTTGATTATTGCTTATTTGAGCCTTTTGTTAAGAACAAATTTACGACAGCATGTAGTTTCTTTTTGAATTTTATCTTTTCTCATTGATATATAGATATCTTCAATTCACATTTAACTTTTTGTCACTGCAGTGTTATGTAAATCCAGTAAATAAATCCTATCGGTGATTATTTTTCTAATAGTTTGAATACAGTTTGTGAAATTTTCTGCAAGTTTCGCCGTCAACGATGTCGCCCCGATGAATTACAAACACCAACAACAACACGTCAACAGAAATTGTCAAATTTTGCCCCGAAGTTTTTGAGGTTAGCTGTCAATCGAGGTACTGCAACACTGTCAAATGTCAAACAAGTTAAAAAGCAATGTTGCATTAATCAAGGCATTATCATGAAAACTCACTAGCTTTCAATTAAATACATTCACCAAACGACCATAAGTAAATAACTGGTTGAAAAAAAAACTATAATTGATTTATCAGAAAATATTTATAAGTTTTTAAATGTAACTTAACTTACATAAATGCAGTTAAAATTTTGAACAATTTCGTTAAACTCAACTTACCCGATAACAGCTCTGCATTTGATTTTGAGAACGCCAGAATTCATCAGGTCATGATTCGGCACAGCGGCCAATATTTGACAGCAGCACAATTTTCACAAATTCGACAACTTGCAACTATTCTGTAATTTGCAGCTCGTAAATTAATTACGGGAATATTCACTGTAATTGCTGTGGTAAATATTCACGAAAATTTTGTAGAAGAAGGAACAGCAAATGGTGTTTTGAATGTTTTGCTTTGCTCATCTACTTACGGGATGCATCTTTTTGCTGATCCTCTGATACACAGGTTGAGTTTTCGCACTTCTGCTTTATGTGGATGGTGGTCCAGTTTGTTGTGACATTATGCAGCATATGCTAGATTTAAACGAATTTTAGTACACTAGTGTTCTGCGATTACACCCACTTTCTTCACTTTCACCGTATTTTTAACATTTTTAGAAACTAACCTGGCCATTGTCGTTGCAATTCCAGTACAAATAGGTATTCCTCTACTTTTAATACGTGTTCTTATCACATGTACGTCATTAAGGCGTGTGAGGGGAGCCTTGCTCCAGTTTTTTTTATACCGTGGTACGCTTCCAATAATTTTCCCCAAAGTAAAATCACGCTTTGAGCAAAAGTCTCATTCCAAATAGTACATTTAATTTAAATCTAATCTTTGGGGCTTAATAGCTTCATGTGTGAAGTTACAAATGAGCATATTTGCATACAAATTCTATGAAATGGCAATCAAATTATGGAAGCAGAATTAATGGAAAAATTCTTTCCCCAGCAGCGCACAGAGCGATTGCGATTACGACAGCGAAATGAAATTTTTTAGACGAAATACGTAGATGGCGAATATACAGGGTTGCTACGAGGCGAAAAAAAAGCTTTTAGGCTTTTAGAATTTGCAAAGTTGAACTAATGCACATATAATTTTGTACTGGTTTTGGACAGCAATTTATTAATTAATTTTGTAATTTTGTTTGTAAAATTGTTTAAACTTTTTCATGTTTCGCTGTCATCAAAGCGTCATTCGACATTTTGACAGCTTTGGGGCTTTGTTTAATGAACATAACCATTTTTTGACGTTACCCATTCGAATTTAAAAGAAGAAAAAGTGTGAAAAAATGAAGGCAGGTGTGTGATTGGTATTTATTTACAAGTTGATAGCGTAAAATATCTAATTCTATTCTCTAAAGAAAAGTGAAAAATAAAGAGTTAATTGAATAAAATGTCCATGCATGGCGGTTTAGGAGAGCGTATAGAGGTGTGTTGGTATAATTTGTTAAATATAATTGTGATATGAAATGACGCTACTTTGGCTACCACTATTTTATTTAATTCAGGACTATGAAGTGCTACACTTACTCGGCAAAGGTGGCTTCGCGAGTGTGTACAAGGCGCGTTGTACGCGTTCAAATCAAATGGTGGCCATTAAGATGGTAAGAAATGGTGTAAATAAATGATTAGCTCTTAAATGATATGTTTGTGTTTTTAGATTGATAAACAGCTAATACAGCGTGCTGGGTTAGCTAATCGTGTGCGCCAAGAAGTGGGAATTCACTCACGTCTAAAACATCCCTCTGTTTTGGAATTGTACACATTTTTTCAAGATGAAAATTATGTATATTTGGTACTCGAATTGGCGCACAACGGAGAATTGCATCGTTATATGAAACAGCAGATGGGACGAGCGATGACAGAGAATGAGGCGGCCAGTATATTACGACAGGTTGTGTCGGGATTATTATATTTGCATTCTCATCAGATAATGCACCGTGATATATCGCTATCGAACTTGTTGCTCAGCAAAGATATGCATGTGAAGATCGCTGATTTCGGATTGGCAGCGCAACTGAAGCGACCAGATGAGAAACATATAACTATGTGTGGTGGGTAAAAGTTTACAGCTTAAAATACCTAATAAACACTTAAATATATTTTCCCTTGATAGGCACTCCAAATTACATATCACCGGAAGTAATAACTCGTGCTCCACATGGACTGCTCGCTGATGTTTGGGGACTTGGTTGTATGTTCTACACGCTACTAGTTGGTCACCCACCATTTGACACTGATGCTGTGCAGTCAACGCTTACAAGAGTAGTGAAGTCAGATTTCCAAATGCCGCAACATTTGTCGTACGATGCACAAGATCTTATTGAACGTTTTTTAAAGAAAAATCCAAATGAACGTATATCTCTGGAGCAAGTGCTACAGCATCCATTTATGGTGCGTCACGAACAACATTGTGTCGAAGCTGCTGGCTCAGCTGCTATAAGTCATAAAATACATAGTGACCAGTACTTACCTGCAACGCAACAATATCAGAAGCAACAAAGTGCTTCAAGTTGTGACAGCGGTATTATAACCTTCGCCAGCAGTAACTCCAGTTTATCCCGCACTGCTGCATTGCAACGTTCACGTTCGATGGAAAAGTATCCGGCGCGTGGTAGTCCATTGGAACGCATACATGAAAAGCAGCAATCTGATTTCACGCCACTAAAAGCCGCACATTCATATAATTCTTTCGGTAGCGATTTCATTGAACCAAATCAAACACGCCCATTTCACACATCAACTCCCCAAAGCGATAGCATGGACGTTGACTGGCAATCTACAGGTTCAAGTAAATACAAAAATTTACAGTCAGCTCCGAACTACGTGCATAAAAATCATTTCCCGCTTCCAAAGTCAGCAGCAGATAACAATGAAAACATGTACGTCTCCGATGATACCGATCCACACCATTCAAATAATGCGTATGATCATGGAAAATTAGCATACATGCATAAAGCCCAAGAAAATGCGGAGCAAAAATCTACAGAGGAACGTCTGGGCGTGCCACCATTAAATACAGAACGTCTTCTGCCGACGCGTTACAAAACTAAAAATGCAATTATGAGTATTCTATCGAGTGCTGAAGTGGTTCTAGAATTCACAAAATATAAAAGACGCTTAAGTGAAGAACGTATTATTGATGTATGCTGGATTTCGAAAGATGGTATGCGTATCACCATTTACCAACCAGATCCAGGGCGGTAAGTGTGGCAGACATATTAATATTTTATATTTCTTTAAACCCCTGCTATATTTTTTTTAAAGTGGTCTACCAATAAGTGAAGAACCACCACCAATGCCAGCAAGTGATTCATCCAACAACTGTTCGATTTACTCATACAACAATTTACCCAACAAACATTGGAAGAAGTACATCTACGCTTCGCGTTTTGTTAATTTAGTTAAAGCAAAAACACCCAAAGTAACGTTTTTTAGCAAGCATGCCAAGTGTCATCTCATGGAAAGTATGGTGGATTTTGAGATTTTCTTTTACTCTGGCGCTAAGGTAACCAAATCGCCTACAGAGGGTCTACGCGTCTACGACAAACATGGGCGCCTGTTGCAGAATGATGAAGAACTGGTGGCACGCAATTTGCTGCAACATCACGATGAATGCTTGAGGCATTGTCAGGCGATTTGTAATGCACTGCAAATGGCACAGACAAGCGGAAATTGTTGCTTTCCCATTGTGGTGGGTAGACGACCCGCTGAAGTGGACGTTGGACAAGGGCAGTTTATTACAACGGCAATGCGTGATACTACTAATTTGATTTATTTGACGCCGAAGTCTCAAACGGTGAGTTATGTAAAAAAAAATCATGTTTATCGTAATTTTTGGGAAAATTGATTGAAAACGTTTCAATGTTAGTTATCCACGGCTTTTTTAGAATAAAAAAATGTACTTTTTAAATAAAAAATTATACGAGTTAGACTTTATAGCCATCATAAAAATTACTACCAGCCGAAGGAAATAAAAGCAACGAAGATAGAGTGAACTGAAATTTCGCTCTGCGAACGAAAATAAAACTTTTTCTTTTGAATAACTTTTCAGGGCAGCATAAACTTCTCAATCGGTACTGCTTCTTCGGGATTGCAGAGCGGCAGCAATTTCAGCAATTCATCGTCCCAACAATCAAGGGGTTTGCACCAGCAACAACAACAACAACAAATGATGGCAGCGCAACCCAATGTACCAATACGAAAAATAAATATACCTGGCATCGGCATCGTCACAGAGGTGAGTGTGAAAATATTTCATAAAAAAAGTAAACCGTCTAGAAAGAAATTGGAGAAAAGTAGCACAAAGCTCATTATTTCGAAAATCATAATTTTATGTGTACAAATACGACGCTGAATTTTTGTGCTAACCAATTTTTAAAATATTTTAATTTCATTAAATTAAATTTATTAAAAAAATTAAATTATTTTATAGCTATCGCATGGTATTATACAAATACAATACCCTGACGGATCACATATATCCGTAATTCCCGCTACCCAAGGCGGAGGCATCACTTTCACACAAAAGAATGGTTTGTCGACTCACTTCAACCCGCAAGACGATCTGCCATTTGTGGTTAGAGAGAAATTAGCACAATTGCCGCAAGTGGAGTGCCAATTGAAGAACGCGCCGCATCTGAGCACAAACGGGCGTTATACACAACCCAGGCAACATTACTACGACTATGAAGGCAAAGAGGGGATGACGACGACGCCTTGCATCCCAAATAACGCAAAACAAAGCAGCGGTGCCACTACGCAACAGCATGTTTTGAAATATTTTCGTTAGTGCGATGTTATAACAAATGCAAGGCCTCAAACTTTCCAGGCTGGGCTTCAAACTAGCATTATCTTATTTTTTTAAATTCATTTATTTGTAAATTTTTTTTTACAAAAAAAAAAAATATTTTTCGCTTTATAAAAAATTTTTTATTTTTATCCTTCGTAATTGAATGCAATAAATGTACGAGTATGTATGCATATTTTAGTATACTTGAATTGAATTAAAAAAATAAAATATACTAATATATTTTTGTGAATTTGTGCGCGGGTATACACAATAAAGTTTCAATAAGTTATACCAACATAAATGAAGGCGAAAATGTTTTAGAAAAATAAAATACTTAAGGGGCTATACCAATGTAACTTATGAAAAATTAGGCGATTTTCGGAAATGTTTTTAAAAGAAAGTACTAAGAGAAAATGTTTTGAAGTTTTTTGGACTTAATAAGGCACATTTTTAGCTACATATATTTTAAGATTTTTTTTTAACAAAAATATTGAGAAATAAGTTCCCCAGCTGCTGACATGATTCCGGCCGAATGAGTAGTTAAACTAAAAAATAATAAAAAAGGTTATTAAAGTTGAAGACCTAAGATTCTTGAAAAATATCAAAAATTAACAAAATAGCGTAGTTCTGAAAAAGTGTCTTTTTTTTGGGGTAAAAAAATGGTTGTTTTTTTTAATGCCAAATTGACAATTTTCAAGCAGTCAAAACGATCGTAGGTCATATAGCAAATATATTCAAGAATACTCAATTTCAATTTGAAGTCGATCGGTCAATTTCTCGTTGAGTTATGATGTCAGCAATTTTGAAAAATGTCGTTTCGAAAGTATAAACTATTAAATAAGCAAAAAAAAAAAATATTAAAAAAAATCGAATTTTTGAAAGTGTCACACTGGTATAGCCCCTTAAAAAGAAAAACTATCTTGGCGAAGGCGTTGCATTTAAAATATGTGGTTTTTATTATTTTTTCGCTGAACAAGTAATAATATTTGCAATACTTTGCGATGGTGTAAACGTATAGCCTTACTTTAGTTTCTTTACTTGACTACCGTTATACGATTTAGCAGATTTTAGTAACTCCGAAAAAATGCACACAAAATAATATTAAGATTTTATTATTTATTTAAATTTTGAAGTTTATTATAAATATCTACATATGTATGTGTGTACATACGTGTGTATGTACTTCTTTTAATGTTTATCTTAAATAACACTTGATTATTTTTAAGAACTAGAATTACGGTAGTAACTTAATATATGTAAATATAAAGTTTGCTTATAATACATATATATTTTAATTGTTAAATTATAATTAGCTTAACTATTCTCACTTATGGCAATAATTAATTTTTTTTTGATATATGAATGTATGTATGTATGTATGTACATTCACTTCACAAAAATCAATGAAATAAATTGCACTGCTTTTAAATATTAAAAGATATTTACGTTATTTAAATTTTATTATATTTAAAACATTTTCAACATTTCAGCACAATGCAAGAAAACAAATGAAGTTGTTTAAAAATGCGTTCCAAATATAAAAACTGTTTTACAAACGCATTTTATTTTTCATGAATAAGTGCATTCAACTTAGCAACGTAATATTTTACTTGAAAAATAAATTTTAGATAAACATTAATAGCATTAGTTCCTTAAACTAACTATTAAAAATTTAATTACATAGTGCTTTAGAATTACATTTATGTTGGACGGGGAAAAAGTGCCAAGCCCTCGAAAAGTTTTGTTTAAAAACGTTACAGAAAACATAAATTCAGAAAGTAACTAAATAAAACCCAGGTATTTAAATATTTTTTTTTATTTAATAGCACAACGCGCTCAAGTTTATTTTTTAAAAGTTTTTTTACTATACATATTCACTATTTTTCTTTCATTAACTTTCACCTTATCAAACTAGTTTTAATAATCCTTAAAAATATGTATGTTTCGTTGAAAATTTTACATCAAAAAGTGTATAAGCGTATGTACTCGTACTTATGTTTGTATGTATGTATGTATGTATGTAAGTATATTAGTATTGGCAGTTAAATAGTGGCAGTGTGCATCACTAGAAGAGAACAATTTGGCATTTGTGTGATTTACCACTATTTTATACGTATGTATGTATGTATGTATGTATGTATGGTACATACGAATATGTTTGTACGCAGCGGAAAAGTGGAATAGAATTAAATTTTTTTTTTCGCAACTTTTAATTGTGCATTGCTTTTGAGCAATTAATATGCAGTACATTGATTTAATAATTTTCTTTTGTCAAAATTGAGCACGTTTATTGCAATAATTTTTACTAAATTATATACTCGTACATACATATCTACATATGTATGTATTTACGAAGAATGGCTCTTTGGAAATGCCACGAAAGTACATCAGCAACATATTCGTTTTAAGGTTTAACTAAAAGCCGTAGTGTCTACTTGTGTAGGTGCGAAGGACCACAGGAAGAACTACCCAGAAAATAAATTATGAAAGACCTACTTAAGAGACGTGCAATATCGTTCTATCCTTGGCACTGGATAAGACGAGTGTTGCGATTTTCTCGGACAGCCAGGCGGCTATAAAAGCGTGGGACTCTACACGCATAAATTCCAGCCTCATAAAGTAGTGTAGAGAACGCGTTATGGCTCTTACTGTCAGGCATGTTGTGTCACTGTTCTGGGTGCCGGGGCACAGCAGTATTCATGGCAACGTAAAGGGACGGCTATGGATATCTCGCGGCCGGAAGAGGTTCTTTTGCCGCTGAGTTATGTCAAAATCCGTAACTCCCAGCATTGGCAAAAGGTGGAAGAGCCTCAAATTCTGCAGGGTAAGTAGTAGTATGTGGCCTACCTATTGCGCTTAACGGACTTCAATCATCATCAAACTAGACAGAAAGGATCTGTCGAGGCTAACCAACGTATTCACATCACACTGGACACTGGGTACTCATGCGGCAAGGCTGGGATTGGAACACGACACTTCGTGCCGCAGCTGCAATTTATCAGGTGCAAAAGAAACGGTGGAACATCTTCTGTGCAATTGCCTTGCCATGGCTAGGATGAGAATGAGGTTTTTAGGCAAGCATTTATTCGATGAATTAACTCAAACAAATGGCATTCACCAACTGCAACTTCTGTAGTATTTAACTCGACAGGCTGGGTTTAAAACAACCACCATCTTTTTATTTATCTTGCTGTTTTTCAGTTATACACAGGTTTTAACCGCGAGTTGTGGTATCGGCACGTGAACAGACCAACCAACCAACCAACCAACCTACTTAAGTGAAGCCATTCTACGTGTCTTTCCCAACAAGGGCTAACAAAGTGGTTACCAACATGCTTCCTAGATGGGCTTACCTTTTTGTGATTTAACCGAATGTATGTATCTGTGTATGAAATTAAAATACCTTTTAAAATACGCGCTGCAAATGCTCTTTTGGAAGCCATTCTAAGGTAGCGAAAGTAGAAGGTCTTTTGGTAGTGCTTTTATCTACTGGATATGACAAGAGAGCATGCACCTGGTTTTTCTAGAGATCCTCGCTAGAAGAAATTCTAACATAACCTCCATCTAAAATCTCCTATGGACGTGACAAGGAAACAGCTATAAGCTCGTCCCAGATCTACTACAGCTGCCATGTACATATGTATATGTATTTGCGGAGAGCGGTGGGTGAGAGACTTTGTCGCCAAGTTCTAACTATAATGAGATTCCTTAAAGGGGGAATTCTACTTTAGACGGTTCAAAAATTCGATTTTTTTCATTGCATATTCGTCGTACATTATATGTAAAATCTGTTTGCAAAATATTATAACTCGATCTTAAATACTTTTCGAAGATATAAAGCTATAAATAGAATTATGCATGGTGCAAGGTGGTGTTTTCGTGAATCTTTCAACGTGTTTTCTCAGAACCATTATTTGCAAAACGGTCGCCACGATAAATATGTAGAAAAATATTAGTTCGATTGTGTTGAAATTTTTAAAGTTAACTCAACAATCGCATATTTCTAGCCGAAACTAGAATTATGCAAAACGCGTAGTGTAAAATGATCAATTTTAACTTTATCGACTATATTCTGGTTCCGGATATAACCACAAGTCTACTGAGTACAAAGAAAGTTGAATTTTCTGTTTCCGATTATTTAAACGAGAAAAATGCTCAACTTTGAAGCGCCACTGTAATGATTTGAATAAACTTTGTGACAAAGTAAAATTATTGATTATATCCCTTAGTTTAACTTGCAAAAAGTCGCTTTCAAAAATATTCAATAGTCTTGTTTTGACAAAAAATATAAAAGAAGGTCATTTTCCGGTCACTAAAGTAGAATACCCCCTTAATTGTGCTCACTTCCCAACTTCGCGGAGAAGGATGATAGGGTGAAGGTTCGGGTGCACGTACATACGTTCGGGCGCTGCTAATGTGATGCCGTAAAAAAATGTGCTAGGCGGTTTTAATATTAAGGTATGTAGGGAGGGGAATACTTCCAGTGTCTTGGACGTACGCACTGTGAGAGAGAAGCTAACAGAGAATCGGATCATTATTATGACGCGATCGCGAATACTCTGAAGCAGTTACCTTAACGGTTGGTATTCTAAAATTTCTAAAAATTTGAACGTATTAGTTTGATATTATAACTTTTCAACGCTTTCAAATTTTCGTCTTTTATTTTAATTATGCATTTTTTAGTGACCGACTTAACACACGATCGTTTAAGGCTTTTATTTTAGAATATACTGCTTCCGATTTTCATGTAATTTGTTGCCAAAAAATACACTAAGTACACCTATGAAAACAAATGCCACGAACTTTCAAATGCACTTACAATAACAACACGGAATACACAACTATCTTTCGTAAGAACCAGTTGCACGCAGATAACTAATATTGCCATCATCGGACTCAACAGCCACCATGCTACATAGTTCTGTCTTTCCTCAACTGGATTAAGGAGCAAAGTGAATGCGTCTGAAGGTTTACGAGGTCAAAACGGAGTACTCTTAAGTCAGCAGTTAGCCCTTTCACGCCTGTACGCCAAAATATCTGTTGACATTTATAAGATATAACTTGGAAAAGCTAACAGGTGTTACTTCGGATTGAGTAGCCAAATAAGCAATAAAATTCAACTACAGTGAACCAAAACCACACTTTCATTATATCCGAACAACATCAGCTACGATTCATGGACCTTTAGCGCACAGGATAGGTCATGTCGTGCGAATGGACGCAAATACTTCGGCTCCTAAAATACACGACACCGCACGACACCCATAAGTGACCATAGAGAAAGAAAACTGCCTCCCATGCATTGGAATGGTCAAATAGTAAAGAACATTTGGCGTTTCAAATGGGATCGCCACATTACACGGGATTACAAAATTCCACATCGCAAAATTCTGCAAAATGTAAAAAAATTACGCTCGAGCAAAATTCTGTATTTTTAAAATTCCGTTTTTATTTTAATTCTTCTTTTTCATAATTCCGCATTTGAAAGTTCTGCATTTTAAAATTCTGTTTTACTGTCTTATTAATGTCACGAACCGCGATTTACAATGGCATGCTATTCTCTTGGAACAAGACCAATTATATGAACCTTTTTTAGTTATTCGTTCTAAATAATAAGAATAACCATTAACACTTAACATGTCAAACACAAATGTATTTCAGAAAAGATCAATTGTATTTCAGAAAAACGCAAATGTATTTCAGAAAAGCCAAATGTATTTCAGAAAAACGCAAATGTATTTCAGAACAACACAAATGTATTTCAGAAAAATGCAAATGTATTTCAGAAAAACGCAAATGTATTTCAGAAAAACACAAATGTATTTCAGAATAGGCCAAATGTATTTCAGAAAAGCACAAATGTATTTCAGAAAAAGAGGAAATTAATACATTTGTGTTTTTCTGAAATACATTTGCGTTTTTCTGAAATACATTTGTGCTTTTCTGAAATACATTTGCGTTTTTCTGAAATACATTTGTGCTTTTCTGAAATACATTTGGGTTTTTCTGAAATACATTTACGTTTTTCTGAAATACAATTGTGTTTTTCTGAAATACTGTTGGAAAAGGTGTAGTAGTAGATGGTGAAATCATAATTTCACCACTATTATAACGGCTCCCACTCATGGTTCGATTTTCCATCAATCCGCAACCAAAATGCTGATATTTTTGTGCAAACAAATAACTAACTATAGTATTGTTTTTTATATTTCTAAACATTTATAATTTACTAAGTTGTGGGGATTACATCGAGATTAGTTAAGGTTTTAAAAAATAATGTAATTAAAATTCTGTGTTATAATATAATATAAACAATGTTAAAGAGAATATGTCCTCACTTTGAAAAAGTGCGCAGTACACATAATTTTGTAATCGAGTATTTTGAAAAGCAGAATTTTCAAAACGCAGAATTTTCAAAAAGCAGAATTTTGAAAAAGCATAATTTTAAAAACCAGAATTTTGTTAAGCAAAATTTCGTGTTTCGAATTTTGTGCCAACAGAATTTTGGTGCCAACCCGTTTCAAATTTCATCATTTTAAGCGAAAGAAAACAGCCACCGGTGCACTTTGCTCGGCCGAACTTGACTCGGCTGTTATAGTGTCAATTAAGTAAATAAGTAATTAGATCTCATAATTTTTACGAGTCAAATTTGTCCACAAATATGTATGTATGTATGTAGTTGTGTTTTTTATATAAATACTTACAATATTTTTAACTATTTTTTTTTTGTATTTCCCAATGCAAGCACACTTAACTACTTCGCCAATCGCCTTTATACTTGAAAAATTGTTCTAAACTTTATATTTGATTGTTTTGATTACCTGTTAAGTATTACTTTAGTTTACATAAACAAAAACATATTTTTTTTTTTAAGAAATAAGGACATACTTGCTGTTTTCAGTTAAGTATTTATATTAAACTGCTTTCTTTAGTATTTTACACAAATTTATATTAAGCTATTTATGTATGTAAATTTACAGAGCTTCATTTTTAAAACTATTTTTTTTTTCTTAAATTATTTATTACTATTTTGCTAGTTTTAACTAATCGTTGATTTGATATGCTAATTTGCTTGCGTTGCATATTTTGCCAATTTATGTTTATGAATGCGAACAATTGTTCAATTTAGCATGCATACATACTTACATACATACATATGTATGTATGTATATACAGACACATTGAGCATGTGAGTATGTATGTATGCATGTAGATTTGTATTAATGATGGTGTATTTAACTAAATTTGCATTTTGCAAGCGCACCTTGGCAATTTACCTATAAATACACTTACAAAATTATTTATGTATGTATATCTATTTACGAGGATGTGTTTACACACATGATCAAAATAATAGATACGAGTTTTCTTTAAAATTTTCTTAAATACTACACATAACAAAATTTTTTTTTTTAATATTTATAAAAAGAAATCATACGGTTTGTTAAACTTTGTACAAAAATGAGTAAAAATCGACAAGTTTTAATCAAAAATATTCATTTCTTACCGGTAAGTAATAGAGCACTCCGATTGCTTGCAACTGGTTTTATTTATTTGTTTTAAATAATTTAAAATTTTTTTGAACTTCGGTCGAAATTTTTATAATTAAAAATTTTTTTTTAAATTCAAAATTTTTTTCAGATTTATTTTTTTTAATTTTCGAGCATATAGTTTTGTAGCCCATTCAATTTTGGTTAAGTCAAGTGCAATTTCAAGTTGCTAGAAATTACTGTTGCCTTTTGACTTTATTTTTCTTTGGTGAACATGTTGCACAGCGGCCATAAAATGCATAAAATAATAATAAAAAAAAATTAGAAAATTTTTAAATATTTTTTTTTGCGTCATAGAAAGAAATTCTACTCAATTTAAACGGCAAGAAGGAAATTAATGACTCTCTAGTGTAACCATTATTTTGATCAAATGTGTACATGCATGTTGCTATTTCTGTATATGTACATGTAGGTATGTATGTATTTATATTGAAAACAATTAATTATAAATTGAATGCAATTTAATATTTACTTTTTGATTTTGCAAAATTTCAATACAACTCTTGGCGCAATTCATATTTGTTTTATGTTCTTTTTGATTTTTATTTCACTTATTTTCTATGCAAATTCAGAAGAATTCATTTTGAGCATTAAACTATCGATTGTGCCTTTGCCGTATGCGTGTGTGTGTGTGTGTGTGTGCGGATGTGTTGGTTTGTGTTAGCACGAGTATGCGTGTGTGCAATACTTTTAATTGATGTGCTTGACATTTGTAATAGTTTTTGTTTAGCTTTGTAAGTAGTTTTTTTTTTCTAATTCATATTTTTACTATTATGTCGGTTGCGTGTGTGTGTGTGCTTGAGTTTTCAACAATAAGCGAGAATCAAAACCATGCGTTACAAGCGTTTGAAATGACTTTTAATGATTGAGTGAAAATTTGCCACCACAAGCCGAAAGCTAAATAATTTATTTGAAAAATATCAACCAATGAATGCGACTTTAATTTTTTATAAATATTTATCAAATATTTCGTACTTTGGACGGCGTTTTGTATAAATAAACATATGTACATACATATGCAGATTTTGGCCGGGTTAGTTGTATGTGTGTATGTAAATGTCATTTGTAGTTTTACTTGCAAAAAGGTTTCCTTTCAGCTCATCAATTTATGCACAAAACAATTGTGGTATTTACTTTTCTTCATCGGTGGTTTTATTTATAAATTTTGTATTAAATGAAAAGTGTTTTTTGTGTAAATCAGTAGATAAAAATAAGAAATGAAAATAAAAGCAATTTATTAAAGAATAAAATACAAACTAAATTTTGCAAAAGAATTATAATAACAAAATTAGAAATAAATTATGTATAACTAAATGAATAATACTAAGCGTGATGTAAATATACATACGTTAGCAATAACAACAAATTCCTAACAAATATATGATATATTTGTATTCTTTTGTATTTATGTTATTGCTTTTGGAATGTTAAAGTAATAAAATCAAACTGATATGTCTGGTAACTCTTGGCGATTTTTGTAGAATTGTTGCACAATTCACGTTTTTTTTTTAACCGAAAGCTTAGAGTATACGTACTTACTACATGTTTATATTTTAATAAAAATAAAACTTTAAAAATAACGTAAAAATACTATGTATATGCATATTTTAATTAAATGAACACATTTATGAAATCAATGAATATTCATTTTAAAACAAAATCGAAAATATATTTAAATTTAAATTGAAATATTAAAATAAAATAAGTTAAATATACAACATTTAAAAATTCATTAAAAATTAATGAGAAAACAATTTTTAAGTTAGCTCTGAATAAGTCTTTGAAAGAAATTTTGTATTTATTAAAACGACAAAGTCGGCTTTACTTTTTCACATACTTTTTCACATACTTTTTCACGAAATTGTACTTAAAATAATTAGATGAAGTCGTGTATATTGTCTTAGTACAACTAATGGAAGCATGAAATACATACATATGTAACAATGTACATAATACTTATGAGAAATTCATATTCCATTTTATCAAATAAAATGTGTATTGGCTAAGTTAAGTAATTCTTCTAACACTCGGCCAAAAGAGCAGTTAAGCTCAAAGCAACAAGGCCAGATCAATTACTCAACTTGGTGAATACCCATAATAGGGGAAAAAAATTATATAAAGTCATATAGCATATATGTACATACATACTCAATGGTTTTCATAGTGATAGTATTAAATAAAACTCAACTAAAAAATTTCGATAGTAACATTCTAAGTTGAAATATTGTATGTACACATACAATACAAAAGAACTTTTCTAATAAAATTAAATAATATAACTCAAAATTTCGGTATTTCTTAAATCAAACAACTTAAATAAATAAAATAATACATAGATATATGTACATTTCAACAAGTTCATTTTCATTCGGTGTATGAATGGCAATGCGCGCAGCTGCTTAGTTCATTTTTTATGAGTAAATTCACAAAAAAAAAAAAAAAAATCGAGGTTAATTGCACGCATTGCACTGTAATATTTTATTTTTATTTATTTTTTATGTATCAGTTTTTTTTAATGAATTCTCCTTATTTTTATATGCACGCTTCTACGCGTTTTGCACAAATTTTCATTGTCTATAGCATTCATTGTTTTGTTGTTGTAATCAGTTCTTCTTCTTTTTTTGTACATGTTGTTCGTGTGTGTGTGTGAATGTGTATATTTTTATTTCGTTTTTTTTTTTACTTCTCCTTAAGCTCAAAATGAATCTTCTGAAATATGTCCTAGAAGCGATCCTTCGATGTTGCGCTATACTCGAGCTCATTTAGATTTTGTATTTCCTGCAGTTCCTGGAACTTTTCATGATCTCGTATGTGCGCATAATTGGCTGCCAAGCACATGAGATAGTGCACCAAACTCAATATAACCAGTAATGCAGCCAATGTGGCGAGTATGAACATAACTTCGGCATTCTCGACGCCATCCTTGCAGAAGGCTTTAATCTCATATTTATCGCAAATTTTCAAATCCTCTTGTTTGGTATTGGGCGGGAACATAAAATCTGAAGGATGTTAAAAAAAAAATAATGGTTCAATTGTTTTTGTTTTTGTTATTGCATAAAAACATTTTTTAAATTTACATACTTTGAATATAATTATAATATAAAAATTTTCAAAGCATACACATGCGAACATATGAACATTTGTAGAGTTTCTATGCATATTTTACTTACGAAATTGTGTTAAGTCAATGCAGCTCAGCGAACGTTCCACACTTGAACACATGTTCCAGAACATCGTATAAATAAATGTGACTATGACCAAGAAGCATAGAATTATTATCCAAACGAAGTTCAGTAAATATGTGATGCCCATGAACTGAAAGTGTTAAGAATGGTGGCAATTTAGTATCGCATAATTAAAATCAAAATAATATACATAAATCAATATTAAAGATTCACGCTTTTTAGGTTAAGTCTTAATATTTTTAATTTCATAATTACAACGACAATTTTTGTTTTTTTTTGTGAAATAAATGAAGTGAGTGTGCAAAAAAAAAGGTGAGCGCCAAAGCATAACAAAACTAACCGCCGAATTCAGTAAGCAGTCTCAGTCACTAATAGAGACAAAAGTCACAATTTTAGACCTCTTGGCATTCGTTAGTCTCAAAATAAAGTCTCTAAATAATGACCTAATGATGAGGAGATCACAAAAATTTAAAAGAAAAAAACGTGAAAGCGAGAAAACGCAATAATCTCTAGCTCATTTTGAGACTTAAGATGATACGAAGTTACTAAATTCGAGCATAAGTCTCTAAAAAATCACAAAATATGCCTGTTAGTTTGGCTAACTTGTTGCGACACTACGAGTATTATGCAACAAGTGATCGTCAAAGTGTTTAATTTTATAAAAATTTTGCCAGGCCTCGTGAGAGTTGAAGTTAATGTTTTGAATTAGAATTAGAAACAAATTTCTGTATCTCAATAACGGTGTAAGGTATCGTCACAAAACTTGGTGGACATATTTTCTCTGACTTTGCTATTATTATCGTAGACAATTTTTGAAATCGGTTCATAACCACGCCCACCTCCCATATAACGAAAATTTTGGAAAATGCAAAAACTCCTTTTTTCCGGTATCTATTACAGCAAATTATTTGAAATTTGATATTTAGAGAGATATTTAATTAAGAAACTTGATTTTTATGAAATTTTGAAAAAAAAGGAAACGTCTGTAGGTATCTCAATAACGATGTAAGGTATCGCCACAAAATTTGGTGAATATATTGTCCTTGATACCATTAGCATTACCGTCAATAAGTTTTGAAATCGGATGCCCAACTTCCAAATAACGGAAAAATTGCAAAAATGCAAAAAACTTCGTTTTTCAGTATTTATTGGAAAAAATTTTGTAAAGTTTAATACTAGCAGCGATTTGAAACAAAGAAGCGGGAATTTTATGAAATCAATGTCACCGACCATACAAAAATATATCGCGAGGGTATATAAAAATCGTTTTCGCCCGAATTTAGCTTTTCTTACTTGTTTTATTTGAAAAATAATACAAATTTAATTTTCGTAAAATTTTACATAAAAAAAAACTTTGCTCTTGTTTTTAGTTGGTTTGTTTAAGGAAGATGGAATAAACACCACAGTCCACTCGGCAAGCGTAGCACAGCATGTAGCGTGTTGGCTCTACAACCCCGAGGTCCTTGATTCAAAGCCGGAGAGCGGTGATGAAGAATAAATAAAATTAATTTAATTTAAAGAAGTCTGATGAGGAGATGTGGTGATCTCCCAAGTATGTAGCTGCTATAACTGCTACCACTAAAAATGTTGCAAAATAAAACCTTCTATAAACTGGTCTCGTGCTCAATAAAATTTGTCAATTATTAATTTAAAAAAAAAATCAAAAGGTTTTTATTAAAAGTTTTAAAATTTTGATTAAAATTTGAAAATTTCTTATTTATTATTATAAAGTTTTACACTTTTGTTTCCATTGTTTCATTTATAGTATGAAATATTTAAAAATAAAAATTTATGACTTTACCTCTAAAGTGTATGTAAGAATGTATGTGTACTTGTAAAAGACGTCTAAATATGTATGTACATATTAAACGCTATTCAATACCATAAAACGCGCAACAGTCTCAGTCGCTGCTCAATGCCTCATTTTATTGAAATATTCAATCAACATAGCAATGCGAAAAAAAACTAAGAAAAAAAAAAAACAGTCCAGTAGACAATAATCAAGTGCAGTATCATTTTGTCTTTGATCAACGCTTAATTAAGTTTTGAAACTTTTCGCGGGCGAAATGCGTTTTTAATTGTCGGTAAGTAGTCGTCGTCGCAGTCGCCGTTGACGTTAGTATTTTTCTTTTTTTTTTATTCATTGTCGCAGTGCTTAGTACTATACATAGTCTGTTAGTCAGTTCATTGTTCGCAACTATCCAACTAAACTCCACGCTGTGTGTGGGTGTGCGGAAAAGTTTGTCAGCGCAGTGAAAATGTCGCAGCATCAAGTTTTTGTAGCTTTTCTACATTTTCGTTGCCAGTTGGCGAAGAGTCCCACTAGCACCCATACACCAACGTCCTTTCTTTTCCAGCAACCAAATCATTCATTCGAGTCAGTTTATTTGATGATATTGCTATGTACGAGTATTAATGTGTGTCTGTCGATGTATTTGTATTTACATTAGTGTTAGTTCTATGCCGTCTACAGCTTTCTTGCAACGCTTGGTTAGTTGACTGGTAGGTTTTTTTTTTTCTTACTTTTTGATTTTGTTTAAGTTTTTGCCTTTTACTTACCACTGCACACGAGATGCGCCCACCCACTCGTGAACGCCACGCGCGATAGACCTTGTATCGTGTCGCTCCAGTTGCGAGAAAACCAACGAAGAGTATCATAAAGCCAAGCGCCGCCATTCCCGCAGCAATTATGACGAAAATCATTTGAATCGCTTCAATCCTGCAAAGTGAAATGAATGCGCAATTAGAGTTGGCTACATTTGTTGGAGACATACTCGTATGTATGTATGTATGTATGTATGTATGTCTCTGTTTTATGAAATTTTTTTATGTAAAGTATAGCAGTATTTAAAATACCGTTTATTTTATAGAAATATGTTTATAGGCCATATGATTTGCAACCGAATTCAAAATGATATTGTTTTACAATTACGATTCTTATTTTTATTAGATAGATTTTAATTTTTAAGAATAATCAATTAAAAACAGTTCTTTCTGTAACAAAACTCCTATGCACCAAAGTTTAAAACGGTGTAAATAGCAAAAACAAATACAAATTCTAATCCAAATATCAACATTTTTTTTTAGAAATGCTAGCATTTTTTGGTATATACAGCTTAACAGCCTAACTTGCAAGTTTTAATTACTTAAAATATACCGTTGATTTTAAAAAAAAATTTTTGGCGTAAATATTGCTGTTTTCTTTCACACAAAATTAATTTCAAATAATGCGTTATGTAGAGAAAAATATGACAAAAATCTACAAAAAAATGTCCATTACTTCTGAGAAAAATTTTTAAAGTTGAATAAAAATAATTTTTTTTCTATAAAAATAATTTGTGATAATATTTTTTTTCATATTAAAATAATTTGTGATAATGCGTTATATGGAGGAAAATATGGCGAAAAAAATTTTCAAAAATCTAACGTAATTTGCAGCCACTTATTATACTAAAAATTTTCATTACTTCTGAGAAAAAAATGTTAAGTGTGGATTATTTTTCTTCTAAAAATTTTGATAATTGAGTTTATAATATATGCATGTGTATGTGTTTGTTTTTGTTAGAGAAATAACTATGTATGTACATTCAATTGAAAATTTTTAAATTTAATTTTTATAAGCGCGATAAAAAAAGTGTTGTATAAAACTTCACTTGTGTTGATATTCAAATAAAGAACCGACACTGAGGATGCCAAGGTAGTTAGCGAAACGTCGGAAAAAAAGTGGAGAAAGTGTTTTTTCTTGCACATCAACTAAATAGATCGATTAGCCTAACACTGCAATAATAAACATAAAAATATACACTAATTTGTTTTAATAATTTTCAATTAAAATCATGAGAATGAACTCAAATTAATATCAAAATATCGCCAATTAAAAATAATTAAAACGTTACAGATTTATTATGGGTTAAAGTTCTACAACAACTGAGTTAAAGTTGTTGAGCAATCGTAAATTTTTCCTCATAAAAACACAGTGCAAGTTTCTGCGGATGCGTGGAGGGAGGCGTTCAAATGCCGTCAATCCATCTGTTCGGATATTCATATGTATGTAATTGTGATTTCACATAACATATTCAATCAATTAAAGCCATTATTAAATTTACAGGAAATGCATACACATAAATATACATTCATCTAAAAACATACAGGAGGCACATTTGTGTGCGGGTACTTACAAGGCCCGCATGCTCACACACTCATCACACATTTTCTACTCTACCACATTTTAGGCCACACATCGTTAGAATACCACTAGTGGTGGATAGACGAAGAAATTGTAATTAACGCGCATTGACACACTGTCACATTTCGGCTGAAATTAACAGCTTCTAAATACATACATGCTGATGAACCATTTTGTATGGTCAGCACCTTGCCAGCACGATACAAACACACCCTCAAAATTATTTACACATGTATATATATAGTAATTGCGTTGTACCGATAAGTTGATAACAGTAGATATACACATATATGTATGTACATATACTCACCAAATTAGATGCAAATGAAACACTTGATCCATCATAATCACCGTCAACGAGGCGCCTCGATACATTGTGCCACAGAATATGCCAACGCCGAGCAGACACATAAGTGTCGCTATTAATGTGGCATAAGGTATGCGGGCCATACATGATTGACAGCAGTCACCTGTAATGAAAGAAGAACAGAGTAGATGAATGAGCAGTGGCAGAGATGTCTAATGAGAATGTGTGTAACACAAAGGCATATAGAAACTGAATAGTGGGTTCATCAATGAAAATATATACTCTGTTCACAAAGTGTAGCACAACAAAATATTGATAGATTTGGCCACTTAAATTTTTTTTTCTAATTAATTAAAATTATTTTTAAAGTAAAATATGATTAATTTTCTAATAAAAACCATAAACACACATTTTTTAAACTATTTACAAAATATACAATGATTTAACAAAATTTTATAAAAATTTCGAAATTAAAAAAAAAAAAGTTTTAAGAATTTTTTGAGTATGCAGTTCTTTGGCTCATTAAATTTTAGTCTAAGAAAGTGAAAGTTTCAATTGTCTACAAGTTATTATAAATTTTTGAAATTTTTTTTTATTGGCAGTTTCCTCCATACAACGCAAAACAGCGATTACACCGCGTTACACACATTCTGTCCTATGAACCAAATATACTTTTTCGTAAAGGGGAGAAAAAATAAAAATACACGTGTATCGGCGATTTTTATGTAGACGTCAGAATTTTTTTTTTTAACCCTTTTTACCCTTTTAACCGATTTTTAACCCTTTTTCCGTGACCCAATCGAGCTGAATTCTTGCAGGCAGACTCGTGGAAATGTCTGTATCACGTCAAATTAAAAAAAAAAAATAGATTTTTATCAATTCTCAGATTTTCCGTGTACATGAAAATCGCCGATACACGTGTATTTTTATTTTTTCTCCCCTTTACAAAAAAGTATATTTGGTTCATAGGACAGAACTAAAGCTCGTTTTTGTAACGCAGTGTTATTTTTTATATGTAAGGAATTTCAAAAGAACGTCAGTAAATTTTTTTTTTAAAATCAGTGGTAATTCGCAGTCGAAACTTGTACTTTGTTGTACTAAAATTGAATGAGGTACGAGCATCTGCATACCCGAAAAAATCCTAAATTTTTTTTTTTAAGTTTTTAATTTTGAGAAATGTTTTCAACAATTTTTGTTAAAAATAAAAAATTATTTTTAATGGTTTTTGTTAGTGAATTAACGTTGTTTTAATTAAAAAATAATTGTAGGTTTAATAAATTGTCCAAATGTGTCCTAATGCGTTTGTGCTATAATTTGTGAACAGAGTGTATACAAAAATACAAAATCTATGTATGGAGCTTGCTCGTATTGGTATGTGCTTATGAATGTGCATATATATGTATGTGAATATGTACTCGTACATGTGTGTTATTGTTAGCAATTGTGCGGGCATTCAGAGTTCCACACAAATTGTATTAAATCGTGCCACATTGTGTAGAGACAGGCAGGAGTCGAGGCATTTGAATTGGTTGCTAGTTGATTGCCGGTGATTGATTTGCCAAATATGGACGTAAAGGGTGCAAAATTGAAGCATGTCTACAAATATGTGGGTATACATACATATGTACACACCTATGCTCCTTAGTTTGGTTAAGAATTGTGTAGATTTTTTTTTTAAGATTTCAAAATAGCAGTTAAAAATAAAAAAGCTTTGTTTGTTTAAATGGTGTTAAAACAAATTTTTTTAAAGAAAATTGTGTAGTTGAAGAATTGTGCAAGAAAAACAACAACTTGGATATGTTCCTTGGCAATGTATTTCTTGCAAGTAAATATTTTCTAAACCACCCTAATGCATTTGCATGTTTAGCATTCGTCAAATGTGCATATGCAACACTGAACGCTTGCATTCACAAAATAGGTCTGTCGATATTTTACTAGCAATCATCTCTCAACTGTGCAACACGCTATTAAGGCAGTTGCCAAGCACAGGACTCAGGTACACGCATAGAAACAATGTAAGTATGTATGTACAAGTATATACGAGTACGTATGCACCTGCATTCAAGCATACTTGTGAGCAAATTATTGATTGCTTGCATGGCAAGAGACATGCACATACATGCATATACATACATATACATACATACATACTAATAAATGATTGATTTTATAAAAAAAGAGTGAAATTATTTTGCAAAATTATCGTAGGTATTGGATACCTTTAATTAGGTTTATAACAGCGAGTAGATTTTTTGGAGCGCGAAACAAAAAAATAAAATATTAGCAACGCATTTTTTGCTTTCGTCAGCAAAGCTTATTAATAAAAATGACAAAATTATCGGTGTGCTCTTTTAATTGGCTGAGTTTGCAATATTCGTGCGTTCTACATATCGCACCCTAAACCAAAAACCGTCACAACTCAAAATTTTTTTAATTCGCTTTTATCTTATAAACCTATTCCCAGAATACTTCCCAACATGCTTTGAAAGTTTCTTCATCGTAACTATCTTATATACTGGAAAAGAATGTTTAAAATATTACAATCATTTTTACATAAAATTTTTTACTTCTCTTGGATATTAAAAAAAAAAAATTTTTAAATCCTTTATCCACATAAACTAATTCACGGAATACTTCCCCGACTGCTCCAGAAATTTTTTCGTAGTTACTATCTTCTTTTACTGGAAAAGTATGATTATAAAATTATCATCATTATTGTAGAGACTGTTTGTTTTGCCTCTCCTGAACATTTGAGATTTTTTGAGTTGTGACTGTTTTTGGTTTAGGGTGCGATATTTCTAGTAATTGATGTTTACCAGGGCGTATGAGTAATTGTGTCAAACACATAAAAACTTTATTGGCACTTATTTTGCCCAAATGAGTTTTACGTGGTATATGAATGTGTATGATTTTTATTGTTCAATATTTACAAAAGTTTTACATTTGTTAGCGTAAATTAAAAATTTAAAAAATTCCATTTTTGAAGTAGAAGTTTACGATTTTAACAGTTACAGAGTGATGTTGTTTGGAAATTTTGTTGTACAACTGAACTAAAAATTTCTTGACAACACCACTCTGTGACTACAAATCGTATGATCACAGCTTTAGAAAGAAAAAAAATTGAATATGTATAAAAAAAAAATTTGTGTTTTACTACATTTGTATCGCTTTTAATATCGAAGCAGTAGTTCCAGAAGTATGTACTCGTACATTGTAAGTGTGTAGCCATCGAACGACTTCCACATATGAATCCAATTTTCTTTCATCAAAAGTGACACACTCGAAAAAACACACGAACATTTTTGTATGCAAACGACTATACTGATTTTTAAATTCGTGCACAACACATACATAGCACACACACACACACACACACATACATACAAGCATACAACATATTAAGTTCAATAGGTGCTGTCGACTTTTCTTGCGTTAACCTCAAGCCGCTTTTCATATGCGAAAGCAAAAGAAAAAGTGTAACACATTTCATGTACAGATTTTTCTTTTTGTTCAATGCAGTTCACTGATTTGCATAAATTTCGTTTCACTATCATTTCGCTTTTGAACTCTGATATGCTTTAAAAATCAAAATAGCAGTGCAGAAAAAGCGTAGAGTCACGAAGGGTATCAGCAAAATGCACTGAGACGTAAATTTAAGGGGTTTTTTGGAGCACTGTGTTTTTTTTTTTGCAGGCAGCAGTATCCTTTTCGTAAGGACATTTGTGCAAGCGTACTCGTATGTAAAGATAGTCAAAGAAATTTTGGTTGCTTTAATGGGTTGTAAGGTTTTTAGACATATTTTTTTTTAATCTACAAGCTTACATACATATGTACATATACTTTAGAGTGAGTGAATTCTCTTGTGCTCCATGTGCTGTCGCAATCATTTTCGTGCCTTTATGAAGTTACGTTCATATTTATATACATACAATATGCATATTCTTGTATAACCATCTGTTCGCTTACATCGTTTTGTATGTACGTCAAGCCAATTCTCGTATCTGCACATGTACATATGTATGTACATATGTATGTATGTGTGTATTTATGTAAACTCCTTTTAACTTTTAGCTTTCGCATGCATTGAGATTTGTCAGACAAGATTGATTGCTCACTGAATGGGTTGAACTGCAGTCTGATGGCTTTACATCCATTATCGGTGTGCGTGTATTTGTGTGCAACTGAAATTGGCTTAAATTTCAAAAAAAAAAAAAAATGTAACATTTGAATATAACATAACAAGTATTGTATTCGCAAAGCATCTGTTGTTTGAGATTACAATGCATTACATTGATGTCATGTCCCCTTTGACTCTCCTATGTAGCTGGCCAAATTAAAAAGAGAAAGTGAAAAATAAGAATCGACGAAGATGGTGCTTCTTGATTAAATAACAGTGCAGAGCTGTTGGCTTTATAATATCCTGTGCGCATGTCAATCAAGTACTGTTTTTTTTTTATTACATAACTGACTACATTATACTCGTAACAGTTAATCATTTGAAAGCTAGGCGTTTAGGGAATAGTGTGATGAATGGCTGTAAGCTTAAGGGTGATTGATAATAAATGGTGGATCTGGCCAAAGGGTTATACGTAGATAATAAATATGTTGAATACAAGTGAATTTCTTTTGATTGCAAATTTGTACTTGAAATAGTTAAATGTTTGTGTTATTTTGTTTTAAAATTAATTACGTCTTTAAATTAATAGCCAGAGATTGACAACATAAGACAAAGAAAAACGATTTCTTTGCGTTTTTAGCATTTGAAAGTTTACGATTTAGGTTGCTACTAGATGTCCATTCATTTTAGTAATTCAGTGGTGATAATTTATTATTAACAAGAATTTATTTAAGTTGCAATGTTTGTGCAAATTGTTTATCAAATTTTACCAGAGATTTGAAGTTTTCAGCATAACTCAAAACTTGTTGTCAAAGCAATATTTCGTATGAATTCATTCGCCAGTTGGCGCAAGGTTCTATTCAATGAAAAATCGCTACTTAACGTTTGATTTAACTTGTGTTCGGAGCATGTATTTATCGTTAGAGAAGAAAAAGAAACACAAAAAAATTAACACCCTAGGTGTCGATGTAAAAAAAAAATCTTTTTATAATCCGTGAAATGAAAAATGTTTTTCTGATTTAATTTTTTAGTTCACATGGTCATCAAAGCGTGCATTTAGCTTTGTGAACTATAATTCTATTTTGATTTACGTGAGGTATACTTTTGCTCTGAAATATCAGTTAACCTTTTAATAGTCGCGATGGCTAATTTTTGTACGAAATGAGAAACGAATAACACTGTCCAACAGCATTTTTGGAACAGAATAGCGACCCCATAATTCTGAAAGGGTATGTTGAGTAGATAATTTTTGTAGAACAAACTTATGGTCCAGCACGTCTGAGTTTTTTTTTACAGTGGGTCAAAGTTTTCATTTTTTGGTCGAAGGGAGCATTATACTATATGAAAAAAATATGTAAGTTAATGTCTGAGAGAATTCTTATGGTCAGAGTTGTATTGTGGAATTGTATGAGGATTATTTTTGTGAAAGATCTTAACCCTCTAACTGGTCTCTTTATGGGTCAATTTGACCCTTTTTTCGAGAAAATCAAAAAATATCCTTTAGAAAAGGACATTTAAGGATTAAAATATTCTACGAAAATGTTTGGCGGAAAATTTCAGTGGGGGCCACCAAAGACACCATTGTTGTAAATAAAGCTCTTTACGATTAATTGGCAAAATTACACGCCAACATATACAAAGCAGGTGAACATTTTCGGCCAATATGACATACGCCAATACAGAAATAACAGCGGCGGTTGAAAACATATCAGATATAAGTTACTTGCCTCCTGATGGTTTAAACATATGTCCTAATTTGATAGACCAAGCTTATTTTGAAGATCTTGTAAGAGATTTAGGTCTAATAAAAGAGAAAGCTGAAATATTATGTTCCAGATTGAAAAACAGGAATTTGATAGCAGCCGATGTAAAAGTTACATCGCCAAGAAAAAGACACGCCGATCTGGAAAGTTATTTTAAAAAATCAGAAGAACTTGTATACTGTTGCAGTATTGAAGAGGTTCTTAAATATCTAAAGCTTCCACTGGACTCTTCCGCTTGGCGACTATTTATAATAGTTCAAAACACAGCTTAAAGGCAGTTTTACTGCACAATGGAAATCAGCTTCCATCAATACCGGTTGCGTATTCCACAAAAAAGGAGGAAACATACGCAAATATTTCAAATCTCTTAAATCAAATTGAATACTATAAATATAAATGGGAAGTATGTGCAGACTTCAAAATGATTGCAATATTGACTGGAATGCAAACAGGATACACAAAATATATGTGCTTTCTTTGTAAATGGGATTCACGTGCTACCAGCAGCCATTATCATATTAAATATTTCGCAGAACGTAAAGAAAATATTATTGGTGACTTAAATCTAATCCATGAATCCCTTGTCCCAAAAGATAAGGTCATACTTCCACCGCTGCATATATGTTGGCGTGTAATTTTGCCAATTAATCGTAAAGAGCTTTATTTACAACAATGGTGTCTTTGGTGACCCCCACTGAAATTTTCCGCCAAACATTTTCGTAGAATATTCTAATCCTTAAATGTCCTTTTTTAAAGGATATTTTTTGATTTTCTCGAAAATAGGGTCAAATTGACCCATAAAGAGACCAGTTAGAGGGTTAAGATCTTCCACAAAAATAATCCTCATACAATTCCACAATACAACTCTGACCATAAGAATTCTCTCAGACATTAACTTACATATTTTTTTCATATATGTAGTATAATGCTCCCTTCGACCAAAAAATTAAAACTTTGACCCACTGTAAAAAAAAACTCAGACGTGCTGAACCATAAGCTTGTTCTACAAAAATGATCTACTCAACATAATAATAATAATTTTTGGCGCGTACACTATATAGCTCAGTGTTTGGCCGAGCTTCTCCTACTATTTGTGGTGAGCGTCTTTATATTATACCACAAATAGAAGGACCTACTGTTTAGTGCCGACTCCGAACGGCAGATGTATTTAATGAGAAGCTTTTTCATGGCAGAAATACCCTCGGAGGTTTGCCATTGCCTGCCGAGGGGTGACCGCTATTAGAAAAAACTTTTTCTATAATTAAGATTTTGCTCGCCCTGACTGAGATGCGAACCTCGAACTCACCGGCATATCAAGTTATAGCACGCACCGCTACCAACTCGACCACAGCGGCCAACATACCCTTTCAGAATTATAGGGTCGCTATTCTGTTCATTCAAAAAGTCTTCATTTGTTGGACAGTGTAATGAAAATAACGCCAACTTTGGTGACATTTGATAGTAATATGAATAACACATACGATATAAAAAACTGTATCGATAACTGTAAAAAACCCAACAACAATGAAATGTGATGAGAAAAATGGAATAGGAATTAAACTAAATATAAAACAAGTAAGGACAGCTAAATTCGGACGAAACCGAATTTTATATACTTTCGTGATGTATTTTTTGTATGGGTGGTGCCAAAAATTTCATAAAACCCCTGTTTCTTTGTTTCAAATCGGTGCTTGTATTAAACTTTACTCAATTTCTGCTAATAAATACTGAAAAACGAATTTACTTGTATTTTTCAAAATTTCCGTTATATGGAATTTGGGCGTGGTTATGGTCCGATTTCAAAAATTTTTGACGGTAATTACAGTGATATTAAGGACAATATGTTCATCAAATTTTGTGACAAATACCTTACATCGTTATTGAGATACCTACAGACGTTTTTTTATAAGTGGGCGGTGTGACGCCCATTTTTTAAAAATTTCATAAAAATCAAGTTTCTTAATTAAATATCTATCTAAATATCAAATTTTAATTAATATGTTCCAATAGATAAAGAATAAACGAAATTTTCATATTTTTTAAAAATTTCGTTATATGGGCGGTGGCCGAGGAGGTTATTTTAACGATCTTTTACAAAATTTCATAAATACCTAATTTCTTAGTTCAAAATCTCTGCAAATACCGAATTTCACTCAATTTGTTTTAATAGATATCGAAAAAATGAAGCTTTTGCATTTTCCAAAAGTTCCGTTATATGGGAGGTGGGCGTGGTTATTTAACGATCTTAACCATTTTCAATACCAAACTACCCTGTCTATGTATCTATACCAAATTTCATTGAGATATCTCAATTTTTACAGACAGTCAGGGCTAAAACGATTCCTCTTTTCATTCTGATCATTTTCGTATATACATATATGTATGTATGTATGTCTTAATCTATCTCGATTATTTTTTGCTGTTACAAACAGCCGTTATGCGAACAAAGTTATAATACCTTTGTGTACCAGTACGCTCGGGTATAAAAAGGTGATATAGTGATAATAATAACAGGTACGAAACAAAAATTATACCGATAACGATAAAGATAAGTAAAAATGTGTCGACAACAATAACATTACGATAACAATTGTGCTAATAATATAAATAATTATCGATAACCAACTGCGACTAGCATTAAGTATCCCTGTGCATGACACATGGAAATGGATAAAAATTTAACTTTAAAATTTTTTTATAAGTTTATGGACGTACGCAAATAATTTTTATAGAGACTCGCCGAGAAATTAACTATAAATTTAAATTAAAAAATTATTGTTCACTACATTAATTTAATCGAATGATAAACCCCTCTTCAAACTCAATATTAATCCATTTGATTACTTTTAAAATAATGGAAACTTTTTCCATAAAATCGCAAAGCATTCATACATAACATATTATACATATATGCACATAAACATACATACTCGTTTGTATATTTTGAAGTATGAGATTTAAATGAGTGGGCAAATAAAGCTTACAAACGACTCATGCCATTGTAATAAACAAATACAATGTAATTAATGATAAAATATTGCACATGAAATGAACATTTGTGATGGACATAATTTAATGCGAATTGGGGAAAAGAATGAACATACATTTATACATACTATACATACATATATGTAAATATAAATATATGTATGTATATTCATGTTAATGTAATACCAGTTGTGCATTTATAAAAACAAATATAAACTAAAACAAACAATGACAGATGAACACATTTTTTGTGGACAATTAACAGAGTCATTAACGGTAGGCAGAGTGTAGCATATTTTTATTGTAGCTGAAGTGTAGTAAATATTGGTAAAAACCATCAAGTGTCAAATGCAGTCATATTATGGCTTTTACTGCATACGAAAAACTTAAATTGCACTGCCATTTGAATTTATTACAGTTGCAATGTGATGCGTTAAAAAAAGAAAACATTACATTATGGTTCGCTTCGGCTTTGCTCTTTTTTCTCTTGGTCATTTCAGTCTGACCATTTGCTATTTACTCTATCACTAATTCGATTGCTATTAGCCCAGCGATTAGCAGACGATGAGCGACATAGTATGAAACATCAAATTTGTAACACACGGCCTCCACCGCACTATCCTTCCTTTCCGCATGTGCGTGTATGTAGCGCAATTGTTGGCCCATTTGGGGTGCAGCAGCAATATGTTTGCTGATGGCTGCTAACTCAGCGCTGACTGTCGTCAATATCGCTGCCATTGTCAGTGTCAACAGTTGTATTGCTATTGGGGTTACTGCCAACCATGACTTGGCTGTTGATTGTTGTCGGTAATAGCGCATTATTTAATAGGGCGCACAGATGGTCCCTCCGATCAACCACCAAACGTTCGATTGACTTCTTCTGGGTGTCTGGGTGTCTGAGTGACGGAGCGCCTGGCTGGATGCCAAAAGCTCACGCTTGAATAGATACTGCTGTGTGCATTGAAATGGGAACCGCGGTATTACTCGTTTTTTCAGATTTTTTAGAGAAATAATTAAATAATTTATATTTTTAATTTATTCTTTAAATTTCAATACAAGATATTAAATAAGGTAAAATCTTGTAAAAGTTATTAAAACCTATTTTCTAACTAATTAGAGACTTAGTGCCAGATTTCCAATGCAAGTTGAACTCTGTTTGTCGAATAAACTAAGTTTAAACTCAGTATGCAGTTTTTCAGTCAACTTTAAACGTGGTTTAACTAAGTTTAAACGGCCGATATGACACGGTTAAACTTAGTTTAACTTATCAGCTGATTGCTGAGTATTTTGTTTTATAATAATAATAAAAATTTTGGCGCTTACACTATATAGCTAATTTTTTGGCCGAGCTTCTCCTACCATTTATGGTGTGCGTCTTTATATTGTATAACAAATGGAGAGACCTACAGTTTTTAGGCCGACTCCGAACGGCAGATGTATTTAATGAGAAGCTTTTTCATGGCAGAAATATCCTCGGAGGTTTGCCATTGCCTGCCGAGGAGTGACCGCTATTAGAAAAAAACTTTTTCTATGATTAAGATTTTGCTTGCCCTGACTAAGATTCGAACCTCGAACTCACCGGCATATCGAGTTATAGCACGCACCGCTACCAACTCGACCACAGCGGCCACAATTTGTATTTTGTTTTGGTTGCAACAAATTTAATTGAGCGCAAGGAAACGATGTTTGAATTTAAACTGCGTTTAAACTGAGTTTAAAGCGGCACTGAAAAACTAGCCCTTAACGTAATATAAAAGGTGCGGTAATACGCTAGATGGCACAAGGGTCGAGTTTATTTGGCAAACTTTCATCAAGGCTTTGATTTGGATCGTATTCGGATATGTATTGTTGCATCGGAAGATTAATTTTTCTAAAAGTAGACCCGCAAGCTATCGCTGGAGTCAAGAAGTTTGCAAAAATACGCTTTTTAGTTAATTTATTTACATCAATAGTATTTTGTTAGCGCACTACCCTCAAGTGACCCTTTGAAACCTGGATGAACCTGTTTTTGTCGAATTCTGCTCCCCACGGGACTGCCGTCAAGCATTACATCACGCACGCCGCTGTCTCTCCAGACCTGTTTGAAGATCCGGGGGCACCATTTTAACGACTACTGGGGTGTATTATTCTCACAAAATTGTTGGTGAACTTTTCGCCCGATGTGCACTAGGTGGCATTTATTAATATCTGCATCCCAAGTCTATATAATTGTTTAACAGTAGGACACTCATGTTTTCTAAGAGCTGTCGGAACGGACGGGGTTTCGAGCAGCACCTTCCGTGGTTTATCTGGGGGCTATTGGAATGGACGAGATTCCGAGCAGCTTGATAGTGAGCTTTACATTTTGAGGGATGTCGAGACGGAGTATTTTGTATTTTGTTAGTTAGTTTTATAAGTATGTGAATTTGTGTGCTAAACGAATTTTAAATACTTTGGTGCTTTAATTTTCTAATCAAAAACATATTTCCGACAAATTTGGTCAAAATCGGAATATATAAATCCCTTCTCCTCAATCTGTTGTTAGTTTTTTTTAGTTTTGTGCGGATCTGGACTTATTATTTTTTTCGGAGAATCAAAAAAAAAAATACTTTTAAACAAAAAATTAATGCTCGTTTCGATGTATAGCAAAGTCTTGTATTCCGATTATGACCAAATTTGTCGGAATCGAAATGTAAAACCGGGCTGATTATGTTTTTACATTCGTTTGTCATCAGAAACGGCCGAATGTGAACAAAAAAATATTATTTAAAGCAGTAAAATTACAAACTATAGATCAAATTACTATAAATAAGCCTTAATTTTCTCGTAAAGAATTATTCCAAAAATAGAGTTTAAAAAAGTGTGTATCTTCTTCAATGCTGATATGATTCTATGAAACAGCGTTTGCATATAACCTCAAAATAATGATATTTACTTGTCGATACGTTAAAATGTTCTACATACGCCTTGTTATTCGTAGTAGTAAAGGGTATGTTAACAATAATGGTAATGGCTGTCTTAATGCCAGTAGCGCTTTTCATACGCGACAGGCCAAACAAAGCAGTGTTGACTACAACAACAAAGCAATGTATAGATAAGGATATTTGACTTGAATGGCAGGGCAGCAGAGTTTAAAATGCCAGCAGAAGGCTTACACATACTATGTAAGTCAGTTTGCTGCACACATGCACACATACATATGTATGTATGTACATAGAGTGCATGCATAGGAGCGTTGTTGCTAAAGTAATTGCGCGCACCAGCAGCAGCAGGTGATTGTTTGTTCGAATTTTGTATGCGATTTTACACCTTACACGTTGTGTGTAAAAATATCTTTAAATACATTTGTATGTGAGCCCAATAGAGGAAACCTATGCTATTTAGTTAGACATTAGTAGAATAAAGACATTTATTTTTAAAAATCCAATTGCGTAAAAATTTGTTCATGTTTTTCGAAGACAAAAAAAAGTACATACATTGTTTTCATAAGCATTCCAAGAGGTAATAATTTTTATAAAATTTTACAGTGCTACAGTGATTTTATACTTTTGAAGTGACATAGTGCAGGTTTTTGGTCTGGTCGAGAAAATCACAAAACACTGTTTCAGAAAAATCCAACACCCGAAAATTTTTGATTTATTGTAAAAAAAAAGTATGATCTCACTTGGAAGTTTCTAATGAGACATCTTTTGTGCCGATTTCTAATTTTCGAACGACTTTGGGAAGTTTAATAATTAAAAACTTAAAGTACAGTTTTTGGCATTTTTGCAAATTTAATGCAACTTTTTTGCCACTATTCACAAACGATTTATTTTATGGTTAAATAATTTGAAAGTTTGGTCAATTGCGAATTGAAAAAGTGTTCATTCATCTACATCGGTTGGAAAAAATCGCATTAATTGTTAAATTTTCTATACCAACACTAATTAAAAAATTGCAGATTTTTCTACTGGGCTATTACAGTTACAGTTTTTGTTTTATATTGCCTGTGTATTGACTGTCCTCTAAAAAGTCTTTACATCGTTAGGCGCGCCAAATGAGAGATTAACATTTCCAACATATTTTTCAATACTAGCGGCGGCCCTTCTAATGATGCTGACCGTTAAAAACGTGTTTATACAAACATATGTACATATGTATATGTAAAAATATATTTTCCGATACTCGATTCAAACGTATGTATGCTCCTTTATCCGAAGAAACAATCAATGAAATCGATAGGTAATGGAATTCATACATGATTAAGCCCTTATTAAATTTGGACTTCGATATGCATTTGAATAATTCTTTTTAGTTATGTAATAATAGATATGTGTGCGTCCACGTGACAAGGGCCCACTTTGTCGCATCTAATTTCCGAGATATATAGATTTTTCGATACATGTATCGAATTTCTTAATTTTTTATTATGGTTTATTATGAAATTATATACATACATTTACCTGTCGAATGACACCAAATTTAGCTTTCCAGGTATAATAGAAGTAATTAATTTAATTTTTTGAAAAACAAAAAAAAAAAGAAAAGGTCCCACTTTTTCGCATTGGAGAAATATGAAGCATTTCCGTGTTCGCCACCGAAATTCAGTACGGAATGGTGTACCACTATGTCCAAAGCGCAAACGCGATGAGATTTGATAAAATTTGTGAATTGATTACTGTCAATGACTGTAATGAATGAATTACTGCTAATTTGTTTCATCTTTATTTATAATAAAATATTCACTGTTGAGTCCATTTCAATTTTTTTAATTCCCTATCTTCCTGATTCATTGGTCAAACGTTAATTCATTCATAATTTTCTGTGTGATCATCGGTTGAATTAGTTGAAAAAGCAAATATTTAGAAAAGGGCCCACTTTGTCGAGTTGATGTTAATTAGTTGTTTCACATATAAAAATGATTGAAAAATGATTTAATAGTATTTTTTCGCATGCTGACTATGTTCCTGTTCGATTCAAACGAACACCCATTTATAGTCCGAGTAGATATGAAAAACATCGAACTTTTAACTTCAAATTGATTTTTCTCAATTAGTCATTTTTCGGATATTCACCTTCAAAGTTCTATATTTCCCGCAATTCTTCAGTTAGGATGGTCTAATTTGTCTCAAAATGTGCTATTCAAATGTTTCTATATTTAAATTTTTTTTTATGAATGCCAAATTTATAACTACATCTTGGCCCTCAATTTCTCGAATAACCTGCGGAGCTCTATGTGAGTTTATTTTCAAACTTGCAGCCACAGGAAGCCTGCTCGTAATTGACAGTTGGAAGCAATTTTTTTTTAATTTTAAGAGCAATACAAAAAGTCTGACTTTTTCGATACGTATTTTCCAAAACCTGGTGCTCATACTACTACAAATATGTTCATACGAGTATGCATATATTTCTTTGTTTATCTACCAGCTTACTACATATTTGTCATTTAGTTTAATGGTTTCTGCATTTGTCTGTCTGTATCTCTGGTTGTCTATCTGACTCGCTAACATTCGCTCTACGCCTCAATAGCGTAAACATCGTATATTTAGTATTCAATGCGCATACGAACATTACGACGTGTCACAAAACGGAAGGAAATCAATTGTGTGCGAACTCGTTTTGAAGTTTGCAATGGCAGACAGACAAATGGGCTGAATTGCTGAACTACCAGCATTCCCATTGCCCAGCCGGTCGGTACGTTTATCCGTAGTACGCACTGTAATCATGCTTTGGGTATGAAAAATGGGAGATTGCAATCGTAGCTCGTCAGTTACCCGCGCTTTCCTACTCCACTCCAATGAAGCGTATAAATAATAAGCAGCGTTGTATTGGAAATAACTGAAGAGAAGTGCATATGTACTAGGGATGTAAATTTTTGGCATTTTATTGATGACGGGATTTTCGAGTTTTGAAAACAAAATCCAGCGACAATTACGGGATCGCGAATTTCACGAGTTTTGATTCTTAATTTTTCAATTGCCAAAAAATGTAACGCGTCTGTAATAGTTGTATAATAGAATTATGCAAAATAGCATCAATAGAACAAAGTACGATTTGTTGTAATTCATGTATATATGTATTAATTGGTCTTTTCAAAAATAAAAAAGAAATAAACCTAGAATTTGACACACACTAAATAATTTATACTTCAAGTACAAGTAAAAAAAGAAATGCATGAAGTAAAATTTAAATGCTTCACCCATTCCATTTTGTGCGAGGCAGAACTATTACTTATTTTAATCACAATGCAATCTTAAAGCAATAAAATCTTAAGTGCGTTATCCTCCAACGTGGACCTAAATTTTGTGCATATAAATTCTGCAGTGGAGAAGCATCGACTCAACACCTGCTGGTTGGATTGTCGACAAAAAGTTAAATGATTTCTATAGGAATTAGCCTTTTTCGACACCATTACAAAAACTATTAATTTCGTTTACCAAACCCTCTGTTAAATTGTATGCCATTCCATTGTTGGATAATCGCTCGTTAAAAAAATTAATGCAATTTATTTATTTTCAAGCACCTCGTGGTTAGTTCTATTAACATCGCTTTCATAGTAAGGCTAATTTTCTACTCGGGGAGGATATTTTCTAGCTCATTTATGTATAATGGCAAGTGAAAAACAACTCTGAAAGGTATGTTTAGTGTGTTGTTTGTGTGTTTTATTCGATCTACCCTTTCATTTGAGGTTTATTTTTGTTTGAAAAATGTAAATTAAAAATGTAAAAAATAAATGACTATTAAATTCAGTGTTTTCTGCAATTCCGGGATTTGAATAGACTGATCCCGGGATATTCGGAAGTTAAAAAAGGCCGGAATTCCGGGATTGACATGCCTAATATGTACATATGTACATACAAATCTACAACCATAGCTGGAGGATGACGAGGAGAGGTCGAGTGGTTTTAAAGGTGCAAGTGTTTGGGTGATGTTTTTTAGTTACGGTGTATGTTTTTGTTATTGTTCGCTTTGTTGTTGCTATTGAAGCTGCTTTTTCCGATGCTTTTGTCGTTTTGTACTTGCGCTGGTCTATTTGTTTGTTCGCTTATTTGTCTAGAACTCTCTATTTATTTATTTATTTGTTTGCACTGTTCTTCTGGCGTTATTTACTTTTTCTTGTTTGGATGTAATGTTGCAGGCGTTTTTAATGATTGCTCTGGGAATTATTTGTGGTTTTATTCTTAAAATGTCCTTACTGTGTGACTTTTTCGAGTACGCTTCCTTCGTTTGGGGGTTATTAAGTGATCCAAATCAGTTTTGTCCTTATGTATGTACATATGTATGTATGTATGTAGGCACGTTTCCAGCAATTATTTATGGTTAATGTTGATGTACATGGAATGTTGTTTTGTCAAGGTTGCGGCTTTGCGGAAATTAATGTACAAAGTTTTTTGATTATGAATTATATGTTGTTAAGAAGTAGATATCTTAATGTACAAGCCAAGAGGTTAAATAATGACATGTACGGACGTAATTGAGTGTATAATTTTGTTAGGCGTACAACGAGGTATGGTTTTCCAATAATTTTATTAGGATATCAGGGAGGAGGTTAGGTTTACTCATTTCAAATGAAAATGTGAATATTGGCTTAAAATCATTTTCAGCTTACTACAATGTAATCCTCGCTTCGAGGCATTCGTCTGCCGCTCTCTGTTGGGTGAAGTATTTGGGGATGATCTCCGACGTGAAGCGGTGAAGCGCAGTAAATGCCACCTACTTCGGCAATTAATGCCATGCTAAAGAGGGCGTCTACCAACAAATAGAACAGCCCAAACACAATTCGTTTTGAGGTTAAACAAAATTTAGTGGTTGATTGAGGAAAAAAAGCCACACTATTTCTTCGCGGTTGGGACGAAACTGAAAAACCCGGTTGATGAAAAGAATTTCTGTTATGAAGTCTTCATAAGTAATAAATTCCGTTATCCAAACCTTTACAGTGTTTAAGCAAACATTCTGAGCATTCAAGTCTGGTAAAAGAATGCCCGATCTTCCAATCAATTGCTTCCGAGTACTTTCGCATTAGGCTCATTTGGTTCGTAGAGCTGGCAAAGCATGGTTTTCTTGAAACGTAATCACCTGATAAGTAGCATTTTGGAAAATGTCGGAGGATCTTTGATTCACCATTGAATACAGAGCTCTCATGTGAAAACAATCCCAAGATCCTTCTAGCCTGCGGTAAATCGTAGGAAGTGGAAGGAGCTCCTGAAGCTTGTCATGCCTGAACTCTCGCTTTGAATATTGTATTAAAGTGATAAGATTGAGCTAAGTTTTCTATCCCTTTTTCGTAGCTTTTAGCAAGACGTCAGATGGATTAACATTTTCTACTAAAATGTTTATGATAGTCTAAGGCGGACGCTCTTACTATTGAGTCCCAAATTGAAACGACCATATAGTTAAATCTAACATAATGTAACCGAGTAAATTCAGCTATTCCGATGGTTACATTTAGTGCTGTTCGTATCATTAGCAACCAAGTTCAAAATGACATAGTTTGCCACCTTTATTTAATTATTTATTTTTAAGAATTTTCTCTTAAAATTCGGTTCATTTTCTAACATTAACTTTATAAATCTAATTTTAAAACTTTGTAGAAAACTTAAACAAAATTCAACAAATTTCGACATAGATTTTGAACATTTTACGAAGTTTTGGAATTTTTTGAGTGTGCGGTTTTATAGCTCATTAAATTTAAGTCTAATAATGTGATAGTTTTAAGCAGCTAGGGATTAACGTTGATTTATGAATTTTTTTCTCATGGTTTTTGTGACTTTATCCCATATAAAAAATTGTTTGCTTTTTCGTATTATTTATGGAAGCAAATGCGTAATTTTTTTGGTGCTATTATTTGAAATAGATATTTACATTAATTATACACAATTTTAGTGCCTAAGCGAATAATTAGTGCAAATGCGTTAAGCGGATAGTGAAAAAAAAAACAAAAAGTAAACATCACGTGGCCAATATAATACAAATGAATTATAGTCAAATATAATGTTAAAAACGACCTTGGCAAAAAAAGTCGTGCAAAAAAATATGTGCATATTGTAAATGAGACCTAAATATAATTAAATTCTATGAAATGTGTATTGCAAACTTAAAGAAAATAATAGTTAGTAAATACATTTCAATTTAAATACATTCCAAATACAGAGGCAATTAAAATTTTGCACAAATTTTCACATAATAGCAATTGTGCAATGAAGCTGCCATTCAACGCACACAAATGCAAGAGTACTTGAAACAATTTGAACAAGTGGTCTAATTATGTAAACTGATATTTGGAAGTAGGAATACTTAAGTAATTGTAGTTTGAATTACTCAAATATGCAGATTTATACAACTCTAATTAAATAAAACTATGCACATATGTACATACATATTCGTACATATTCGCACACATTTGCGTACATTTGTTAATTTTGCAAAACACTTTTATCGAAGCTTAAATGGTATCTTCAACTTTGCACTTTTGCATAAGTGCGTGCTTCAAACAAAAGTGTGTGTGTGTGTGTGTTATTAGTTTTCAATGTAATTCAATCTCACTGACAAACAGCACATAATTGACCCTTAAGTTCAACAATGCACCAAGTTAACCAATTATAAGTCAACTAATGTCGGCAATTATGAAGACTAATTGTGGGTGATTTCATTGAGTTCCACAGCAGCTTTTGTCTACTAATAAAGTTTAACATTAGAACTGAGCGTAAAAAACAACTGTCAAAGTGATGACTTCAAGCGTAGATAGCATAACGATAATGAAAAATACACTGCGAAAAATAAAAAATTCGTTGCTAGAGAATTTCAGTTAGGTGTAGTTACATAATTGTTTACGTTTTTATAACAGTATCAGTTATAGTGGTATGTTAATGCCCCCAAAAAAATGTATTGAATATTTAAGGGAGTGCTTGGCTTGAATGCCAATGCTGGAGGCAGAATCTGGTCCCATCTTAGGGTGGCTCATTCACATCGATCGGATAACTTTAAGCATACATATATTTAAATGTACGAAATAGAAGCACAACGTTGTTTATAAAAATTTGTAACTACTGGCTTGAGCTATCAAACAGGTTCGATAAAAGTTGATCTTAGCAATGTTATTTATATGTTTAAACCCACGCATAAAATAAGCAACTTTTTTTAAAAGAGTTTGACGCCGAAAATTCGTTAACATATTCATATATATGTACATATGTATGTATGTATGTATAACATATGCACATGCTTACTTTCATACTTTTAATTTCATTGCATGATTTACATAGAAGTAGTTATAAAAGTGCTTGCGCTGACTAATGTTTACATAAATTATTAAATTTACTCATTTTGGCAACACATTCGGTGACTCATGCAATAAACTTTATTAACATTTTTTTCTCACCGTGCAAATGAAATAATTATTATAGCTAAACAAATTGTATTATTGTGTGCCTACATATAGCACCCCTCTCCACCCATAACAAGCGCACAGCACATGCAGTGGCTGATGTTGCCAGAAATTGATTCATTTAAGCAAGTTGGGGGCGCTACGAGCAAGTGACTCAATGGATGTATTTAAGTATGTATTTACAAACGAGTACAATAAGATTATTTGAGCGTTCGAACACATATTCGATGCGTTGCGCACTGAAGCGGATTTTACAAGGAACGTACATATGTATTTAGGCATACAATGCTTGCAACTAAACTTATTACACTTTTGGGAGTAAATGCAGATGACGAAACGTATTCTATTAGTTGTGATTGTATGGCGAGCGATAACAATTGCGATGATAAGATATGGTACGCGTATTTAGGTCGTTACGTAAATGGATTGTCAGCCAGCGAGGGCTTAGGGAAATAGGCAAAAATGTTTGAAGAAAATAATTACAGAGATAACTATGAACGAAGAAAATAAAAATGGAAAATATACGATAACGAAAAAGAAGAGTAATAAGAATCAGTAAGGTGGAAAATTGTAGAGCAAAGTGTAAGTAGAAAAGTAGTGTTTTGGAAAATATAGCGCTGCGGTTCTTAATGCTACGCTTGTGGAAGTAATGAGTGCTCCAAATTACAGTTCACAAGAAGTTGCCTTCTAGGGCAAATGTCAAAATAACTTATTAACTGCGGCGTCAAACGTTGAATTCGGTACAACAAACTCAAGACGAAGTGGTGCATCAGTTAGTGCGCACATTCAGCAGTGATGTAATAAAAAAAAAGTAGGTCAGCAAAAGATCGAAAAAATAATAAAACATTAAAATACGAGTACATAAAACAAAAAAGTAGCTGAGTGACGCCACAAAGCGTGAACTTTACATTTAATACTAGCGTGTCATATTACAAATATCGCACTTTCAAATTACAACACATTCTTTTTTTTTTACTAAAAAGCTATTGCAACACTAAGTGCACAGTGTACATCAATTTTAGCAGAATATTTTTATTTTTTTTTCACAGCGTACAATCTAATTGATGCCTTTTAAATTTTGCATAGATTTATACTTATGTATGTCTGGTGAAAAGTGGTAATATTAAATGCATCTACATTTACCTTCATCACCACCGCGCTCTGTATAACGATCCAGCGAATGATCTGAACGGTAGGTACTGCGTCGACGATTATGTATCGCTGTGCCACCATTGTAGGGATTGTTGTTGTAGGCACGCGTCAATATGCCATCATCTTCGAAATTTGTTTCAAGTAAAATATCTTCGCGAGGATCACGTATACGATCACGTTGATTTAGTGCTTTTGTGGGTGAAGGCATGTTGTTAAATGTATGATTTAAATTTATTTAAAATAGTGACAAGAAATTTGGCGTTTTAGTTGGCTTTGGTATGCTTAAACGTATGCTAAATAATAGTCGTTGATGTAATACTTTTGAGTATAAATACTTTTGCATTCGGAAAATGTTAATTAAATAATAATTTCCGTCGTTGGTTGAATATTTCGTTATAAATGTTTGTTAGTTTTACTGCACAAAAGTTGCTAAAATGAGAGGAAAAAACGTTTTTTCATTTAATTTTAATTTGAGTTTTTTGAAAACGAAATTCACACGCCGCATGTTCAGTGCATCTTTTGAGATAAAGTGAAGAAAACAAGCTTTTCAAGATTATTTTTCTAATGAGTGTGCAATTAAAAAGCAGGTGAAGTAAATTTTTAATGTAAACAAATTAATTTTTAAACAATTTTTATTTTTCAAGCTCGAGGCCCCCAAATTAAATAAACTTTATTTTTGTTTATTTTTGTATTTTACTGTCGATATTTCGACCTCAATTTGAGAAAAAAATTAAGTTAAAATTAGCTACAAATTACAAAAAAAAAAATGAAATAATTACTTTGGCGTGATTTTAGAAGAGTTAAATAAAGTTTACAAAAGACTTTATACAAATTTTTACATAATGTTCACAGTTTTTGTATCGCTACACAAAAGGCATTAAATTTTTTTAATTGAAGCAGTGAAATAAAACTTATTTCCTAAAAGCATTTCAATTGAAATTAAATATACTTTATGCATATTTACTTTCTTTTATTCATAATAAATTTGCTAACAATTGGTAGTGAGATTTTAACATGGCGTCGAAGTTAAAAAAATAAATAAATTTATTTTCGTCGAATATAAAGCATTATGTTTCACTTTGTCGCAGGAGAACTGTTCATCTGATCAACCTTCTTGTTTTATTTTTTTTTTTCGTCATCACTTATTGTTATTTACAATTTTCTTCCACTATAATTTTTGTATTTCCTTTATTGACCACGAATTCGCGGTTACAGTTTATTTTGTGACTCATCAAAAATTGTATTGAAACGCATATAAAGTCATCACACCGCCAAACGTCACGTTTCATTTGTAATTGCAAATGAGATTGATAAAGAAAAACACTGCACTGCATTATTTCTTGAAATCATAAAAGATGCACAATACACCACAGCGAAATTGCATTATACACTTTAACCTGCATTCGCAAAATAACGAAAAAAAAAAAATTAAATACTTGAACTTCAACAGGCTAAACAAACACACAATTGCATTACGTTTTTGTTTGCACGAGCGTTACGTTGACAAGCGCACACAAAAACAGCAGCTAACAACTGAGTTTACCAACTAACCAACAACGAAAGCGACATCGATTGCGACAACAGCAACTTGTTGCTTTCGATTCGTTTGCGCTTCACTTTCAAACTGATTCGCTCATACTCGCTATGTGTATAAAAAACGAAACGTAGCAACCGATGGGGAGTTGATAAATAATATATTATTTTTTTAATTTATTTATTTTTATTTTTTTATTACTTTTTAATGCTCTCTTTTTGTAACGACAAGCACCTACTACCGGCCCTTCTCATACACGCTCTTACTCACAATACTAATAGCAAGCGCTTAAGGAGCACACTTGTAGCCGGTTTTCATATGCGAACTTAAGGTTAACTGACCCTATTCACTCTACTCACTGGCGCTCTGTCATACTCACGTACGCTCTACGTTCTAGCAGCACTTTATTTGTTGGTATGTACTTACATATGTATGTATGAATGTACAAATACAAGGTAACGCCCTTTGGCTGTGGCTATGGTATTAAGTTTATCTGATTTCTAAAATTTTAACAATTAGTACTCGAGTTATGGTAGTTTTTTCCGCGCCCTTGTCAGTTGTTGTGGCGACAGATTTTCCCCATTTTTGAATAATATTTTATTGAAGTGCTTCAAGCGCGTGAGACTGCGTGTAATCACTTTTGTATCACCCTGTATGCATTTAGGTATTGACTTCAACGGCTACCTACCTATTTAATTGGAAAACAACGCACACAAACGCTTCAATGTGTCAATACGTATGTAGGTACAACCGTTCTCTATGCATTGTGGAGCGCCAGTTAAAGCTGTTGAGTAACTTTTCGCTCCAACATTCTTATTCTTCTTGCATTTTAGGTACATATGTACTATTACTTTGAGCATTTACTGCAGCAAATTCTTCCCCAAGGTACACAAACACACAAAGCAGGGTCAACTAAATAAGCAGCTGATCACACAAGTGTCTACTACTTAAGTAGAATTTGTATTTGAAATGACGGTTAACGCTTTTTGCTTCAAAACTGGTTTGCTGAACTTGTTATGGTGGTTTTTTTTTTCCTTATTATTTAATCATATGTCTTGCTATTCTCGGTTACGTCAAAGCGACGCTTACCCATCTCTTTCTAGCTTTGCACTGCATTGAGGTTATACACGTACACTTTAAGTCAATTTGGTTTATTAAAACGATCGCGTTTATTAAAAAGATCTTAGGTTCAGCGTCGATTGTCAATTAAATACTTAAGAAATTGAAAGCAATTGAGTAAATGAATAAGTTCAGCTAGTAAGTAGGCGTTTAAGTTCGAGTTCATAGAGCTGTAATTTAAAAAAAAAAAGAAACAAAAATGTGTGTGACAGTAAAAAGAAAAATCGCTTTGAGTTCGTAAAAAAAAGAGAGAATAAAGCGGAAATTCAAATTATATTTCAATCGTTAGCAACGCATTCAAATCTAAATGGTTCTACGAGTGTGAGTTTGGTGGTCATTTAACAATCACAGTATTTGTATACATAGCTTATCGGTAATTCACAAGCTCCTAGGCGATTAACTGCTTCTGGAATGGTCGCTAGCTCTGCCTAGAAAACTCTGGAAATGTAGCTTAAATTTGAGGTTGAGGTAGAGCTCCGTATAGAAGACAAGCACACCGACCGTTCCTTCTTTCTACAGATCGAAGTTGACTGGAAAGTCCCTCAATAAATCGCTACACTCCATTACGCCCTCCTGCCTTGCGACGGTAATTGTGAAGAATGCACTAAGTAGTTGACATTAAACTCTGATGTGATTATTCGCTACAACCCATGCATGTTGTAGTTGAAGCTGTCGAGATGAGGAAAAAGTGGGAAAATGTCGCACATTATCTTTGCGACTAGCTTCGTTCTGACCAAAATGCGACGCCGCGTCTTTGCATGAATCTACTGTTGTCATTCATCAGTCATTCATCAATTATTTATTATTTTTTATAATATTTTCAGTTGTTATTTTTGATAAAAAAAAGTATAGCTTTTTACGCAGGAAAACTTTATACAATGAAGTTTTTATAAAAAATTACCATTAAATTACTTTGTTGATATGCAATTTAAATGATAGTTCAGTCTTTTTGTTAATATTAATTTACCTCGATATATTTCAAAATATTATTGCTTAATTGACAAATAAATTATACGAATAGGCAATCATGCGTTTGTATACTTACATACATACATATGTATGTATATTTTCGTAGTTTATAATGCAAAACATTATTTTTTTATATACAGATTTTCAGAAAAAAAAAATCTCTCAACAGTTCATTAGCGATGATAGATTACCTTTGGACTTTTAAAATATAAATTAACACACAGTGTCAAATGCAAAACAATAAATAAAAAAATTTACATTACGAAATATTTTTTTGAGTTCAGTATAAGTAAAGTGTGATTTACAACACACACATCACAAGCTCACCTAAATGTAATTTAATGATAAAAATGAATGAATTGCTATCTTTTATCAATTACTTTTGTTTGTACATACACACTTTTAGTCGTTGTGGCTTTTTTGGAACGAGTTGCCATCATCCCTTGTCCATTTTTGTTTGGCAACAAAACGGGTTAGTCGTTGTGACATGTACACACATATGTACATACATACATATATAGCACATAAAAGCTTCAGCATTTCAACTTGAATTTAATTACAAAAAAAAAAATAGAGTATGTAATCCTCTACTTTTCTACATCCATTTTTTTTTTATACAAGAATCAACTACAAATGTCCTGAAACTCTAACTAGCGGCGCCTAAAGATTTCTCCTGCACACATCTATGACTATAGTGCAAACCGAAAAGAGTGTAGGAGAATTTTCTAATTAAAATTTTACACTGCAATTTATAAAAAGTTGAGTTGGAATTACCACAAAACTAACATCATCGTTGTGTTTCTCGAACACCTGCTCGAGCAACTTGCAGCACGAATTGAAATCTTACAGCCTATCAATGCCTTTCCACACTGTCAATGCCAGTCAACTGTTTGAACAAAAAGGCTTGTGCCCAATGTATCAGTGAGCCTCAAAATATGCTCCTCACAACAATCGAGTAATGGCAAGTGAATTTAAATGAGGCAGACACGTAAATTATGTAAAGTAGAAATGGAGAGAAATGCTTATAGTTTTCCATGCGACTGCAAACGGAAAGGTGTGTGTGTGTGTGTAGTAACTTTTACACTTTCGAAAACTTTTTTTGGTCTGCCTATCTGTTTGACTGCCTACACGCTCATCATGGCCCAAGTGCATTTGGTTGAGTGGGTGAATGTGGCTACACGGCCAATTGACTGCGCCTGATGGTTTCAGCAGAGCTCCGCAAGTACATACACATATAAATCTATGCACTCATAGTTTCGATGGGTTGGGCGATTGGCTGGTTGGCTGGCTGGTTGGCTGCATGCGCGTTCGACGGCGGGTTGGGGCACGAACAAAAGAAAAAGTAAGAAGAAAACTATTTTCATAAAGTTAAATACCCCAAAAAGTATGTGAGTGGTGCTGAAAGTATTCAGACATATTTGCTGCTGCCACTTTACTTTTATTCTGTAGCACACTTCACAATTTCGCTCACTGCATAAATAGAGTGAAATATTTCATACATTTTTGTTTTTAGCTCCAATTTTCGACAGCATTTGGAGTGGTGTAAATGACTTGAAGCTGGAAGTTACGAAATCAGCTGACGAAGAGGATGACGAGCGGCCATAATGATAGTGATGATAATGATGACGATCATTAAGCGTAGCAGCAGTTTTTAGCTGAGAACTGTGGACTGTAACGCGCACAAAGTAGCTTTTTTCATTGAATCTCTGTAAGTACGAATAAGTTTTTCTGCAGCCATAAAGCAAATTCAGTCGCAGCAAGCATAGCTTGAAAGGTTTCTAGCGCGTTCGTTCTACTGCACCTGTACATCAACCAAAGGATGCTATTTAAACGCAAAAGGAAGTAGTGGCGGTAGTCGCAGCACACCATGATACCGCAACTTTGGCGTCGCTACGCATAGAGACATGCATCCGTCCGTCGCGCTGAGAATTATCACCGACATTTCCGCTAGTGAAGATGACAAAAATGACAAAGCACAACGCCGGAGCGCTGGGAGCACAATGCATCCCGGGTGTGCTATGTTCACAGTGGCGTACCAAAGCGATATACTCGTGTGTGTGTGTGTAAACGCCCATACATACATTTAAACACATACGCGCCAAACGGGTTGCGACGGAAATGCACATAGCGGGCAGGAGTAGCGACACAGATATGTATGTATGTATGTATGTACATAGAAAAACTTGCCGCAGCCGCCACCGTTAGCGCTGCTACTGAAAGGAAGCAAAGCAGAAAATTAATTCCTGCTGCTCGCAATGAATGAGTAGAATGTTTAGAAAAGTCTAGAGCGCGCGTCGAACTCCAGCTCAATTTCGTCCATCCCAACCACCGCAATTGTGCCTTCGATGCGGAAGATGTAATTATAAGAAAAGAAAGAAGAAATAAAAGCGAAAAAAATAAGATAAAAAGGAAGATAGAAAAAATAGTTACAAGCACAAAAAATAAAAACATAAAATAAAAAAAAAATAATAATAATTTCTTTTCATTACTTTTGGTAGGCGGACAGGCAGGCGAAAGAAGTTGAGCATTCGACCATAAGCAGCAACGCAAAGTGGCAACATTTGTTGCTAAAACAATAATAAAAATAACAACAACAAAGACATTAGCTCGATAGAGCCGCATAAAAGCAGTAATAGTTAGTAGATGAAAAGCGTGTAATCAAAAGAGATAAAAGAAATCCATAGTTATAAGAAAAAAGTTACTTATGGGAAAATTAAATTTGCTGATGAGTTGGAGTTGACGTTATTTTCTTTCATTCAGTTAGGGATATATACATACACGCATATGTATGTACGTACATACATACATACTCGTATATAATTATATATAAATAAATATTACGTATGTTGTGAATGCAGTGGTAAAGATCGCCAAAATATTGAACAAATAATTGTCAACCTGTCGAGTTAAGATTGAGGTGGACTTTTAAGCTGGTTGGCATGCGAGCAAATCGAAAACGCCTTTGTCATGTCGAATCATGAATGTTTTATCTGTTGTGCCGAAACAAAGGAACACAAACACATATTGGCGCTTTTGGACAAGTTATTTATCCTCCAATTATTTTTTAATTAAAATATCGTTAATTTTCTAACAAACACCATAAAAAACTAGTTTTGAAATTTTATAAAACATGTAGAAAAAATTATTCAAAAATTCACCTAGGTTTTGAACTTTTTAGAAAATTTTTTTAGAGTTTTTTGGGGTATACAGATATTTAGCTCATTAAATTTTAGTATCTTTAAGAGTAGGTTTCTTGTGTCTGCAAGGTATTACTGATTTTTGATAACTTTTTTACTGACGCACTTTCGCTCCTTCTTTCATAATAAACGTGGAGGAAACTGCCAACAAAAAAATTCAGAAATTAGTAATAACTTATAGACTAGAGCTGTAAAAAATTGCATTCAAATTGGATTGCAATCGCATATTATACCAAATATTGCATTCTATTTTAATTGCAATTAACATTGATTGCATATATTTTGATTGCCAAAATTACAATTTTGCAATCATTTAGAAGAAATTGATTGCAGTTAACTTTTGATTGCAATCATTATTGTATCAAAATTGCTAATTGGATTCTGCCTCAATCAACACTTTTTAGAAGTTGTTTTAGAAATTTTATTTTAATAAGTAAGCAACAGCTCGTTTTTGCTAAACTAAGCTTAGGATTTTGCCAAACAGAAATTTCGCTTGTGGACAGAGTACTGATGCTATGATGGCATCATGCGCACTCTCAGTCAAGGTAAAATAATTCGAAAACCTATTCTATATGGCCCTCATTGCAGACATAGCCAAATCCGAATAACTTTTATTGCGTTCAGTTGCTATGATATGCGCGTACTTAGCGCGTGTTCTGGCTAAGGTCGGAAGGAGAAATCCATATACCATACCTTGACTTCTTTGCAGAAAGTCAAAATGGCTTCTGCGATCGGGTTTATCAAATTGAGATATTCTTGCAAGTAATTAAATTCTGACTCGGTAAATAATTCTTCATGAAATATCTGCATCACGTCATTCACCTTAAATTTATGCTTAAGCAGGTCCTTTATTGAATCGTGCATGGAGTTCCATCTTGTAGCCACAGGATATTTCAATTGGCATCCCACTACAGCCCTTAACTTTTCCTATGTACTAGGCCTATTTACTTTTTTCCATAGACGAGAGCATGTCTGCAGATGTCAAGCTTAAGCTTGTAAAACAAATAAGATGACTTTCTAGCAAATTCTGTATAACGTAATAAACGTAAATAAATTATTGCATTTTTGAGATTGCAATAAACATGTTTGATTGAATTTTTTTCAAACACAAAAATGCAATAAATTTTAATTTGCAATCGAACTAGTAGTTCAATCATTAATTGCTAAAAAAGTTGATTGCAAATTTTTACAGCTCTGTTGTAGACACTTGAAACTTGCACTTTCTTAGATTAAAATTTAATAAGGCAAACAACTGCATACTAGAAAAAATTCAAAAAACTTTTTTTTTTTTAAAGTTCGAAATTTTATTGAAATTTTATTAAATTGTATCATATTTTGTAAAGAGTTTTAAACAAGAGTGTTTATGAGTTTTCTTAGAAAATGAACGATATTTTACTTCAAAAGTAATTTTAATTAATTCAAAGAAAAATAAAGTGCTAAATTCTGCTATAAACACACGAGGCAGCGGCTGAACGCCAAAACAGCTTTGGAATTTCTGATTCTTGGTGAAGTAACATAACTTTGAAGATATATTGTATATACAATGCCTCAAGAACTAAATAATTTTTTTCACTGCAGGTTTACCAATATTTGTGTAATGCCCCCAAAAATCCGAATCACTTATGGTGATGGAATAAACAATTTTTTTATTATGTCAAAGCTCCTCTCTAATCAAATGCCAGAGCGTTCCGGGAGAGATGGATTTACAGGAAATTCAAACGGAAATAAATCCTTTTCTATCTTTAAGTAAAAATACTCCGTTAATCCGTAGCACCACACGAGCTGCGTGTTCTGCTCGCCAACGCCTAGTATGTTTTGCTCTTGCTTTATTTCCCTTCGCTACACTGCAACAGCATCCTTTCATTTGTCAAGCTAGCCAGGCAACTGGTATTCATTTTTTTTCTAATTTTTTTTCTTAGCAAAATACTACCCTTCGATACTTCTCGGTACTAATTTATTTTTTCCTGCAGCATTTTTGAAATGTGAAAAAGTAGACGCACACACGTTTGATGCTTCTTGCATTGCGCCAACTCTAAATTTGGACTGTCTCACCGGCCAACCAAGGCAGCTGATGTTGCAGAAAACTTAGATAGCAAGCCGAATGCTGCGCAACAAACTGAAATTTCATTACACTGTCAAAGTAACCAAAGAATCAAACAACTAACCAACCATGACAGCAAACGTTTGCCGAAACGTCGCACGAAATTGGGAAAACAAAAAAGTAAAAATGAAAAAAAAAAAAAAAAAAAAAAAAAAACCTAACAGCTAACAGCTGGAAGCAACAGCATTGTGCGACATCCCAACCAACATCCAATTAGGCAAGTGCTGCACAGGATGTGCCGTTTGCTACTATCCTAGCGCAGACGCTGCCGCTGACAAGCTGAGGTGGATGCGTTAAGCCGCTGACATGCCGACAATGAACCAGCTGGAGCTGAGGTCGAGCATAGGCTTGCGTTTGCATTTTGATTTGGTTTGTCAATGTTGGTGACCTGACGGCAGCAACGTGTGCCTATAATTTATTTTTCTATTTCTTTTTGTTTTTATTTTTATTATTTATTTTTTGATCTTTCATCTATTTTGCCACAGCGTCAGAAGTTTTCTTGCATACCACACTTGCGGGAGTAGCAGAAAAGTTTTTAAGTGTTTGTCAGCATGTCTGTCTGTAAGTTCGTTGTTGTTTGTGTGGGTGCTGAGTGGTAAACTTTGAGCGCACACAATAACTCAACTGCTGCACCAGCCTCACCTCGCGTCGTAGTTTGTATATACAGAACTACTTTTTAACTCACTGCGTGTTTGGTGCGGCACAAACTGCATGAATGCCAACATGACAGTTCATTTGAAATCACTGACATTGTAGTACACTGCAGCTTTATACAAGTAGCTGTGTAACTTGCAACTGTAGCCAAAGTTGAGGTTATTGTCAAGGTTTGGCACACGACATGACACAAAGTCTCAAGTATTCCAAGTCCAACTGTTTTGCAGGGTGCGCATAATTACTACGTTGTACAGTGTCTGATGTATGACTCAAAGGGTGAATGGCTGCTTGCTTGCTTGATTTCATACATACTATCATTTGCAGACCCACAATTAACTCAAAGGATACGTCTTTGGTCTTCAACATACGAAATTCAAATACGTTGCGCACTGATGAAGATGAGGAAAGGGCAGCAAGAGCGAGGGAAGAGAGAGAGAGAGAGTAAAGGAATGCGCCTTCCTTTTTTTCCAAACAAGCACATTGATAAAGTTGAATACATTTTTTCTTCTTTTTTTTTGTATCTCTGCGAAGAATAGCAACACATTTGAAGCTTCAACGCTTAGCAGCACGTTTAAGCGCCTAAGGTTATGCTTTGTTGCAAAGCGAAAAAGTTTAACGTAACGTTTTATGTTTATTCAAATGAAATACTCGCACACATAAACATTAACACATAATTTGGGTAAACAACACATAAACGTTAACACGTAGTAAAAAGCAAATAAGCGACGCGCCAGTTAGTCTGTTGACATTATGTAAATATGTACATACACACATACGAGTATGTGGCGAGTCCTTTGTGTACATGAATGTGGACATATTTGTTAACCTCAGCATACGACGAGATAAATGGTTCCACTTGTCTTTCGCCCACCTCACCATACCTAAATGCGGCAACCCCTCAGCAAATCCTTTTGCTTTATGCGTTTACGTTTGGCATAATTAAATGTTAGTGGGTCTTTTATTGAATTTATAAATTCTGAAAGGTGTTTTCTTCGAAATTTCTATATAAACTAAAAACGTGTGGGAGGATTCTCCGTGTGTTGTCCAATATATGTATACTAATATATGTTGGTATATACAAACAAACGTGTATGTACGATTGCATATTTGCTGTATTGTATGCTTTCCTTGTAATTATTTTAATACTAGAAATGTTGCTATAAATTTGCAATGTGTACGAATTTTCATAGCAAATTTAAATTAATCAAGCTGAATCTTTTACAGTTTAATTTGTTTTTATTTGTGCGTAAAATGTATGAGCGTAACAAAACAGTGTTCGAAAATTTTTGTTTGTTGTACAAATTTTTGAGAAAGTTTTGTTGCTGTACTTAATTTAAAAATCACTTGCAATATCGCACTTATTTTATAGAAGCTGCACACTGATTATTTTATTTATAACCCAACGGAACCCCACTTTTCCGCCCCACCGACACGAGGGGCTCAATCCGCATAACGTACGGATGTTTTTTATAAACACAATTCTTTTTGTGCCGAGTTGTGACAGAAGAAAGTTTGTTAAGCGTCAAGATCCCAAGCTGCTCAGCTACAGAATAAGAATTCATCAGCCGAATACAAAGTTAGAGAAATGCAAAGTAAGAAAATTGGATCGTTAGCTGTTATTAAGAGAGGATAGAATAGTTCTTTTAATTATAAAAAGTGAGTCCGATACATCAAAGGTGCTGGAATGATTGTTAAAGTCTTGGCATAAACCTCGAAACGGTTCATTCAACTCAAAGTTAGTTCTGCATAGTTTCAAGAAAAGTGGTTTAAAGTTTCTCGTTGCACGAGAGGGTACATTAAAATTAATTTGCTCTAGAAGAAATGGACTTGAGATCCATCCATTGACTAATTTTACCAGAAATATTATACCTAACATTTCTCTGCGACTCGAAAGAGTAGGAAGATTAATAAGTTTTAAGGGACTAGTGTAAGGGGGAAGATTGTATGATTGTATGGTTGGTGAAGTTCTATAAAAGAGATACAAAATAATTCTGCCAGTTACAAATTTTATTTTTTAGAAAATCAAAGCTTAAAACATTAACAGCATTGAATAATAATTTTTTTTTGTTTTCCAATTTTTTTTTCTACATTTGGATTTGATTTCTTGGCCTGTCGCAGTAAGGTCCACTGAAAGCCAGTTGGTTAGTTGGTTTGAAAAGAGACTGATGGCACGTATTACTTAACTGTGGTAGTTTGATCTTGTTGAAGTCCCTTTTAAAATTTGTAATAGTACAGTTTAAACCCACAGCCGAGAGAAATAAACGTTACACCTTCCTCTTTGTAGAGTTTTCTTGCTATAAGCACTCTACACACGATCACTTTTACAAGCAAACAAGCGTTTGATGGTAAAAAAATCATGTTGATCCTTTATATTCGACGGTTAGAGAAAAGATTTTGATTTTTTTGCTGGCATGACATTAAGATTCTGTAAATGTGAGAAATAAAATTTGTATCACATATTTTTGTATCAAAAAACGTTTGCTTCTGCCTTCTCTTTTTTACAATTCCTTCTTTAGTAACAGGAATAAATATATAAGTATAGAGCTTACTTCCATATAAACTATTAAAAAAATAAGTTTTTTTTAACGAAGTCGCCTAAACTTCTTCCGAAATAATTTTAAAAAAATCACCGATGATTTTCATATTATATTTTATTTAACTGTATACCCAAAAAATCCTAACAATTCTGAGAAAAAAGATAAAATAATCGATACAAATTTGTAAATTTTTTCTGTTAGAGAATTTTATTAAAAACAAATAACTAAATATCAACAGCAGTCAACATCATTTTAAATTTGGCTGCAAATGATTAAACGCTCACCAGATAACTAGTTTGCAATGCATCAAGTAAAAAAAATATTCAGGGATGTTCACAAAAAAAAAAAAAACCCACTCCCGAAACAAGTCTACGACTTAGTATTCCAAAACAGTTTCACTATTGAGCGCTAAACATGAACCAATCAAACTTAATTGAAATTTAAGAAGTGTCTGAAGTACTTGTGGAGGAAAAAAAATTTGCTGATGTGCATAATGGATATATCGTTTAGGTGTTTATTTAAGAGAGCTGAAGGACGTATGTAGCGTGAGCAAAGATGACCAAAAGAAAATTATTTTTTCATGAAACCTAACCTTAACTTAGAAAACATTAAGTTGTCAAAAGTGTGCAGTCAAAGCCCCTTTTGCTGCCTGTGGCAACAAACTTTTGCTCAAAAGCGAAATTTGGTTATGGAAGTGCGTGTAGACGTTTTTGTAGCCTACAGCCAAACTTATAGTACTTTGTATCCTTTACACGTTGGCAAATCCTTTACACTCGTGTGCTTTCTCATTTCTTTGCATATATATATATTTATACAGATTTATATACATATATGTATGTATACGAGTATAAATTATATTTCGTACTTAAATAACTTCGCGTATGTACGAGTACACACATACACCACATCTCAATATTATAACCGCATACAACATTGACATTTTTACACTTTTTCACAATTTATTTCTCTTTTACTTAGTTTTCATTATTTAGTAACTAAAAAATTAGGTTCATACTCTAAGCAAAAACATATAACAGAGTTTCAAATTTTGTAGAAAATTAAAATAAAAATTTTTAATTTTTAACGTTTTTCTAAATTTAATTTTTAGTATGCAGTTTTATAGACCAAATAATTTTAGTATGTGAAAGTGCAAGTTTGAAGTGGTTTTAAATTACCTTTGCATTTGATAATTTATTTTAGTGGCGGTGTTGCATTGATTTTATCACATTTGTATGTATGTAATATCAAACTCAAGTAAGTGTGGTATGAAAAAAAATTGCGAAAAAAATCTACGGCAATTTTTTTTCTCTTGCATTTTAAACTGCTAAAATTTATATCAGTTAGCAAAAAAGTTTTATTTTTTATGAAAGTTTGTTGAAATTTTTAAATTGTCTACTAACGTTTGAAGCTTATGATTTTTATTAAAAATTTATCTTTATACTTATTGGGAAACCAAAAAAAATTTAATAAACGAAATTGAACATTTTTTTGTGCGGTTATAATTATGAGTTGGGGTATACACATATTAAACTTATAGCAGAGTTAAAAGTGCTAAGCCATGCACAAATTTTCCCACACTGCCACCACAAGTTGCACATCTATTACTTGTGCAAAAACTATTCGTTCGGATTTGTGTAGTCATTGTGTATGTAAGTAGTTAGTTCATTTTATATGCGGAAATAGCCCTACTGGACGCTCAGCTCTATTCGAAAGTACCAAAATATATTAAAAAAAAAAAAAAAAAACGCTTGTCACGTTGACAGCATTAAAAATTGCTTGCGGTTTTTCTACAACTCAGTGATTTTTTGCCTAACTCCTTGTCCACTTTTTGCACTCTCCACAAACCGCACTCATACAATATATCACTTCATATTTATCAGCGCAACAATTTTTTTCCATATCCTTTTTGCTGTGCTGCCTTTGTGTCGCTTGTGTGTTATTTATATCTGGCCAGTTGCTGGTAGAATTGCTGTGTCGGCTGCGGCATATGGGGCACATCAGCTAGTTCACCAGCAAAAAGAAAGTTTGCGCACCATAAAACAGGGTCAACTCGTTTTTTTTTTATTTCATAGAGCATTAATAGGTTCATCGAGGGACAAATCTGTAAGTGTTATTAAATTTAAAAGCTTTTTTACGAATTATTGGGATCTTTGTCTACACAGTTGCAAAATTTAGTGTGCACGGCCGTAGCATTCGCCAACCGACTGAGGCGGCTTGACTTCGCCGGAGCTCGACGATGGTATGGTAGACTGCAAGCATATTTACAGTGTCTTCAATGTTCGTGGTATTCGAGAAGCTTAATCATACTTTATCCTCGACTTCATTTGTAAGAAAAAAGGTCCCATTGAAACAAGGAAGGCTTGATGGCGTAAAGCACAAACAGCAAAAAAACTTCGCTAAACGATTCTCGCTTCTGCTCTCTGAGAGTGGCACCTAATCCGGCAGTATTCACGAACATGCAACCAAATTTCTCGTACGCTACATATTGGCCGCTAAAAAAATTATTATAACTTTTTTTTTATATATAGAGATGAGTTTACGTGTTTATAAGTGATAAATTATGAAGCTAATGGTTTCATTTGAAAAAAAATGTAATCAGTTTTCTCCAAATCGTAGATTAAACCATATCAGCACCCTTTAAAAGAAGCGCTTAAAAAGAAGTGCAGAACTTTTAAGCCATAATTATGCAAGGATAATTGTGCTTACATTCAGGCGAGTGATTGTATTTTTTACGAGCTAAGCAAACAAAAGAAGTAGGAGGAGAAAATGGTAAAAATATATATAATTACAATGTTAATCTGAGACTTTAACAATGGATAAAAATATGCATTAAGAATGACAATGCAACAACAGGAATTTATTGTACATTGTTATTGTGTTGAACATATTTTCGTATAAAAGGATGTTTGCCATTAATTCATAAAAAATATATACAAACAAGTATTTAGTAAAATTACGCATGGGCGTCAAATTTACTATTGAAAACAAATGTAGAAAAAACAAAAACACATACACGTACACAAATGTTTTGTATAAAGTTTTTGGAAAAATAATTTTTCTACTGTTATTCATTTATAAGTTAGTTTTTATTTAACTATACTTAGCTTTATATGCTTTCGCGTGCATTTCTTGCAGAAAATAATAACCGCGTTTCAAGATGACTTCTCAGTCACCTCGCCATCTAATAAAATTGCTCAAGCATAAAAGAACAAGCACATCTTCAGTTTTATGCCAACGCCAACGTTATTAAAGTAGTATAAATATCTACACATACATATGTACATACATACGAGTATTTTTGCATTGAGGCAATTTTTTTCTTTTAGTTTGCACGCGATAAATAGTTTAACGCTGAGCATATTTTATATTAGTAAATTTCATGCTCTACGTTAAAATAGCTTATCTTTAAATAAAAAAAAAATATAAAAATCAACACAAACGAGCATACTAAAAAAGAAATATATTTTAAAATGTGTTTATTGTTGCTCAAACGTTATAAAACTAAATAGCAATAGTTTTTGTAATACGGATTAGCGATGTAGTTTAATGAATTAGTTTATATTTATATATTTTAAAAAGCTTTCAAGCATGAAAAGAAATTTAGACTTTATAAATTCATCGCTACATTGCTGAAGAAAAAGTTTCACGCTAAGTTTTCTTCTAAATAGGGACTACCGAGGAGAGCTATTAAATAAGGAGCATCTTTACTGAGGCGCATTCCCAAAGGTATTATATATTAGTCTCTATCTCCCGCTTTCTCTCTAAATTACACTGCCTAGCCTCCATATAAATACCACCACTTGGATACTCTGAATTAGGTATCTGTTTGAGGCTGAGCCACCCAGGCACGCACATCACGAGAGCAATCCCTTCGGACGAGATTCAGGCGCGCATATTCAACCTTTCTGGACGCCTTTGCTTCTTTAAAAATAAATGCCACAAAGCAATAGACGTTTTCAGTTAGTAGACAAAAAAACAAAATGCTTTACTCTGAAACAATTCTTAAGAGTTAGCAACTTTTCGCATTTAGGAGGCGCTGTTATGTACGACTACAGTGGTGCTTTGCCGTTTTAGTAAGATATACATATATACATAAATATGTATATACAAACGTGCACTTGCACAATTCATTCATATGACGCCACTCAACATCATCTTTAACGAATTATTTACAGTTTTCTGCGCCCACAAGTGCAGTTTACGAGATGTCATTACACTCTTTGCTTAGAAAACCATACAGAGGAACGCTGCAGCGTTGCATTTAAAATTTAGAAATGCTAGTATTAAAACTACAACCGAAAATTATATTTAAAGAGTTGTGAAAGTTAGCAAGTAAATTTGTTAATTTTACGATTGTCTTAAGTGGGTTTTTATTGTTCTACTTTCATTTGCCGCACTGCAAGAACAATTGTTAATTACGATGGTTTTGGATATAAACTAATTTAGAGCATTTGTTAAATGAAAATTATCTAGCTCACTTTTGTTTTTATATATTGTTTTTTCACAAAATGTTTGTATAAATGTTTTTCTGTTAGTGACTGTAGGAAAAAAGCTATATTTTAACTGCTCTCTTAAAAATTGTTGACTTTATTTCACACAATGAATTGTCTAGTTTTATGTGGTGATACATTTTTTGTGGTTCATAAAAGTTTACGGCACCTGCAGTATGAAACATTTTTTTAAAAAGGAGTAAAAGAGAGTTTAATACGCTTACGGAATACAATAGCACAAGTAATGAAAAATCATATTTTGATTAGAATTTGGAAAAAAAAATTATTTTTGTATATCGCACACTTTATACAAGCATCATAACTCGAATTTAAACTTCATCGCTTTTTTATAAATTAATTTTTTTGACTTTTATTTATTTCTTCTTTAAGTTTTTTGTTGTTACATTAATCTAGTTTACTTGGTATGAACTTTCAAATGAGTATTAAAAATAAGTAAAAAAAGCTGTCTACGGCTATGCCGAAGGCTTCATACCTTTCTAGAATTGAAGAAATATATGAGAGCCATATGTATGTAATATTAATGCAAGAATTATGATGCTATAAAAGTCCCAATAATAGTTAATATTTCTGGAACATTTCAAGTCTTTAGCTGATTTAGTGAAGGAGTTTTGGCCCAAAATGCAATATCGGAACTATCGGTTGTTTGGCAACTATATGTTCTATTTATCTGATTTTACTGATTTTCATTGCTAGAATAGTTCTCATGATAGCTTTTAATTGTGCAAAATTTCACGACTTTATGACTATGGAAGCTATATGTTATTTCTCTTTTGATCTTTATGATTTTCACTTTACACATATGTGTATGTCTAATAATGACTGATTTTTGTGCAAAATTTCAAGTGTTTAGCTGATTAAATGAAATGCAATATCTGAAATATCGGTTGAATGACAGCTATATGTTATATATATCCGATCTTAATGATTTTCTCTGTCAAAATAGTTTTTATAATAGCTATTCTTTGTGTAAAATCATGTGCTTAGTTGCTTAAATGGAGGTGTTTTCGAGCTAAAAGTAAATCTGAACAATCAGTTGTATGGGAGCTACATATATGCTATATATCTTTGATCTATATGATTTTCATTGCTTCTATAGAGCTTTGAGGCAAAATATGATATCTGAACAATCGGCTCCTATATACGTTATAGTCATCCGATCAGGCCGGTTCCGACAAATGTCTAATAAATAATAAAAAGGCACCTAACTGTCAAGTTTCATTCAAATAGCTAAAAAATTTAGGGAGTAGTTTGCGTTCAAACAGACGGCAGACGGACAGACAGACGGCAGACGGACAGACAGACAGACAGACGGACATGGCTAAATCGACTCAGCTCGTCACCCTGATCATAAAGCTGTAACTAGTTGAGTCAGACGAAGTCCTTTGGGTTGATTATTAGTTAATTCAGCAAACTTGTTTTCATAGTTTTTGCAAATGAATTTCTCAAGACACTGATAATACAAAGTTCTTATTAACAGCTCAACTCTAGCGCATCTGCCGTGAAATTGTTGTTAGAAAACTTTTTCTGTAACTCAGTCTCATCTCAAGTCACTAAATTGAAATTTTCTATTTGAGATATTTTTTGTAACTTGAGACATTTTGGGTATTCAGTAAGCGAGATTCTCTAAAAACTTCACCAAATAGAGTGGTGAAAACTTACTGAAACAATCAGCTGATAGAAGATTCCAATTAGGGATGGTAAATTTAATAAAAAATATTCACTTATCGATAACATACGAAAATAGGATTTGTTAATGCTTTTAAGAGTAAAATATATCATTAAAAATATAAGTTATAACATAACTAGTAATCACCTATAACATAAGGTATAAACATTGTTTTATCTGAATCGATTTTGCAAATAATGTATGCATTCCATTAACAACGAACTATCGTTTGTCGCCGTATTTCTTCACTATTCACAATCTATTGAAATGGCCGAACCATTCCTTCCGAAAATCGTTTCTTCCAGCATAAATGTTGTTTATTCCATATAAATACAAAGCGATTAAATTCTCCCCCATGTTTTTCTTTTTGTGACCTGCTCAAATCCAGCTGACAAATTAGAGACATTTCTTTTGAGACTTGTGACGTGAGACGGCTTGTTGAATACTGAATTGTCTCAAAATCAATCTCAGAAAAGTGTCAATTAGTGACTTGAGATGTAATCTTGCAGATATTTCGAATACTCGCACAAATGAAATCAGATCATAAGTACAACGTTTAGAAATAAAGCGACATCTGGAATTGTACTCAAAATTTAGGTTTTTGCTTTAAACTTTACTCCAATTTCGCTAAAAAGTAAATGAAGCAGTTTCAGCCTTATCGAACTATTTAAAATTTTTGTCACGTTTAAATATAAAATAAAAATTTCATCGATAATCTGTTCTTCAGTATTCTAAGGGGTTAACTAATAATGAGTAACTAACACACAGTTGGCGCTTAAGGGTTCATTTAAAAATAAGTGAGTGATAAGAACTTCAATAATTAAGTGAGAAAAACTGCTGCTGGAACTACTAAATACAAATTTCTTATTTTGATTTTTTTATGTATAAAATATTGCAAAAATTTGTGATAAATTATTATATAAGCAACTAGCTGTGAACAAATCTGCCTTCAAGAGACCACTCAACATTTGGTCAATAAAATTCTTCACACTTCATCCACATTAATAAATATAACGAATAAATACATACATACATGTGTACATACATACATACTATGCAAACATAAGCATATTAGACTGTGTCAAAAAAAACCAAAATTGCCTTTTTCAGTTACATATAAAAATTTCGTCGTTCGCAAAATATTTGTCAAAGAACTATTTTAATTGGCGCGCGCAAATATTTATGAGAATTTTCATGAGAAAAAATTTTATTAGTTACTATTTAAAAAAAAAATCATATTAAAACTTTGTGATTTATATTTGTTTAGGCTTTTTCTGTTTGAAAATTATAAAAAGCTACTTATTGATTATTCTTTTACTGACGCTCTTCTGCATGCTACAAAGTAGAATTATCAAAAAATCATTAAAAATCAAGGCACATTCAATAGGGAGTAGCAGTAGAAAAATTGAAAAAAAAAAATTTGAGCTCTGTATATTTTGTTTTTGCTTTTAAAAGCTAAAATTTCAAAAATATTTTATCAACTACCTTGAATTGTACTGAAAGCATTCTTATCACAACGAAATTCAAAATTTGACAATTCAAATTAAAATAAAATATGAAAAAAGTTAAATGTTGATGTGCCTTGTTAAAAATTCTTATTTTTGTGATAGCTAATTTAAAAATGAAAATTTCTCTTGGGAATTTTCGATCCTTTTTTTTGACACCGCCTAATGTCCATGTGCTCTACGCGTCCAATTTCAGCGAGCTGTTGCTGGTTTTTCGGCTGGTAATAGCACCCCGCAAGGCCGTACAATGTTTTATCTTAAAAAGTCACACACATTCACATACACACATATGTACATACATATGTAGATGCATACATGTGTACAAATCGGCAAAGGACGCACTTGTTTCCTGCTATGAAATGTCGCTTTTAACCATTTTGCCGCCAAATGGTGGCACAGCAGCCGCACCAGCAGCAACGACGCCGGCTGCCAACAAATGTGTTAGCCAAATCGTTATGGCAGCATAAACATTATTGCTTTGAAAACATATGAGTGCAATCTTTGTGAGAAGACGTGCGCGCGCGTGTGTGTTTGTGTGTTTATGTGCTATTAAATGTATTTGTTAGCCATCGTGGCTGCCAAGTAGAGATTTCAATATCCGTCAGAATTGTGCACTTCTATTCGTACTCATATTACGTCCCATAACAATTGCATATGCACAGGCGTTGGAACATAAAATATTCAGAGTTTGTGTGAATGCGTGTGTGTGTTTGTGTGTTTGGCGTGTTGTTTGCCTGCGCGCGTGGTTTTATTCGTTGCAAATTTCATTTAGCATTATTCATGCGTTAAGCGCCACTGCCATTGCCGGTGCCTGGGCATTATTGCAGTTGTTGGCAGTGCCAATGTCGACGTGGCAAATTCGCCTCAAAAGGGAGTGACAGTGTATAAAAATGTTTGTAAAAGGATTAAAAAAAAGATGTCAAAGCTCTAGCAAATAATACATACATAAATGGGATTGGAAAGGATATTAAAAAATTTTAATTTTCAGAAAAAATTGTTAAATTATTATAAATTTTGTATGGATTATGAAACTTGGATTTTTGTGGTCTTTGTAAGAAGTGTTATTAAAAATAAAAAACGTAAGGAATTAAATACAAGAAAAATATATTTAAAAAACTTTGAGTGTCGTATAATTATGTTCTGCAGTGTTTTGTCGATGGCGCGATGATAAGTAAATTGGGAGAAACTTTTTCAAGTAGTAGACTTGTAATATCGGTCGAATTTAATTTTTTTCACGAATATTCGTAAGTATGAACCAAGGCACATCAAATAGGTAGCCGCAGCAAACTTTTTTTTTGAACTTTTTTCATATTTTATTTTAATTTGAATTTCGTTGTGATAAGAATGCTTTCAGTACAATTCAAAATATTTAGTTGATAAAATATTTTTGAAATTTTAGCTTTTAAAAGCAAAAACAAAATATACTCAAAATTTTTTTTTTTTAATTTTTTACTGCTGCTACCTATTGAATGTGCCTTGGTATGAACCCTCTTTCTACATGTAGAAATTATGCAGAGAATTATTTTGATGTAAAATATTCTTACGTTTTAATAAGCAATCACATTTTAAAGCCACTTCGCTTTCAAAATTAGTTTTTTTTTTTCAAAGGAAGGGACGTTTGATATTTCGCATCATATTTTTCTATTCAACCAAAATTTCTTTCAAAAAATAAATGTGTTTAAAATATTAAAATTGCATTTATAAATATGCTCTAAATGACTGATTTCGTTTATATTTGTTCATTTAAAAACTGCATTTATACTGAAGAAACTTGTTGTTAAGCCTAATTTTTGGAAAACTATTTTTTACAAGATTAATTATAATTTTACATTCACTTTTTTTTTTGGCTCGTCCAGCAGGCTTCTTGCAGGAAAGCTATTTTTGAATCAATTTAACCGAACCACGATTAACCGTGTCGTTTGAAATTTCTCTCCATACGATTTCAACTTAAGTTCGGATTTATTAAAAATTTGCACACATTTGCTTTCGCTTCGAAACACATTACATGAAATAGTGTCTTCGCTGATTTTATTTGCAAATTTCCGCATAAATATGCATGATGATATAATCACATACATACACATATGTATGTATGTATATGTACATATGTATTTATATGACTTATGAAATTTCCTCGCACATTTGCCGCATAAATCTAACGTTTCCCTTCATCTCACAATTCACATACTCGTAAATGAAAACACTTTTCAAATTGCCGCAATCGCGCTAACAGTGGCGTGGCTGCAACCCTCCTTTCTCTCACCCTTCTACGCAGTTCTCTCTATCAGCCACCGCAATCTCGTAACAACTCGCCGCTTCAAACGAAAAAAAAAAAACCACCCCGTTGATTGTAGGAACATTTGAAAATCGAGTTTATGATGTGCCTCGGCGTTTTGCCTAATGGCGCCAAAGTTATTTATTATACTTATGTAGGTCCTTTTAAGCTTATATACGCGTATAATACTAACAATAAACCGATTTCAATTCTATTCATTTATCCATCTATTTGCTATTTTGTGAAAGACGACAACAACAACATGCAAGTGCCATAAATAGTAAAAGTAGCAAAACGGTCTAAGAGAAAAAAAAAAATGAATTCATTGAATTTGAATGAAATTGTTATTGTTATGATTTTTTTTGTGCGTATTCGAGCATTTTAAATCATGAGGGAAATTCTTCAAAAAAAAAAACAAGTAAATAAAATAAAGTTAACAACAAAATGTTGGAACAAACCAGTGCAGCTGAAGTAATTTATGACAATTTGAAAAAGTTTGACTTGTCTATTACCTGATAATTTGTGTGACCATTTTGCTTTTACGATTACAAACACTCGTACATATTGCGTATTTTATTTGGTAAATTCATTTTTTCCCCCTTGGTTTTGGTGTGTAAAAACTTGATACGTTTGAAAATTACTGCCATTTTTTATGTTAATTTCGCTTTAAGTTTTCACATTTGCTTTAGCATCCGGCGCGTTACTTTCAAAGGCGTTGCTAAAATAGCAAAGTAAATGGCGTTAAGTAGCTTGGGATCGCCGGAGCGCCGGAGACAAGCGTAAAAGGTTTTTGGTGGGCAGTCTCGTCCAGCCACCCACAAATGTAAATAACAAATCCATTGTCGTTTCGGCCCCTTGGCAGGATTGCGTTTGACAACTTTGTGAAAATTTAGCTAATTGGGCATATTTTTTGGTTTGTATGTGTGTTCATGGTTGTTGTTGTTGTTGCTGCTGCCATTGTATTTTTTCGGTGCGCCCAAATGTGAAATCCCAATTCACTACTAAATTAGTATGGTATTAGGTGTGTATGTACGTATGTTTGTTTGTCGTTTTATGTTTATAGGCTACATTTAACTCTCTGCTTGATTACGCAGTAAACATAAAATACTTTTTTAGTAGCAATCAAAAATGTTTTGCCCCAGCAAAGGTTCAATTATTGTGCAGACCGTGTTGACAGTTTCGATCACAACGTACATACAATTTTCGAACTTAACTCTCAATTATGTTCAAAGAAAGACATCGCTTCGCCAAGATGTGAATGTAAGTAAGTGTAATGGGATACCATCTACTTTCTTTCTGTAGTCAATTCCTACGCAAACACTTAAACACTAAGCGATACCGGGAGAATTATAGGGCAGATAGACCTCTTTATAAGAGGAAGTACGAAGAACTTAAGATTTTGGCACGCACGAATATGGCGTGTAAATTCAATTAGAAAACAAAACAGCAAGCAAATGATTCCCACGACGAGGCTGAATTCAACAAACAATAGGATCGAAAACTGGTCACATACGTACGTGCAAATCCCGCCTGAGCTATGAATGAAAAACTACACAGCGCTTCGGCTAGGCAACTATGATGGCGCGTTTGAAGAATATGAACCCGCACCAATTTTCAGAGATGACGTTCAGATCTCTGAGGTCAAGTCGTTCATAAACCATACTATATTAACTTTTGAGCCGCTTTTAGAAGCTTTCTCAACTAAGCCATTTTTAATATCGCACAGTAACATTGCGCACAACTTTTAGAATAGGAAAGGATAGGAAAAAGTCCCTTAAACGCAAGATAATGGAAGCGCAAAGAGCGGAAGGAACTGTCTGCACTTAGTACGAAATAACTGGCGCAAATGTAGGGCCATTTGCCGAAGGTTTTTGATGTCTGCGCAAACCTTGCCAATTAAGCAAATGCTACAATTTTAAATTGTATTTAAGTGCCGAAATGGGATGATTTCGAAACCTGCATATGCATACCAAATTATGCTCTAAGTCTTTTTGCTCATTGGGCTACTTTTTCGCATTTAAATTATTTATGCAAACATGCTTAAATAAAGATACAAACATACATTTGTAACGTCTTTATTTTGTAATGCTGTGTGTGTAAAGATACAAGCCTAACGCTCATATGGAAAAATCCTTTGTATACTGTAACGCTTAGACTTACTTATACATACACACATATGTATGTACATACATACAATAGTGCATTACCATGGGAATCCAGGCATACGGACGAATCTTACCATGCATGCATTTACTTATGTATGTATGTATGAATATTTATTTATTAAAGTAAGAATGCGGTGTTGCACAAATTCTTCATCATATTAAAAGCTTAAGGAAAATCCAACGCCAGTAGAAGTGTGAGACGTCCCTGAAGCTTTTGGCATGTATGAACGTTAAGATTTTAATACTAATTTTCATAGTACATAGACATAATGAAAGGATTAGGCTCAGCGCGTAGATGGCGAGCGTTAACAGACAAACAGCTACATACATGGCAAAATTTGTAAAGGAAAGCAAAAGAAATACTCCTACTGTATCTAGAAGCGTATTTGTGGTGGCGTTGCATTTCTGTTTATTCTGCGAACACAAGCATACATGCTTATTAGGGATATCAATTTTGGGAATTTTGTTGATCCCGAGATTTTCGAGATCTGAAAACGAAATACCGGGATAATCCCAGGATCCCGAATTTTACGAAATTTTGATTCGTAATTTTTAATTTGCCATAAAATGTTGCACGGTTGTAATCGTAGTATTATAGAAATAAACAAAATAACATTAATATAACAAAGAAGAACGATTTGTTCTAATATATGTATTAATTAGTATTTTCAAGAAAAAAAATTAAATAAACGTAAAATTTGTTAAACATACAAAGTAATTTATACTTCAAGTACAAATATACATATTTGGTACAGAAGCAAATGCACCTACATACATAGGCAGAGGCAGAATTATTCCTTATTTTGATCAAAATGCAATCTTGACCAAATAAAAGCCTTAAGTGTGTTATCCTCCAACCTGGACCTAAGTTTGTTGCATTTAAAATCTGCAGTGGAGAAGCACTGCTGCGCCTCAACACTTGGTGGTTGGATTGTCGACTAAAAGTTAAAAGCTCTCTGTATGACATAGCCTTTTTACCGCCTCATTACAAAAACTTTCAATTTCTTTTATCAAGTCTTCTGATAAATTGTATGCCTTTTGATTATTTGAAAATTGCGAGCTGCTCGTCGTTAGTATTATTAACATCGCTTTCATAGAAAGGTTTATTTTTTACATCAAGAAAGATTTACTCATTTATAATGGCAAGAACAAAAGAAAAAATTAAGGGAGTTAACAAGCTGTTTTATTGGTCGATTGTGAACTCTCTAAAGGCTTTGTTTTGCCTTTCAAGGGCAAAGAATGAGACAAAATTTAAAAACTAAATGGCTATTAAATTCATTGCGTTCTACAATTCCGGGATTTGAATAGACTTATCCAGGGATGTTCGGGATCCGGGGTTTGACAAGCCTAGTGCTTATACACTGATGGAAGTGATATTAGAAACACGACTAAGAGAAAATTTTGACTTTTCTACTTGATTTTGTGTATAGAATTTTAAAAGTTTTTTATAAAATATTTTAAAAAAAACTAAGATAAATTCATAGTCTAATTAAAAAATTTTAAATGAAACAATTTAGAGATTTTTCGTAGTTTTAGATGTTAGTGTAATGAAGTGCAAATATTTTTCAAATAGTTTCAAAAAAACTAAAAAATTGTTTGATATACGCTTTTTTAAATATAGAAAAAAATTAAAATTGAGTAAAAATTTTAAATTCTAATAAAATAAAAATAAAAATATAATACAATTTTTTTTATTGTTTTATAATTTTTGCAAAATTGCATACTCAAAAAATTTCAAAAATTTTTTTTGAAAAAGTTTGAAATTTTAGTGTAGTTTTGTTAAATTTTTATAAATGTAAGTATACACTGGCGTCAGAAATAACTCAAATTCGCATATATTTGACAAGACTTGACTTATTGCTTTTCTGTTAGCCAATTTTATACATATGAACATACATATGTACATACATACATATTTTTCACAAAATTTTCAAAAATTTTTAAAACTTGAACTTTAAAAAAAATCGAAATTTTGCAGAAAAATTCTTGTATAAAGTTTGAAACTTTAATTGAAAAGCATATAGGAAAACATGTATGCTTGCTATCATTTTCGTCGCCTGTATATGTATATACTTGCATTTATATTCTTAATACGAGTATCTATGTTCATATGTATCTACTTATTTACACGGGGTATCTTAAGTGTTCATGTGCTATGACAGCTTTAACATTTAAATTAATGCGCTCAAATTATTTTCTGTCACGCACACGTAACAAAATCGAGAACAAGTATAACCAGGCACTCTACGAGTAAAAGAAAAGAAATGAAAAACCTTGTAATGTTGCACTCCTAAAAATATGCCACGCAAAGAGGAAGGCTTTCAATTTTACACACGCAAAGAAAAATTAAATTAAAATATTTTGAATAAAAGTAAACCGGATCAGCGTCAACGCCACTCAACCGTGAATGGGTGGTCCATGTAGGCTCAATTAAAACTTTGTAAGGAAATAAATGTGTTACACATAAATATATGAGGAATTGTGCACATACATATGTATGTAAGTGTGTTCGAGCCTTAAAATGTACTCAAAGCTCTTTATAAACTCTTAAGAAAAATTTAAAAGAAAATATAAACATTGCGCTTGAATAAACAAACTTAGACGCCCGCACAACCACTCCCTTCTCGTCTGTGTATTTTTGTATACACACATTGTAAACATATACAAAATCCTTTTTTCATACCTCTCTTTGCATTTATTGTCGCTCCGATTTGTTGCTGTTTTCCCTTTTCTTTTTGTTTCTATTTAACTCAGCTAACACTGTCGCTCATCATAAACACCACTCACAGCGAACAGCTGCCAACCGGCAGCGCGCAATCAACTCCTCAACACTGTCGAGCGTGTTTTGTTCAATTTGGCACATGTGCCAAGGATATCATTATGTAGGTAGATATTTAAATATGTATGAGTGTATGTCACATGCAATTAACCCATTTCAATTTGTAGTTGAAAAGCCTAATTAAGCAGTAAGAGTGAAATGTATTCGTAACATACTCGTACCCAAAAAAAAAAAACGTGTGTGAATCTGGGTTTGCTGGTGTGAGCATTAAAAAAGAGGTTGCGATATATTTTAATATTAATTTCGAAGTGCACATTTATGTTAATAAATTATATGCATGGGCATGGAAGGAATGGAAGAACTCATTAATACATATGACATTTACCCAGCATTCAAAATGTTTACACGGAGTAAGTATGCGCATCGCTGCTGCATCGTACACAGTAACCCAGGATGCGTTGAAAACGAGGGATAGAGTGCAAAGAACTTGGGACACTGGCAAATCAAGATTCAAGACCGGGTTTTTTTTTTCTATAAATATGTGGATTCTTATCTTGGCAGCGGCACTTCACAACACCTTTAATAGGCAACTCTGGTGGCGCGTTAGAAGATGAGGAACTCAGAACAATATTTAAGATGACATTCACAACCTTCCACTCGAACAAAATAAGGCGAGAACAGCACTGATGCAGCTTAGGAACAAGAAAGGCGTTCGGTGGCAAAGAACTGGTATAATCTTAGAGTATCTGACTAGATGCACAAAAAAAAATTTCTTTGTGCTTTACTGCTCGAAATGAAGCGAGTTTTAAATTTATTTAAAATTTTTACAAAGAAATTAAATTCCCATTTCAAAAGACACCTTAACTTAGACAGTAGATTGCGCGAATGCCAGTAACATTCAGCAATGCGTTTGTTGTGAGTAAGTAAGTAAGTGATGTCGACATATTGCTGGGTTTTGTCTAAAGTATTATTTACGTAAAGATTTAAGTGACAGCAGTTGTACTCAGCATACATACATATAATTTACTTTTATGTCTCTTTCCCATACCTTATACCCATTCACTATTCACCATTCCTAATGCCTAGTTGTAATTATGTCATTTCGACTGACAACAAATGTAAGATGTTTCAACCTTTTTTTACTTGTGCCATTATTCGTTTACGGAGGGACAATTTTTTACTTTATAATTCAACAGGAAACTGATACAAAAACTTAGTCACAAATATAATCTATGACTCACCGCTGTGAACAGGTCTTAATGCAAACTTTCCACAAATAAATTTCTTTGCTATTAAAATACTCTCGAATTTCATCGCATTTAATGTGTGTGAATGCTCGAAATTAATTATTCAAATTTAAATGCATAAATATTCCGAATCCAAACGTCTTGCAAAACCACACAACTAAAATATGCACAACATGGGGATATATGTATGTATTTCGACAATGAAAATGAAAAATAAATGAAATAAAAAAATTTATATTAAAAGATAAACGAACACGAAAGAAATGAAAAATATAAAGTATGTGTAAGTGTATGAGTTGGCGAGAGCAACTATTTCAACAGTTTGTACATTTTGCATTTGTTGCACATACATATACTCGTAATTGCATTTTTGTTGACATACAAACACATATGTATTTATTTTTTCGATAATAATTACTTCCACCGAGCTCTACCATATTTGTACGATATAAAGTTATGTTGTACTTTTCACTTGCCTTGAGCTTTATAACATATGCATGCAGAAGATTGAAGGATATACAGTAATCAGATTTAGCAGAACAATGCAGAAATTAAACAGAGTTTAGAAATTTAAAGAGTGATAGAAATTCATATAAATTCAACAAAATTAAAAAAAATTTTTACTTTTCATGGCATCGACCTTATGGGCGTATGAAAACAGAAACTGCTACATTTGGGGCTAATCCCCGTCCCCGAAACTTGCGGTCATCTTGGCTCTCGGTCAAAGCCTCTAGGCTTCTAGAGACATTTTAAAAAACTATTCAAATGATAGAATCTACTAGACGTTACTATGACCTCAGAAGAGGCATTAAAAATGGATAAAACGTAAGGTATACTCATTTGCTGACTAAGTGTACATTTAATTAGATTTAAAATAAGGCACATCTAGGTCGAACTTAACATTAAATTTTAACAAGTAAGAAAAGCTAAATTCGGGCAAAACCGATTTTTATATACCCTCGCGATGTACTTTTGGATGGTCGGTGCCCATAATAACATAAAATTCCTGTTTCTTTGTTTTAAATCGCAGGTAGTATTAAACTTTACTCAATTTCTTCTAATAAATACTGAAGTACGCATTTTTCAAAATTTCCGTTATATGGAAGTTGGGCGTGGTTATGGTCCGATTTCAAAAAAATTTTAACGCTGATAACAGCGATATTGAGGAAAATTGGTTCTCCAAATTTTGTGACGAAACCTTCCTAAGTGGGCGTGGCAACTTTTTTCAAAAACTTCCGTTATATGGGAGGTGGGCGTGGTCATTGACCGATCTTGACCATTTTCAATACCAACCTATTCTGGCCAAAGAGCAATTTATGTACCAAATTTTATTGAGATATCTCAGTTTTTACTCAAGTTATTGTAATCACGGACAGGCGGACGGACGGTCGGACGGACAGATAGTCAGGGCTAAATCGATTTATCTTTTTATTCTGATCATTTTAGTATATACATATATGTCTATGCGAACAAAGTTATAACAAATACCCTTGTGTACAAGTACGCTCGGGTATAAAAATATATTTTGGCATAAACAAAGTTCGCAAAGTTAACTTAAAACAAGTTCGAACTGGAGCACAAGACTAAACCGCATTAATGGAAAATTTTAAATAATATTTAGTCATCATATGACGCTGCATAATTAATATTTATTAAAAAAAAATAAACATTTGAAAATGAAATGAACAATAAGTTTTTTATTACTAACAACAAACTTTCCAATCGAATAAGCAACATTGCAAAAACTTCAGTAAAACCTCAAAAACTGAGATGCATTTGTTAGCTAAGATTTTCAGCTTAGAATTGAGCTTACATTTGCATATCCCCGATATCTTAAAAAAGAAATTTTAACGCAAATAAATATCTACGAACTTTGATGTTTGCACATATGTAAATAAATACATATGTATGTATATATGTATGTATGTGTGTATTCGTAAGTAAGTATTTTCCATGTACATGTAGTGGTTATTGCTTAGATTTTTTCTTATTCACTTAAGCGCTTTACTTTGTGGATTTCGAATAAGATTTGCAAGGATTTGAAATGAACGGCTGCTTAGTGGCGATAACTTTTACGGTATTTTGGGGAGTCAAAATGAGTGGTAAGCTGAAAATAACAACAGAATGTGAGAAAAACGGGCGGTTAAGCGTTGGATGAAGAAGAAGGGTGAGTGCATAAAAAGCATAACCGCGGGCTGGGTAAGCAAATTTACAGGCATGCAAATAAAGTACGAAAAGATAGAAGAAAATGTTTGTAGTTGGAGTAGAGAAATCTATGTACAAAGGCATTAGATGAAGGCTGAAAGCCGGAAACTGAAGCCAGACGAATTGCGAATTGATTCAATGCAACATCTAGCCAGCCTGAAGCTTTTTTTGATTTAACCATTACAATGGATTGTTTTGAAGGCTGTGGTATTTGTTTTTTTTTTTTGCCGTTGTTGTCATTGTTGTTGTTGCTGCACGCTATACTATTTGCCTCTTGTTTCGTTGCGCTTCCGCTTCCGCTGCGTGTCATTTCATTTAACGAGCCGCACGACGCACTTTTGCCGAATACGAGCGCAGCAAAAGTACGCAGCTTGAAACTCATGCTTGAACGAACGAAAAAAAAAAACGGCAAAACAAAGCGTTTGTTTGTTGACCCAGCAGATAGCAATCGTTTGGAGCAAGAGCAAGGAGAAAGGCAGTCGACGGGCGTACAGATAAAGTTTGAAGCAATATCATCGTCGTTGGTTAAATGAAATGTGGCCGCCGGAGTGGTTGTTTGGTTTTATTATCGCCATTACACTTTAGTTTTCACACACACACACACACAACAAACATTGCTATATCTTCAATGCAGAATTTGCGGAGAAAAAATGTAACGTTACAAGAGTAAAATCAAAGCGACAGACGCCGAAAATACGCCACAAGAGTCAGTGACAAGTGATGAGCCGGAGAGCGCCTCAGGGCTGGAGGGCACAACACACGAAAAGATTGGCAGGCGTTGAGTGCGACAGGTCCCCAACCATCCACCCCTTAGACTGACGGGCTGCGTGCCAGTAGACTTTATGAGGGCGTGTAGATTTCTCAATGGCTTAGCAAGCGCCTTGCACTCACACGGCAACGAGATTACGTATACGACATGCTGTGCGTAGCGCACGCTAGCACACACTCACTGATTTACTAGAATATCTATTGCAATTTACCCCATCCCAGCAACAGCGTAAGCACATTATTTTTACGCTGGCTTTTTTTGACTTTTTTCATTTTGTTTTTATTTTTTTTCTTCTTCATTTACGATATCTTTCGTTTCTACGATTCATACTTATTTTTATTTGAATGCTTTGCCGCTTTCCAATTGAATACCCCCAAAAGCAGGCAACCACAAGTTAGAGTAGTAAAAAAGCATTTAAGCACACATACAAATATACACCCATACATACTCAATTTTTTGCTGGCACAAATTTGTGTGCAACTCCCCGCAGGCATTTTTTTTCCGCACTCTTTAAGAAAAGCGAAGGATGCTCTGCAGCAGCGCGCAGCTTTTCTGCATTTATCAATAGCAACTAAGCATCTAGAAATCGTTGTAACTTGATCTTGATGCGGAAATGTCAATTTTGTTAGCATTTTTTTCTTATGCAGGTTTTTCTAACCAAACGGCTGGCTTTGATGAATTCATTCCTTTTTTTTATCGAGGGAGCCATATTGATGATTTGTGTTGTGGCAGCAATGCCATTACCACCAGTCAAATGTTGAGCGACATTATCAGCAGTCGTCACAATTTTTTTGCAAGCATTGATTGTTTTCGAAAGTAAAAGAAAGAACTTTGTGGGTGGTAAAGAAGAAAATGGTATTTTGAGGAGAAAATCGTATTTTGTGGAAAATGCAAAATTAAATTTGTTTTTGTGCAGCAAATGAAAATTTTAGGCGAAAAACTCAGGAAAGAGAAGTAAGTAGTAGAAGAAATGGAATGAAAATATTAAATTGAAATGCAAGTCACCACACCTAAAGTCACCACTTACGTGTAATCTCGACTCTCCCGATTCCACCTCACACATTGCATCTCACGTTACCTCACTCCATCTCGCTTTACCCTCTCCACATCTCACATCCACTTCACCTCACCAGAGTTTACCTTAAGTTTTAGAATTTTTTTTAATATGTTTATTTTTTTTATACGAATAAAAACTGCGCAACCAAAGAATGTACATAACAAAGAAGTTGCATGGCGTTTCGTTCCCTGTGGCAAGTTGTATCGGCTTACTTCACCACACCGAAATCAAATTAGATATTTTGTTAGCGGGACGGAACGAAACTCTTGCACCTTCTTTACCATAATTTGAAAATTATTGTGACTAGTGAGTTGTTAGTTGTTTACTAGTGAGTCATAGTAAGATAGCTATCTTCTCGGTAACTTGGTATTCCTTCCATCAATAAGAGTAAGATTAAAAATAAATTGTAGTGTTTACTCGAGGCTCGTGTAATGATCGTATGAGCTTTTACTTATTATAACTACTTTTAATTTTTGTATATAACTTTGAAATTAATTTATCGAATGCACTTATTTAACTAAATTACTGATTCGAAGTCATATTTAATCTTCTACGCGTGTAATTCTACCACCTTGTGTTTTATACAAAATTATTGACACAAGGCACGGTTTACCCTAGCTAATCCCAACTGCGGTTTACAATAGTAATTTACACTAATTTGCCAAACTAATGTTACTTAATTAAAATGTCTACTCCTGTGCGCACTCAAGCCACCGCGGCCTTAGAACTATGCGATGCTATCATTTTTTAATATCTACACACACAATAAAATCAATCGATTCCCCATGCAGCATTTAAATAGGTCCTTGCTGGCTGTATACTCGTACAAATTGCATACAAATTGTTTGTTATCTCATTTTACGCTAATTTAAACAAATTTGCCAAATATTACAGAATTTGCATAAATATACAAATATGTTATATTTACAAATACACCGTCATTAGTTATGCATTTTACGCTTATATAAAATGTCTAAGCGTCGAATATTATGCTACTAAATTAATTTATCTACATTAATTAGCAATAATATAATTATGAGTGGGAGATAATAGGGCAGACTTAGATACGCAGTACACAGTAAATACCCTGTCGGAAATCAAAGTACTTTAAAAGCAATTTAAAAAGTACTTTTATTCTAAACACAAGTGGTTTAAATTCATTCTATTTTCTTGTTATCAACTAACTTTTTTAACATGGCGATGTCCTAGGAGCAAGTCAATTATCCGACTCTGCATTTGATTTCAACCACTTTCAAATATATTTGAAAGAAAGAACATTAAAATTACTTTTTTTGCAATTGCATTAAAATGTATTTATTTCCAGCTACTTTAAAACTGCTTTTTTACAACTATTTTTAACTCGATTTGTTTTTAAAGTTCTTTATTTTATACGTACTCTTTTCTAACTTTTTAAAAACGCGTTTTAGTTAAGTTTTTATTAAATATATTAACATACATATGTATTTTTGTTTAAACTAAGCAAGGAATTCAGTTCATTTTTAACGTAAGTTTACACGTTTTAAATAAAATTGAATTTAGTTTCTTCTGCATACCTACTTCGTAAAAACATTGCTTTTTTTACCGCCTGAATGGCCTTGCGAGTAACTTCCTCTGGGTCACGATTTTCATTCCATTAACCTATATATATTCTATGGGAAAAAGCTTTAGATAGATATTTAGAATTTTATGATTATATTAGCTTCTCACGTAAATTGTTTTGTTTTCTTCGCAAATATTTTCGACAAGGGCTGTCAATTCGTCAACTGTTTCTATTGGAAATTGTAAGTGAATGACACAACAGCCTTCTGCTGTCGGATGAGAGTTTTTATGAGTACTGTGTATGTACATATATACTATACACATATGTTTCTCTTCACTACAAAAGTTTTTAAATTATTTTGTATTACGCACATACTCGTATAAATATAGGAGTACGAAGAATTAAAGACTCGCAAGCTGCATTTGTTTCAAAGCAGTTAATTTCCAACTACTTTAAAATTGGTTAATTTTTCAGACTGTCTGCTTTTTTCCGACAGGGTATGTATGTTAACATTTGGTAGTTAGATTTATATGCTGCATTTTATTGCATAATATTATCTATAAATACGTACATATATGTATGCATTAGGCATGTCAATCCCGGGATCCCGTCCTTTTTTATCTCCCGAATATCCCGGGATAAGTCTATTCAAATCACGGAATTGTAGAAAGCAAAGAATTTAACAATGTTAACTACCTTAAGGCTTTGTTTTGTTCTTGCCATTATAAATGAGCTGGAGAATATCCCACTCGAGTAGAAAATGAGCCTTACTATGAAAGCAATGTTAATAGAACTAACGACGAGGTGCCTGAAATGGATAAGACCGAAAGTCTCAAAGTTAAATTGCATTAAGTTTTAACGAGCAAGTCGTAATTGTCCAATAATCGAAAGGCATATAATTTATCACAAGCATTGAATAAAGAAATTGATAGTTTTTGTATTGAGACGATGAAGGCTATGTCCTACAGAGAGCATTTAACTTTTTGCCGACAATCCAGCCAACAAGCGTTGAAGCGCAGCAGTGCTTCTTCTGTAATAAATATATATGTATATTTGTACTTGAAGTACATATATATTATTTTGTATGTGTGTCAAATTTTACGTTAATTTCCTTTTTTTTCTTGAAAATACCAATAAATACGTACATGATTTACAACAAATCGTTCTTCATTGTTATATTAATGTTATTTTGTATACTTCTTCATGAAATTTGGAATCCCGGTATTATCACGGGATTTCGTTTTCAAATCTCGAAAATCCCGTGTTCAACGAAATGCCCAAAATTTACAACCCTAGTATGAAAACGATGTATGTATGTCCAAACCTAGTGCATTGCCCATAACTCAGCTTATTATTGGTATTTGAAAAGATGTTGTTGTAATTACGTATACACCAAATCCACAAAATAAGCTGGCCGATTGTAATACAAAATATTGAAAGTTATTGCCATACTTATACCCGCCATTCGAGCTTGTAAAAGCGATAAATGGGAGAGGAGCGATATAGTGAAATTTTCTGGCTGCTCCGACTAGCTGCTCTGCCTTTGCACGTATCTATGATAATTTATTTTTTTATTTAATTATAAATTTAATTAAGTAAGCAAATATTTTCACAAAACAAAGAAAAAAGTAACCAAAGAAAAAACAAGAACATAATAAATAAACATTTTTCGTCGAAGACTTTAAAGGGATTTTATATAGCGCTGCACAACGGATCAGCTGGCTGTTTGTTTGCCATCACAATGACGAAAGGTTATCAGTATGAGCGAAGGAATGTGGCTGGTCAGTCAGCGGAAGTAAAACAAAAGGGAGGGGGGGAGAAAGGTGGGTGCTGCGATGCGTTCACATTAGTATGCAAAGCACGCGTATAACTAGTAGAAAACCAAGTAAAAAATAGTACTACACTGTAAGGAATTGGACTGGTGGCGAAACGGTGCATCGTGTTTAAAAACACCACACTTAAAATTCTCGAAATTTCAGCAAATTTTTGCTTCTATAAAAAAGGAAAAAATTAACTACATTTTTACTGTAACAAATGTGATATAGAGAATTTAGTGGCTGTTCGCTTTAGAAGATTGATAACGGAACAAAGATAATTTTTAAATATCATATAGAAAAGAAGTATCATGAAAGTCACTTTATCCTACAAATTGTTTTATGAAAACTAGTAGATATCATTTGTTAATTGGATATCGAAGGTGCAAAGACGGTAGAGGAAAATTAAGCTGATATCAGTCAAATTATCAAAGTGATCCTTTATTGTGCAGAACAGAGATTATCTCTAAGAAGTGACTATGTTAGCGCTGCCTTTTTGCTTTATACAAATTTACAAAAATAATTGACGCCATGAAGTAGTCGTAAGCCTCGGAAATAGCGGTCTGCTGCTGCAAAATGGAAAGAGATTGACATAAAATCTCCCTAATAGATATTTGGTTTAATAACTTATGTTTTTGAGTATGAACTGGCGTTCGAGGGCGTTCAATTCCAAAATGATTACACAGTTCTGCAACAAAAATGCAATTTTTCCAACTGATTTCTATGCATTTAGGTGTTCTGAAAACTAAAAAAATACTCAAAAAATTCCAGAATGTATGTATGGTTATTTTACAAAATGCAAAATTTTTTTATAAAAAAGGGTTTTTTCATCATTAATTTCTAAATAAGGAACACCCTGTGTGAGCTGCATTAACAAACATAAACATGTTGTAACCTGAACGTGCGCGCTCCGATAGTGTAGAAAGTGGCGCGATACAATTATGTACGTGTTAACTCGTCATTGTTTTGTAGATCTTGGTTAAGTATTCAGGATTCAGTATTTTCATAGATTCTTCAAAGAGAAGCCTTAAAGCAGTTCTGCTTCAGAACGGCGGTTTCTATACTTCCATTCCCGTCGATCATTCCGTACATCTCAAGGAATTCTACAAGAACTTGGAATTTATCCTTTGCAAATTAAAATATAAAGACCACGGTTGGCAAGTGTGCGGTGATTTCAAAATCTTGGACATGACGCTCCGACAACAATCTGGGTTTACCAAATTCCCTTGCTTTTTGTGTCTATGGGATAGTAGAGAAAAGAAAAGAATGGCCTGCATGAAACTTTGGTGCCTGCTCATAAAGTTCTTCTACCACCGCTTCACATAAAGCTGGGATTGATGAAGCAATTTGTAAAGTCACTTCCAAGGTATAGAAATTGCTTCAAAAACTGAATATCAAAGTTTCCAAGCCACTCGGAGGCAAAGTTGAAGGAAGGTGTTTTCGTTGGACCAGATATTAGTCGGCTTACGGCGGATCCACTATTCATCACAACCATGACGGATCATCAAAGAGGGTGGATTGCCTTTAAAGAGGTCATAAAGAAATTTTTAGGCAATAACAAAGATCATAACTACAAACAAATCGTCAAAAGAATGTTAAAAGCATTTCAAGCTTTAGGTTGCTTGATGAGTTTAAAAGTATATTTTCTACATTCCCACCACGACTATTTTCCAGAAAATTGAGGAGACGTGAGTGAAGAGCAAGGTGAACGGTTTCACCGAGATATTAAGGAGATGGAAAAAAGATACCAGGGAAGATGGAACGTTTCAATGATGGCAGACTACTGTTGGACGCTTCAAAGCGATCTTCCCGATGCTTCCCACAAGCGAAAATGTACCAAAAGGAGTCTCACTGAGAAAAATAAATGTGTTTAGTGCTTACTAATTAATGTATTTTACATAAATAAATTAGTTTTGTTAAGCAATTATAAATTTAAACATTTTTTTTTTAATCTTTTATATTTTATTTTAAAATGAAAACTTGTTTTACGTTGTCAGAAAACGTGACGTTCTATGACAAAATTATTTTCGAATTCAGCACACCCAAAAACATAAGAATTATTTACACAAAAAACCCAAAACAGCTCTCAATTATTTTTTTTTGCAGACTTGTGTTATCTCCAGAAATTCACTTTTTTCAACGACCGTCTCGAAAAGTCTACTGAAATCTAGCTGGACGGCTTTTTGTGATTTCTAAACCAATACATTTTTTTTTACAACTGTACACATTCAAATCACATTTCAACCAGTCCGAACGGTATCAATCCATGAACTTGAATGTATGCTACCAGCTTAAGGGTTCCCTGCGGGATAATTCTGCACAAGCACAAATACACTTGCAGTAGAGATAAAACAGTTTGGTACGTGTGCACTGGGAATTTAATTGAAATGCCCGCAGCGTGCGGACGCCACGAATGAGCGAAAGCCCAGGGTTTATTCGGCCGCTGAAATTAAGTCACAAAAAACACGACCAACACAAAATAAGGGCATACGCGTTGCCTAAGCAAAATATGATATACCCAAATATTAGCATAAACAAACAAGTAAAGCCGAATGAACGGTAAACAAAAGAAAAATGTGCGAAATGTTGATTTTAAAATATTTCACCGGACTTTTGTGACTTTTTGATGGAGAATTTGGCGACCGTTGGAAGTGTTCTTTTTTTCACGCGTTAATATTATTATTATTTGGCGCTCTGGCTGTTTCTTTGTTTTTAAAAACATCGTAAACGTTAAAGGGTTACAATCGAGTTTCGGCCAGCTGTGCAACTTTTGTGCATAATTAATGTAATTAAACTGCCAGCTGTGGCGCGACGATTTCTCATAACATTTCTCACTTTATACTTTAATGTTCAATTTATTATTGCCATTGGCTTTTAAAGATTTTTTCGGAATTTATTTAGTAAGCATTTGTAAAATTTAAGCGCAGCTTAAACTTTAAATCGCAAAATCGCGACATCAGCAAATAACACTTTACGCCAGCCACCAGCCGCGAGCTGTGATACGCCAACAGCAGCAACACCAGCGTCAAGGTATGCTGTCACTGCTGCTGCGCTGCTGTTTAACCGAAATATGCACAAAATCAGCATAAAATCAACCGCAATATGAAATGTCAACACGACAACCGGTAGCAGCGGTGACACTTGCAATCAGGCAACCAACAGTTAACCGACAAGTGTAGAGAAGTAAAAAAAATCAAAATAGGAATAACAGAGCCACCAGTCAACTGTTAACAGTCAACAGTCGCAATGTGCTGACAGTGAAAGCGTATGGAGATTTAAAAAATGTTGCCTGAATTTAAGTGCGCATCGTTAAATGCGATTTAACTAAAAAAAGTAACGACAATTTTTTATGAGTTCTTGGCATTAGCTATTGATTTAAATCGATGCGAAAAGCAAGCAACTAAGAAGCGTCTCATAAGAATAGTGCAGGTGGGCAAAATGGCGCAATGTTTGAAATTGGAACATCCAAAAAGACCAACCCAACTTGGTCCGCTGAATTTGAGAAGCACCTCACCGAGTCGTTTGATACCAAATGAGGTTTCAGTTTCTTTTATTTGTGGTTAGACAAATAAATTTGCAGAATAAAATCGACCAGGAATAAGTTTTTTTTAAGAGCATACGCATATAAAATTGATATCATCTGACGCTGCAAGCTCTTGCCGTCTCTAAGCTGAATAAAGAAGCAAAGGGAAATAAATGTTCTTTGTATTTTACGTCGGGCCGTAAGAGTGAAGCAAGACTTGCACTTTTTTCAACACTAGATCAATAAAGCTTAAAAATCGTAACAGGAAATAAATGTTCTTAGACAAATGTATGGAACTTTACGCCGCATACCACAGACAATAGGGCGATGGAACTGTACGACGATGAAGTAAGAGAATGAGATGCGTTGTCTTTAGCGCGAATATTGCGATGAGCGTCTCTTTCAGCGACTCTTTCGACCACTGAACACCGTTTTTAAAAACAGCCGACTAAACTACTGATCATGCTTGGTAGAAGCAAGATTCAATAATACTTGATACATTTTGTGGAGAAGGCTCAATAGTTTCTGCACGATGCTCTTTTAATGACGAAATATTTACACAAAAGAGTTTTAATGCTTGTCATATCGCCTATGTATAGTTAGTAGAAAACATTTTGTTTATGTTTTAAGGTCGCGTACGCTCCAAAATTATTATTATTCTGTATGTGCTTAAACCCTTTTGTCAACATTAAGGTTAGTTCTCTTTCCCATCTGCCACGAACACAACGAATATGCAATCTAACTAAAATTGGGTCTGACTAAAACTAACTCGTGTGCATCTCTTTACTCCACCAACATTTAAAAATGCTTATTTTAGTTCGTCGGCTTAATGTCTGGCAAATTGCTAAATCATTTTGGTTTATTCTACTACAAAAGAGCTATAAACCCTTAAGAAATTAGAATGATTAAAAATAAATTACGCATACACACATGCCAAAGTCAGAGCTAAATTTTCGATGCATAAACATTATGTTTGTATGTACTCGTATGTATGTATGTGAAGTATATTTCGCTTTACATGCCTACACACTTTGTAAAATTTAATACGCTTTTAAAGGCGGATATTATATATACTCGTACACATACATATATGTATGTAAGTATGTAGAATTTAAGCCGCAGCAGCTGTTGGCTTAATTAAATTCAATGCCAATAAAGTAACTATTTAGTGCAGCACTTTGGTAACCCTAAACTAAATAGGCAAACAAATGGTCTACATCAAATCAGGCCAATAACAACACAAGCAAAAACAACAAAACGAAGTAAAGTATTAAAGAGTGAAGATTAGCGAACTCTACACGTTTGTGGCTAAACGAAAAAGCTACAACTGGGGACCAACGTCGAGTCTTCTATAGTAAACTGATGTCTATGGACAATCGAACATGAACATGACAATGACGACGACAATAACAAGACGAAACAAATGCTTAGCTCAACAAGGGGTAAAACATAGGACGCTTCGCAGGGTGTGGCAAGTGGAGAGATGAAACAGGAAGGGACACCAAATAGCTTTACACAAATGACCGCAGTAGCAACAACCAGACTAGTGGTTCATTACAACAACAACAGTGACTGTAGCAATGAAAGAGCGTTAAACAACAACAATAACGGCGATTGAAGCTATTCAAGTAGTTGGTTGGTTGGTCATAAGTGAAGTGGAAGAATGACCGAAAAGCTTTGCATCAGCGCCTAAACGAACGCAAATTGGTGGAGGAACGGGGCGAGAGTAAACGAGTGAGTGAACGGACGAGTGAATAAATTGAAAGGAAAGGAAAGGTAAGGTGTGTAAGAAGTTGAGGCCGCAAATGAGAACCAAAGCACGCACACAACAAATGCAAACACACACCATGAATGCATATACGAATGAACATTTGTATATAGAAATACATCAAAAAGTGTAATGATAATGATCATTAGTGGTAATGATGAATGTTTGGTGAGTTGCAACTTGTACGGACAACATATGAGCGAGTAAGTACTTGTACAAATGTACACATATTTTGTCCACCGAGCAAACAGCCTAACATTTAAATTGCAGTGACTTCAGCACTCGTTGGTGCACATATGTATGTAAGCAAACCAGTTTTCCACAGTAAGTATTATCGCATACATTGTCACGACCATGTTTGTATGTATGCATGTGTGTATGTGTGTACGTGCGGTGCGAGCCTTAATTGGAAGATGGCGTTGACGATGCTGATGGCGATGACGATGCGGACTACAATGATGACGACAACGACATTTGGCGATTACCGCAGCGGTGACGAAGTATTTGTACTGTGGCGTAAGCTAGAGGTAAATTCGTAAAGAAAAAAAAATTTAAAAAAATTTTTTGAAACATTTTATGTAGGTGAGAAGAGATTGTCTTCGGATTGCTAGTGAATTTTCGTTATCACGACCCTTTCATCAGAACATAATGTTGAGAACATGTATAGTAGAAAATCAATTTTGGCTTCAGGAGAAAAGGTGGTCTTTATACTAGAAAGACCTTAGCCCTGGTAGGACGGAGCGTTGCAGTCGTTGGAATTTTATGGCATGAAATTAAAGTAGAAATAAGTAAAAAGAATAAGCTGTATTCGGCTATGCCGAAGGCTTCATACCTTTCATGAATGGAAGAAATGTATGAGAGCAATATGTTTTATTTATTTGATATTATTGATTTTGATTGCTATATAGTAATAGTCCCAATAATGGTTAATATTTGTGGAAAATTTCATTTCTTTAGCTGATGAAATGAAGAAGTTTTGGCCGAAAATGCAATATATGTATCTGAACAATCGGTTGTGTGGCAGCTATATGTTACATTTATCCGATTTTAATGATTTTCAATACCACAATAGTTCTCACTATTGCTAACTTTTGAACAAAATTTCAAGAGTTTAGCTACCTAAATGGAGGGGTTTTCGTACTAATTGCAATATCTGAACAATCGGTTGTGTGGCAGTATGTTATATTTATCCAATTTTAATGATTTTCACTACTACATTAGTTCTCACTATTGCTAATCTTTGAACAAAATTTCAAGATTTTAGCTACTTAAATGGAGGGGTTTTCGTACTAATTGCAATATCTGAACAATCGATTGTATGGCAGCTATATGTTATGCATATTTGATCTATAAGATTTGCACTGGTCTTATAGAACTTAGGATAGCGGACCTTTTTGCAAATTTTCAGATCTCAAGCTTTTTAATAGAAGAAGTTATGAAACAAAATATGATATCTGAACAATCGGCTCCTATATACGTTATAGTCGTCCGATCTGTCCGGTCCCGACAAAAAATAAAATCTAAAAAGACATCTGACTGCCAAGTTTCATTAAAATAGTTCAAAAACTGACGGACTACACATTTTCCAAGTGTATTTCAGAAAAGATCAATTGTATTTTAGAAAACCGCAAATGTATTTCAGAAAAACACAAATGTATTTCAGAAAAACACAAATGTATTTCAGAATAGGGCAAATGTATTTCAGAAAAGCACAAATGTATTTCGTAAAATACAAAATTAATACATTTGCGTTTTTCTGAAATACATTTGTGTTTTTCTGAAATAAATTGGCGTTTTTCTGAAATACAATTGATCTTTCCTAAAATACATTTGTGTTTTTCTGAAATACTGTTGGAAAAGGTGTAGTTTGCGTTTAGACCGACGGACAGACACAGATGGCTAAATCGATTTATCTCGTCACTCTGATCATATCGGTATACTTTTTTTAAAACTCTTCTTGTTCTGGTACTTACAAACATCGGATCAAAGTTAATATATGGTTTCCATGAAAGGTATAAAAAGGAAAGGTCCACTGAAGAGTGAGTTTCGGTTGTGGCTCCGGAAAAATTAATTAAAAATTAAACTCGATTAGTAAAATTATATACTCTTCTCAACATCACTAGAACCTTAAAGATGTGATCGTAGCTTGATTATTAACAATGCCGGTGACTTTCAACGGAGAGAGGTTCATCTAGCGCATCAAGTTCAGTGGTCCGGATTCCGGTAGGCGTCCCGCAGCGGCATGATTTTTAATTGTTTTATGTGAGACGACTTTAGTGTTAGCCGCTCGTCATTGCATTATGGGTAGAACTCTTTGAAATATTTCTAGCGCCTCCTGTTGTGTCGGATGGATTGTTTCTAAATTAATTTTAAAAGCTTTACAAAACCTTTACACTGTAAGAGTACTCGCTAGGTACTGCAAGGGACGAAACACATGAGCAAGCTGTTATTGTTTGTTGTACCATAGCTGTTGCAATTGTATATTCTTTGTTGTACTTGTTGTTGTTATTGCTATTCATTTGGTTGTTATTGTTTTGTTGCCAATTGAGTGTAAGTGGAAACAATTGTTACAAGAATCAACGAGCAAAGGGTGGCACCGTCGAGAACTTGTAACAAATAAAATACAAAAAATCTGAAAAAAAAAATGTACAAAAGTGTGTGCGTGTACCAGCAGTTGCTGAAGAGCAGCAATTCAGAGAAACAAAAGCACCCGCACACATGCATACATACATATGTATGTACACAGGAGTAACGGATAATGGTGGACATGCGGCGGCGGCGTATGAATAAAATTGAAAGCAAAAGCCAATGTAAAAACGCAATCGCAACCAACTTCATATAATTGAGCAATGCCAAATGAAATGAAAAAACTAACGGGAACAGCAGTCACATGAACAACGACAGCAACAACAAAGATGACAGAAAGTGGGAAAGTAAAATAAGGATTTGGGAATTCCGCTGCACGCAAAAAATAAGAACTACATAAAAGGAGTGAACCCCATGTGTGCGCACGCAAGCAGAGCAAGCCAATCGCTGAGTGAAAAAGTGGTCAAGAGCAAATGTAAATAAACCCCGAAAACCAAGCGGTTAAAAGCAAATACCTGTAAGGGTGTGGATGGTTGGTTAAAGGAAAAGACACAATTCAAAAAGTAAAAAAAAAAACAAAAAAAAAAGTAAAAACACACTGGTGCATATATGTATGTATGTAAAGGTATCCGTAGCGCAAATGCGCACATTTCACTGCAACACACAACGGGCTAGCGCTGAAGGCTAGACTCCGATGTGGAATGGTACGGGCAACCGGCACTTACGAATGTGCAACTTAAAAGGCAGAAATAAAATTTGTGGCCAACGATTTTGGTGCACATGTTTTTTCGACGTGCTTACTTACACGTCATGCACAATCGTGGCACGACAATGCTTTACGGTACTTTTATAATGTTCTTACACTGCCGTGGCTGTAAATCATCAGAAAATCAACCCAAATTCCGAGTGAAAGGTACTCGCCACAAAATAAAAGTATGAGAACTCGTAATGTGTACGTACCGCAAAAACGAAAAACAAAACAACACCGAGACAGTTGAACAAAGGGAAACGTGGGGCGCAAGATACAAAGGCACAAAAGATAGACTAACTGGCTGACTAGTTGCCTGGCAGTGCCAAGGTGAGTGGGTAAGAAGTTAGCGCTAACAAAAACTATAAAGAAATAAAAGAAAATAAATAAAAAGCAAAAAAAAAACTATAAAATTAAAATACGCCACCGGCTAAGCTCTGACGCAGCAGATCAACGCGAAACAGACAGCGCGCAATCAGGATGTGGCAGGACAATTGTTACTCATCGCATAGTGCTCTTGACTTTGGGGTCGCCAGCAGCAGGAAAAACAAAACGAATGTCTGACGTGTGGTAAATAAAGCGAAAACAAAGGAATTCCACGCACATTTTTTGGAAAGTTTCAAATTACGTCGCGCTGCAGTGCTGGCAACAGACGCAACGGCAAAGAAGTAAGAAATAAAAGAGCGCGCTTGCATGGTGGCGTACACGAAAGGCTTTGAAAAATGGTTTACAAGTAGTAACAAAAGTAACGGTATTGCGTTATATAGCAGCGCATGAGTGAGTGAGTGAGTGGCAGGCTATGCACTGGCGAAGGCGATAGCGGTGGTAGCGGCGACGGCGACAATCAACCACAATGTCGATTCGTTGTCTTTTGGTTGTTCGCTTTAATGTAACAAAAACAAGGCATAAACTTATTTTTGGCCAAAATTCAATTTATTCCACAATGCAGCCAAAAATGTACCGTTGCAGAAGAGTGTTATAACTTTGCCTTCGCTGTTTGCCGTGTGGCGGCTGGCGGCTGGCGGCCGTGGGCTCTTCATTGTATCGTAACTTTTGCACATTACACATACATACATACATATATTTTCCGCAGAAGGAAATTAAATTATTTCAAGATGATGTTCGACAGTGCGTCGACACCGGAATTACGGAAATTAAGCCGAGAAATAAAAGAAGAGAAGTAAAATTGAATTAAAGTCAATGTGGCTGCAAATATGCGAATTGACTTTGAGGTGGCGTATAGCAGATACGACCAGCTTTGTATGTCCTTAAAGAAGGTAAGCTACATACATACATATAAAAAAAAAAATGAAGGAATAATTGAAAACAAAACAATTTGAGCAGCAGTTCAGGTAAGCCTGTTTTTGAGCTAGATATACTAACATAATTTAAATGGCAATTGTACAACTACATAAATAAGGTAGTAAAGGTCACTTAAAGGGAGCGAAAAATGAGCTGAATTAGTATTGCTGCCAATCAATAATTAATTAGTAAAAGTCGTAATCTTGAATAAAATTCATTCAAACCATGGCCGCGCTGTTAAAACATGATAACTTAGCTGAATAATTTATTAAATACTGTCAAGTTTTATAAACAATTTCATCTTGCTAGACCTTCCGCTGTTTTTTATGTGTAAAAGAAATCTAGCTACATGCATGCATATACAAAAGGAAGTATTAAGATTTTAAAGTTTTTAGAAAGGGAACTTTTACAGTTAATTAAAGCCCAAAACGTATGTTTTCTTGCATCAAACAGACGCACGATTCAATTATAAAAGGTTAGGTAAATTTAAAATTCGGCATCCATAGCGCTTTGATAATAAAGTAATAGTGAAGTGAGACTAGAGACTAACACTGTCCACTGTAATGATCAAATGGAAAAGGACCTGTATCAATTGTCTGATGGAATAAATTATATTAAATATTAAAATAATATTGAGATGAGACTAGCACTGTCCATTGTAATGAGCGGAATCAAATAACGCGATGTTTGCTGATAGCCATTTTCTCTGTATTGAAACTTCGTCAGTCTCAAAAGACCCTAACAGTAGCCGCCTAAAAAGCAGTAATAAGGAATTCGAAAACCAAAGCATAGCCTACATACATATATTTTTAAATTATAATTACTATTAATGAATTTTATTTATTAAACTGTAATTACATATGTATGTATAATGGATCTTGTTTACGGTTTGTTGTTTTATGGTATACAAAATCAAATGAAATGAATTAGGTGATTGTATAGTTGTAAGTTTTAGGCTTAGAAAGCCGTAATAATAATTAAATAAATAAATGACATTCTAATTTTGACACTCCCTTATAAAGGGTTGTTTTACGAAGTATGAAAAACGGGTTAGATTTTATTACCCTTTCCTAAAAACTAAATAATAAGTAGTAAAATGTTAGTGATTTTCTTAATTAAAAATTTCGAAGAGATTTCATTTAAATTAAGAAATACAATAGCTACTCTTACAAAATTTAAAAAATTTTGTACTCGTACTTGGAACATATTTTTTTTTTAATTTTTAACCAGATTTTAGCTAAATTTTCAATATATTTGTCCCATGAACTAAACGATTTTATTTAAATAATTAAATAAACGATTTTAAGGTTTAAAGCAAATATAAGTTATTCATTCGGTTTACTCCTTTTATTTATTTACCATCGTTGTCAGGATTATTCTTAATATTGTGATGAACCCCTGGACGTTGAAAAGACCAAACATTTTATTCCGATAAATACTCGTAGTAAGTAACTTTATGGAGTTAATGGAGTTGTAAGCAAACCACAATAACTCGAAATTTTCGATAGATAATCTTTATATATTAAAAGAAAAATAAATCAAACTTCATTACTTCAGGATTTAGTTCTTACAAATTCTTGTTTTTGGCATTTGGATGATATTTAAATTTCTTTAAACCTATTCCTTCTAGAAATTACAAAACTTTCCACTCTGTCATATCGAGTTTATATGCGCACGAAGAGCACTTACATGAAATATTTACGAGACGGGGTCTATCTTGTAATCAGAAAAAATGCTTTCATTAAAATCCGGATTTAAACTTACTATTTACGCGCACATAAGTAACAAAAAAAAAGTGTTGCCTGTTAGTTTTTGGTATTAAAAAGTTTTGCCGTTTGACAGATAGTAAGGGAGCTAGCATGATGCAATAATGAAAGGTGTTGTACGTTGGCAACTTCTTACTCTAAATCAGCCATCTTGAACGCCCTTAGAAACTGTGTTGTTCCTTTGTAGAATTTGGTTACCAGGTTTGTACAAAAAAAATGTAGCATTGTAGCAGAAAATTATGTTTTTCATGTGGAACTCCAATTATGTATTATCGATTGTTTTGACATTTTGGATAATTTTTCTCATTTGTTGATAATTGGTTTTCTAAAGGCGAGAATTTGAATGAGTTCTTGTAAAAATTGCCAAGTATTTGTATAATGAAACATTATTTGTTAAAATATTAAGTGGTATAAAGCTCTGGGGTTCATTTCGGAAGACGGGATAAACAATTTTATTGACATTTGCAAAACAATATTTTATTGGCAAGAAAAAAAAATATCCGTTTTTTGATAAAGTATCAAAAATATATTTAACCTATGGATGTTGTATTCTAATGTCCGTTTTTGATAAAGTATCAAAAATAGTTCTCCATAAAATCATCTTCATAGAGGAACTCCCCTTTCTCTTCCGCCTTCAACCGACTCGATCGTCTCGTCAACGTAAATTTTTCGTTTTCTCCGCTCGTCTTTGGAACAAGCTAATTTTATATTCAATTTAACCTATGGATGTTGTATTCTAATAATTATACCATAAAGGCTAAAGGAACTCTATGGACCTGTATATTTCTGCTTTTTCAGTTACCAATTAGTATTTATTTCCTAAAAATTCCGCCTTCAGTGCTTTTATGCTCATAACCATTGAGGATTACCTTCAGTTTCTTCATCATCCAATGATAGGAAATAAAATATATTAATGTGGGAAAACTTTTCCGCAAAAATGTTAATAGCTGGACAAACATTGTTATGTTGTTGGTACGATTTGAATGCATTTGCGTCATATTTGAACAATTTACATTAACTTCTAAAGAATAATCATTATGGAAGAAGTTTGTCTTTATTAATTTTGGCTTCCAAAAACACTAAAATTTCGTACTGTGCGCAGGTTTTACCAGCAATTTTAATACAAATTATGATGTTATTAATGTTTTTTTTTGTCAGTTTTCATATAAAATGCATAATACTAAAATCATTGTGGTTAAATTTTATGTAAATATCTTCACTCATTTGTACCTTTTCCTAAGAACGGACTTCTTTTATTTCCGTTTCTCTAATACTTCCAAAATACAACATTGAGCTAAGGGCGTTCAAACTGGCGCTGTCACAACGTACAACAACTTTCATTATTCCATCGTGGGGAGCTAGCTGCTTAGTTACCAAAGCTTTAATAATTGAATCATGAAACAGACGAAGACAATTCATAAAAAAATATCGAAGACTTGAATTTGAGAAAAACATAATTTTTTTGTTCGTTTCATATTTTTTTTAGGAATATTTAAATAAATTAGGTGCTCTGGCGATGCGCCGTGATTTCGGAATCACAACTGATGAAGTCTTCGTTGATGATTGTAAAAATATCAAAAAACGATCTTTTTTAATTTAAACTGTTCACTGTTATAAATGAATGCAATTTTCCAACAAATACACAACACCAAAATATAATTGATTGTAATTTTTGAACTTTTGGAAAATAATGCGGCTAACTGCTTGTTTCATTTGACACAAATTATAAATCATTATAAATAAAAAAAGATCATAGCTACAAACACTAATTAAGAAAATAAAATAATTTATACTATTATTTTATGCTACTTCTAATTTATGTGGAATAAGCACAAACGAGAACTAATAACCTGGAAAAGTGGATGGACTACAAGTATATGTATTTACATATGTCTGTAAAGATGTACGTATGTATTTATGTATGAACTTACCCATTTTAAGCTTATGTTAATTTCTGTGCGTGTTGTCGGTTAATTTATTCTGTGATATTCAGAATACTTGGCACTGGACAGCAGCTGCGCAGCAACAATAACAATTGTTATAGTATATGGACTTTAAAACTCATACACTTTCACATTTATACACATTTGTCAATAGACTTTTTATAAAAACTGTATGTAGTATGTATGTTGATATCTATAAATACAAATACTACGTGCTACGTTTGTATGTATGTATGTAAAACACGTTGACACAAACACAAGCACACTTTTACATATACGCTGAGCATAATATGTTGGTATGTTAACGCGCACAAAGGTGTTAAAGCCACGAAAACGCACAGAGAAACAGAATTGAGCTGCATAAAAAAACGCTAAAACATACAACACTTTTTTACACATACATTTGTGAGTATGAATGTGTGTGCGTGTCGGACAGCTCGAACGCAAATCAAGCGAGAGCGCGCTGTGTGCCGTTGCCCCGCTTAGAGCCAAGTTAATTTGTTCAGTTGAGTTGTATGTTTGTTATGAAGCGAATTGGACAGAATGTTAGCAGCAGCGACTGCGCCGGCTTAAGGCGCCCAACGTCGACGGTAGTTGGCTCGAAAGTAGATTGAGCGCGAGAGGAGGTGGTAGGCAGTGCGGGAATAGTTTGGTATTTTGTATGGAGTATGGCTTATTGCTCGTTTCTACGTAAAGGCGACGCGATGCAGTGAGGTGAAGGCAAACAGGTTTTTTCACCCAAATTGAAATCGTTAACGACGGACGTGGTGGGTGCCGTTTTTGTTTGCAGTTGTTGTTATTGTACGAGTATATTACTTGTTTTGCTGCCTTGCTGTGCTATATTTTTATATTTATCTTATGAAAATGTTCTCTTTATTTACTTTTGTAATTTTGCTGTTGTTGAATATTTTATTAAATATTACCTTTTGCACTTGTGTTATTTACACTTTTCTTCTTATGTTTATATTTTATTGTTGCAAAGCTCACACTCTTGCATAAATGTATTTATGTTGGCTTTAAATCTTCGTTGCTGTTGGCTTCAGCAGCTTTTCATTTATCATATAAATGGCAAATGGCAGCTGGTGGAAATGGCATAAAAACACTTGTTTGCTACAATCCCACGTTAGCTTAGCAAATAGCTTGTTTGTTGTTACAATTGCACAATAATCCCACCAAATTCAAAGCTACATATGTACGTATCGCACGTTTATTTTAATGTAGCTACGAAATTGCACTAAATTTGTTTATTTATTATTTGTTAAACACACTTAATACATATTTTACGTACACAAGTGTATGCACATGCACGTATGTACGTATGTATGTATGTATGTATGTACGTACATATATGTATGTAATTAAAAAGATTTTAGATTTCGCTGCACTCGATATATGTACATACAATATACAGTATCACCATATTTTTCAACATTCTTTGCTCCACCAATGCTCGTTTTGCATTCAATTAATTCATCGCCTCTAATCCCATTGGTTTTCGTCAATGCCCTGCACATTGCCAATTAAAAGTAATTGCTTACGCCACCAAAGTGCGCTGCCGCTTGTCTTTACGATTTTGAAACTCTTCAGCACCATGCAAGCTTCATTGTACAACATTCAGTAATTTGGCGTGCTTATAACTTTTTTCGTTTATGTTATTCACTTAATGTTGTTCAGCTACCGCACACGAGACAAATTTTTAAACATATCATTTACTTAAACGCGGCAAAACATTTAGCTACAAGCGTCTTCCGCCATTTCCTACTGCCACAAACTAAACATGAATCTCGAATGTCAAAAATTCACTAAGTTGATAAATGTAAACTTGCCGCTTCAAATACCATTTGTTTGCAGTTTTTTAACATTAAATTTATATATATTCTGTTCGCTAACATTCCATTGACTGTTACATGCACAGGGTTGTATTTTTAAGTTTGAGTAATGTACAACGCTCTCTATACGAACTTAGTGTATTGCATTTCCGGGAACTGAAAAGTGCTTCCTGTTCGTGTGTGGTAAAACAGTTATGCGTTTTTAAAAAAGCATACAAAAACGAGAAAATATTATTTAAAACTAGTCTTGCGACTTTAAAATGTACAATTTTACAAAGTTACATTATATTTTCCAGTAAAGCATAAGTACATAATAGATATACAGTGAAACCTCTACTGGCGAACACCTCCAATAAGCGGACACCTCTCTTAACCGGACAAATATTCATGAACCAAGTTTTACGTTGCGTTTTCAGAACAAACTCCACTCTAACAACCGGACACTCTAATGACCGGACGCGGACACTTTTTTTGTACTATTTTTTAGTTTTATTACCTCTCGCAAACGGACGCGGACCTCTCGATAACGGCCAAGAAAAATAAATTACTAAACAAAAGTGTAAAGAAAACAGTAAAAAACTCTGATAAGCGGACGCGAAACTCTTATTTGCGGACAACGAAGATCAATTATTGAAAATAAAGAAGAATAACTTGACCGAATAGCCGAAATCTTCTATGTTTATACACACAGCATATGTAGTTATGTACGCACATCAACAGCTAAACAAATTTGAGGACGATCATAAACATGTTAACATGTTGCGGGATCTAGTGCAACAATTTGTAGCTTTTGGCATAAAAAGAACGAAAATTGTAAATGATTTGATTTGCATTTGCAAAACGTTTTCGTCGAGTTAATTACCCGAACGTGAGAACATGTCACAAAAAAAGAAAATTCTTTCTATTAAAGAAAAAAATGGAATTTTAAATGTGATGGATAAAGAAAATGTATCTGTTCTTTGAAAAAGTTTAGTGCTTTATATTAGTGTAATTGTATTTGAAAAAACCCAGGCTGCCACTATTCCCATATCGAAGTTATTGGCTCTTACAAAGCTTTTAAATGAAAATCAGCAAGGTCAGCATTCGAATGATTTTTTGTTAATCGACGAAATTGTTAGTACAGAAGACATTAATATTGATATTGTCATTGACGAAAATGTTACTGAGGAATTATCTGATAGGGGAACCGAAGACTTAAATGAAGTATGTATGTATGTGTCCCGGATGCGGGTCAAATTAAATCTTATTCTGAAGCATTAGAAACAACATCGCCGTATAAAAAAATTGGTTAGTGACGAGGTTGCCGGATTCCAGTACGCCAAAACTTTGAAAAGTATTGAAAACTGTTTTATAAAACATAATCAAGGAAAGTTGTGACAGACCACGGTAAAAGAGTTTTTAAAAATAAATACGTAATTGCACACATATGTACATACACAAACGCATTTATTGTTACTATGATATATCTCACAATAAAAATGAAATATGTAAATTAAATTACCAAGAAATCTATTTAATTAAAAAATAAGTGTGTGTATAAATTTTATTCTAATTTTTATTCGTCACTCCCATAAGCGGACACCCCCCATAAGCGGACAAAAGTTGTGGAACCGTCAGTGTCCGGTTGTGGGAGGTTTCACTGTATTTCTAAAAATCATGAATAAAATTGCTTAAAAATAATTGCGTAGTTGGAAAGGCCTAATTTCTAGTCTACCATTATGTGCCACGGGCGGAAAGGCCTAGTTTCCGCTCCGCATTCCTGTTACTTGGTTTTTGATGGTAGGAAAGAACGAGTTTTCGATCCATATTCCACTGCTTACTTTCCATACTGTATGTGAGTCGTTCGAAAAGTCGTTCCGCTCCGCTCTATAGACGAACAGTTTGTCATGGTCGGAAAGGCCGTGTTTCCGATCCATGATTGTATCGCCTTTTTTTGATACCAGGACTGATGGAAAGACCAAGTTTCCATTCCGAGCCCTTACCGTATAGCCAATGTTTTACAATGGTCATACAGTAATTTCTTGAAACTAATAAAGTTATGTGCAGTTTTTTATGTGCGACGGTAATTCATTAAAACACTTTAGCTCTTTATAGAAAACATTTCTTTTATCCACTTCGGTTCTATAGAAGAAGCCTGTACAGCTGTTGTTCTCTCTTAGTAGGTATGAGTGGGTGTCAGTAATGTATCGAAGATTGTCACTCAAATAATACGGAAGTCTGCCTTCTTTTATGTTAAACACGATTTTCATAGCATGATAAAAAACTTGCTCACGCGTGTGTGTATGGTAAGGCTTATTTAGTATAAAGCGCATAGCTCGATTTTGCAGTTTATCTACTTGGGTATCGCTAACTATGAAGAATATCGTTGGACAGTATATAAAGTGGGATTCCACTATAGATCTATAGACTATGGTTTTGTATCTCCTTCCTATATACATATGTATTTACAAGAACTTTTTAAAAAGCCAACATGAAATAATTTGAAATAGTGTAAAATTTAACAGCAGATTTACAAGGTGATATCGAAAAACTGCAGAGACCTCTCAAATCTGGTGCTCCATACAGAAGTTACAAAAATTGTAAAATTTTGTATTTTAAAATTTTTCTTTTTCTTTATTATTATTCAAAGTATGATAAAATGTGTGGTATTCATATAAGTTTGATACAGGTTTATTTTTTTGTGGTTTACAAATAAAATAGAATGTAGATAGTTTACATATTTTTTGTTTTTTCTTCACTCATTTTTAATATTTTAAGTTAAAATTTATAACTTATTAAAACATAAACAAAAACAATATATAAATAATAGCGTATGTGTATATAGAAAATTGAATATACAAATCTTTCATAACAGATACGATAAAGAGTAAAGTTTTAATACACGTGCAAATTTATCAAACAAAACAATGGAATGAATTGTAGCAGTTTTGCAATACATAAAAGATAATATGTATAGCAAAAGCAATACTGAATAATGCATATAATTATAACATACATACATACACACATAGGATGGCATAGGGGCTTTTATCCAAGCATGCATTAACACTATGATGCTTCGTATGCAGTTGTGTATTAACACATCATTGTATGTTTATCTGCCTATTATTTATTCATTTCGCAAATGATAAGCGTTTATCTGCCACTCCAGTAGCAGACACGCCCATTTTCGAAAGCCAAATTGATGCGCGGATATGGCAAATGTTTGCCAATCTTCAACTGCTCGATATTTGGTTCGTCTTCGAAATACATGCATTGTTTTACGAAATTCATGAACAACTCATTCATCTGCGTTGCTTTGGCAGGCATAATCTGTAGATTTTCGTCGCGATGTAGCCGTCGTACTATTTGTTCACATATACGTGTATTGCAATCGACATCAAAGAGTGGCACTCCAAAATTCACATCCAACAACGTCCACTCTTCGGTGGTTGGTTCTTCGCTCGATGTATCAGCGTTGTCCAAAATGGAGTTGATATCGCCATTGTTCGGTGCAGCACAGATTGGTATTTCCACTGAACTCTGTGATACCAATTCGTTTTTACTACTTTGTGCCGCTGAATCAGCATCGCATTTGGCCAACTCTGATGCCAGCAGTTCGTTACAATCGACTGAGGTGTATACGTTCGATGGTGAGCCATTTTGTGGACTAACCGCAAAGTAATTCTCATCAGGACTCTTCAATTGATTCGCATTGATCGGTGAAGCACTAAGACGTGCAAAACTTGTAACTTCAGAGCCATCTGCAGGCGATAATAGATCTTGGGGTTGTGTCACTGCTGCAGTCTTTTTGGGATCTGTTGCGTCGTTCCTTGAATTTGGCACAATTTCCTTGGACCTGATAGGTGCCTCGACTTCTACTACGGGTTCAGTTATGGGCTTTACTTTGTTTCTGGGATGCCTAAGGTGCACTTGCAGTTCAAAAGATTCGCACCCAATATCAGATACGCCTGTATTTAGGAATGTTATAAAACCACAATTATGCTCCAAATCCAAGTGATTCGAAAGTTGTTGCACGGCTTTATGATTAGCCCATTCCAACTGACGTGGATCATTTCTTTTGAATGGAAATGATTCGTAACGCAATTGGCCAGGTTGACGGATACCATAACCTTGTACTAGAATACAGCCATTCTTTAGCTGATCGTTGAGATTTCGAAAGTTCTCAGAATTCAGTACGTAAGAATCAGAATGAAGAATATTTACAAGCAATTTTCCGTAACCGAGAAATATGCGTGGAAGTGTTTTAAGTACGGTGCCGCGACAAAGCAAGATACTAGGTGGTCCATAGCCTATAAGTAATACAATGGTATAATTGAGAATACAATCGTGGCAGCTTTGTTATATGACATTATTTGAAAATCTTTTAAAATTGAATACCTGTTATATGATTGTAGAACAGCTTCGTCCACATAAGCGAGCTGTCAGAGCTTCGGTAAAATTGTCCGAAAAACGGAATGCTAAAGATATGCGACAGTGTGGCAGTCAAAGGAGTTGCAGATATAATAAACTTATATTTTTTTTCTAGCACGCGATCGCGTGTCTTCTGGTCTAAGCTTTCCAAACATTCAAGTCGTAGGAGATCTAAGCCACCTGGCAAAATATGGCGGAGCGAACAAATGGTCGACCGTAAAATAACAGCATGCGCGAAATAACGGGAAACGTCTCCTTCACCCTCGGCATCTAGCAACGAAACTTTTTCCAACTCTATCAGAAATGAATCCATACTTTCCTCAGATAGTTTTCCCACTTCGAACATAGTTACTGCATGATTTTTAAGACCCGGCGATAGATTACCCATCATCAGAAAAGCGGTAAGCGTTGAATCAAAAAGAAATCCGACACGTTTACCCGTCTTTTCCGATAAGGCTGATAATTTTCCATCTTTCGGCGTTGTTGGCACTTCTTTGATACTTAATTTCGTGGTGCTCTCACTTAAGTCATCTAATTCAGAGCTGAGTTCTGGCTCCTCCGAATTACTGTGTTCACCCTTACCACTCTGCAAAGCTTGCGGCGAAGGCGAGGGCATGTTGGCAAAACTAAAGTCACTGGTATTTCCATCAGATGATAAGTAGCCAATGGAGCTGCTATCCTTATCCTGTAGTTTTTCCTGTTGTTGCGCCAAAATTGGACTATATCGTGCTATGTCAGCGTGTTCAATTGTTGCTTCTGATGTGATATAATTATTATAATTGAGCGGAGTAATTTGTGGCGGTTCACGGTTATTAGAGTGTTCCAAGTGGTACTGCTGCCAACTGGCATGGTATTTCAATTCAGCGCCGGGACTATTGCAGACAGAATCCTTTCTACATGCAAAGCCCAAACGGCAAAACAGAGAGACTGCTTGCTTGACTGAATCCAAATCGACTTGCAACATTTGCGACAATTCCGAAATACTCATGTGCTCATCAGCACTAACGAATATCTTATAAAGCAAATTTTCGAAATAATCTCCACTGGTCCGATTCATTACAAAGTTGCGCAGTGGTGGTATGCTGATGCGATCTTCACCTGATATGGGTATATCCAAGTAGATTAGACCTTTGCGATATAGACTATGTACGACATTATAATCACATTTTCCAGCATTTTGCGAACCAAAATCGATTAAGTCATCAATAAGACTGCGTTCCGCTGTTGTAACAAATCGTATGTCAGCTTCCAGTACATAGCCCACTTCAATGCGCCACCATGGTTCAATGCGGACACGCACTGGAAAACGAGGCAAGAAATCTAAAGGATTCGGTTTGGCACTAAAGAGCAGCGCACGCGTTGTATGCGTCTTCAGATCGCTTATTAGCGACAAATACTCATTGCGGCCGATACCCAAGATTCGCAAACAGTCGGCGGCGGTGAAATTTGGTAGGGTGTCGTAAGATTTATCATTGCGTAGCAATTGACTCAATAAATCGAGATAATAGTTGAAGGGCGTAACTCGTAATCCTTTCGTTACAATATCAGCCAAATGATATGGAAACAACAGTAAACCGTTGATGCTCTTCTGCACAAGTAGTTCATAGTAACGCTGCTCATGGCGGAAAACCTTAGAGGTAAGATTGCCACGAAAACGCAGTTGATTCTTTAGACTATAGTTGAAAACATATTTTTCGTAATCGCGTTGATTGTTGTGAAGCACTTGTTTCAGGTGTATCGGTACGGCAGCCCATGGAATGTTTAGACGCACGCAATTGCCAATATCTTCAGCGACCTTTTCCGACATTTTTAAAAATTCACAAACCGGTTAAGCTTGATTTTACAAACGCATCGATGGTTTTTACATTTTATTTAGTTAAAAACGTACTGTAATTTTTTCGGCAATAATTTTTTCGTCTTTATTTACTTTTTGAAATGTGGCTATTTTCTTATTTTTAGATGGCTACAGAACTGACAGCTGACATTTGTTGACAGTTGTTTGCAAGGCGAATTCATGAATTCGCCTTGTATTTTTTCTAGAAAAAAAATTTCAGGGTTGATAAAGGGTTTTTGAAAATTAATGTAGGAAACTTGTAAAAAGTCTTTTATTTGGTGAATTAAAAAACTTTCAAATTCATACCGCATTTTCAGAAAAACTGAAGTAGATAGTTAAAAATTTTAGAATTTTATAAAAATATACCTGAATTTCGTAAAATATTACTCGCAAATTCGACTTGATAATTTCAAAGGTTACGTTTTACATGCAACTCTGATGGAATGATTTTTAGAATTTTTTGGCAGTTGTGGTAGCAACAAGGAGACAATTTCTTCAGCTTTTTTCTTCCACAATTTTCTTAATAATAATAGCATAAAATAGCTCTATATTGTTGAAAATAGATCGTGAAGTGTTGAATTTATTTATTAAACAAGCGATTATTGAAATCAAGTATATTGTAGCTGGAAAAGTTTTTATATTGACCAAAAAAGTTTTCGTAGAATAGCAAAGAAGACAGGAGCAATCGATTTTTTTTGTATTGTCAGTTCCTTTTAGCAGACGGGAGCAGGTAGTGTTACGAGTGCATTCAAACAACAAACTTTTGTAGAGAACACGCCTTTTGTTTGAAATACATAATAATAAAAATATAACGAAATAAAATAATAACGAGGGTAAAAGATCAAAGTATTGGTGGTACAATAGAGCACAGAAAGTATAACGCCACTTGATGAACGCGGAAGAAGATAAACAAAAAGCCATTGGCGAAGAAAATTCGAGGTAAGTAGTCAGATGTTTTTAACTGCTCCAACTACCGAAAATACATTTCTTAAACACACATATTTAGCATAAATGAAGACTCGCCATCTGATAGTCGAAACTCCAGCACGCACACAAGCAGCCATAATCAACAAACACTACAGCAGCAGCAACAACAACCCCTGCAGGCGTTGCAGCAAACACGCAGCGGCAATCCCGATATGAAACGATCCGCTGTCAAGGAGTTAATTGAACGTTATTTTTATCAACTGCAGCGCGGTTGTGGTAACCCAAAATGCTCAAATGAGAACTGTGCATCCAGTGGACAGGTAGCTTCTATGAATCCAAATGAAATAGCTGCTCGCGCAATTCAGCTTTTCTCACAAGATGCGAAATTATGCGATTTCTATAGTCAACCACCGAAGGTGCCGCGCACCCAGAATGACTCACCATCCAGGTAAATGAATTCACCGCATTGCTTTGTAGTTTTAATTTTTTTTATTATGACGCTTTACGCACATTTTCTTTGTATTCTTTGTTTTAGTTCACATTCAGCTAGCTCCGTAGCAACGACACCTAGCATACAAGACTCTGATATGCTTTCGCCTAATGATAGTAGCACCAGCAGCACAAGTAGCACAACTAGCTCCACCAGTAGCAGCAGCGGGAATAGTACCATTACTTCCGGTAGTGGCAGTGGCAGCGTGCAGAGCCATGCTAGTCATTGCAGTAATCTAAGTAGCGTCGATGCCGGTGGTGGTGGAGATGCCGAATTGGCGGCGACCGCCTCATCTGCCCCTTTATTATCCTCACACAATCACTCAAACTCAAATAGGAGTATGGAAACCAGCAGAGCACATGCGGCTGACATGTGTCAACTGGAAATTCTATGTAATGCTGCAGAAGTTGCAGAAATGGCGGTTGATAACAGTGATATGCTGACAGATGCACCTGCAGAAAGCACAATTGAGGATAGCACGCCAGCCTTGCGTACAGCCTCAGGACCACCAACGCCCACGTTTGCGCCCGTTCCTTACCTCAATGAGGCGCTGCTCGATGAATTACTCGATGAAAGCATTAAGTTTAATACCTATGACCGACTATTGCACGCCATAAACGAAGTTTACCCGCACGTTGATCGATTGAGTAAAAGTTTCCGTAGGCCGGCGCTCTCTACTCAGCTGACTTCCAGTGCAACAGCTTCCAAGTTGCAGGAGTTGCTTGGCAAATCACCAAGCGATCTTAAAAAAGAAGATCTACGTACACTGGAAGGCGAAACCGACAAGGATGAAGACAGCACTTGCGTGTCAGCAGAGGGAAGTGCAGTCAGCAGTAGAGAGCAACAAACGTCGCAAGTTTGTACCGACTGCGATGACGAACCTATGGATGAGGATGGTGCATCGGACTTATTTTCGAGCGTATCAGATGCGGCACGGGGCTCCAGTGACAATGATACAGGCATGCAATCAAATAGTAATGAAACTCTGGTTGACTTGGAGAGTTTGCGACGTGTTAAAAAAAAGTTGTTTGCATTGAACAACACAATTATTTGCGATGCGCTAAATGTAAACATTATTTTGCTGGCTGAGAGCATACGCTATGGTCGTGAAGCTGACTGGGAAAATGTGGTACACTGTTTGGTGATTTGCTTTGACATGGCTACAAATAGTAAGTGCAATTTTCTTTGCCTTCAATTATGAATTGTTGGTTTGAAAAAAAAATATTTTTTTCGCTTTCATCGATGTGACTTTGATTCGCCCTTTGTAATTGTCATATTTTCGCATACAGCTTCTAACAGTTTCGCCGATTTGGAGTATCTGGAACGCTCGCTTCCTATGCTTTGTCATGCTGCACGCATTTTGCCAGTATCGGCTCAAGCGCGTTTGGCACACATTTGGGCAGCACACTGTAAAGATCAAATGCAATCACTTGTACAGTGCTGCCAGCAATTGATCACCTTACAAGTTATGCAAGATGAAGACACAGTACAGGAGAATCCTGATGTCTTTGCAGTAACGCGTGTGCTTAAGGTAAGTTGTTAAATTTAACTGGTTCGTTTTTTTGCAGCATAAAATCGATAACAATTGCAAAACATACATCTCTTTTTTTTTATAATAAGAATTTCAATTTGTATCTTGCTTTGTTTTGTTAACTAATTCGCAGATTGTTTTCTATGCCAATATCTTATCCGGCGAGTTGGACACAAGTTCCATTAATGCTCACAGCCAATCAGGCAATGCAGCCGACGCTGATGCCTCTTTAAATACAGATACAACCAACGACGATGATGATATATTTTTTTATACTCAAGTACCTAAGCCGCATTATCCGAAATTTGCGGAGGACAAACTAGAGAAAGAGTTAGGCATAGCGAGCATGGACTGTCGGGTACCGTTGGTGCCATTTGAAGAGTTCTACAATGAACCGCTAAGCGATGCAATACAAATGGATCGCGATTATTTATCATACAGAAATTTGTCATTGAATCCTAGTGTTGATGGTATGCATTTTTGGTTTTCTTACATATGTACATACATATATACATTAGCAATCCACTTTCTTTCGATTTAGATCTACACTTTTCCTTCATGTTATATTCATTTATACTGACACCCGCGACCAAAGTCATTGCACTTTACTATGATAGTCGCATACGTATGTACAGCGAACGAAATTCTTCGCTTTATTCGTTACTGAATTCATTTTCGGATGGAAATGATGTTGGGTCAAGGCCTGACTTGAAGTTGAAAGTACGGCGTGATAATATTATTGATGATGCGCTGATAGGGGTAAATATGAACATACTATGTATGTTTTCAACACATCATATTAAATATAATTTATTCATTTTCTTAGCTTGAGCTGGTAGCTATGAGTAATCCAAAAGACTTAAAAAAACAGTTAGTAGTGGAGTTCGTTGGTGAACAGGGCATTGACGAGGGTGGGGTTTCCAAAGAATTTTTCCAATTGATTGTGGAGGAAATTTTCAATCCGGACTATGGCATGTTTGTGCATCAGGAAGATACCAACACTGTGTGGTAGGTGAAATACAAAAGAACAATGAACTATCGATCTTAATACGATACGTTAAAAAAATATATATGTATATTCACGAAATTCTATATGTAAATTTATGTCCGACCTTTCTTCTTGCAGGTTAAATTCGGCGCCATTCGAAAATGAGGCTCAGTTCACTCTTATCGGCATTATTTTAGGTTTAGCAATTTACAATAACATCATTCTGGCTGTAAATTTTCCGATGGTCGTGTATCGCAAGCTGATGGGTGGCGTTGGTACATTTTACGATCTGAAATACTGGAATCCTACTTTGTATCGAAGCTTAAAATCGATGCTCGACTATCAGGAGGCCGATATGGAAGAGGTTTTTATGCAAACATTTAAAATCAGCTATAACGATGTATTTGGCGAAGTAATCGAACACGAATTGAAACCTGGTGGTGGTGATGTTGTAGTCGGTCAACATAACAAGCTAGAATTCATTGATATGTATAGCGATTTTTTGTTGAATAAGAGCATCGAACGACAATTTAGGGCTTTTAAGAAAGGATTCGAAATGGTAACAGATGAGTCGCCATTAAAATTACTTTTTCGTCCCGAAGAAATTGAGTTGCTCGTCTGCGGCAGTAGAGTAAGTTCAAATTTTAATATTTCCATTTTCAAAATGTACAATAAATATGTAAATCATGTAGAAATTCGACTTTGTCGAACTGGAAAAATCCACCGAGTATGAGGGCGGTTACACGAAGGACTCTCAACTAATTAAAGACTTTTGGAGCGTTGTACACTCTATGCCGGAAGAATCGAAACGTAAATTGCTCGAATTCACTACTGGTTCGGATCGCGTGCCGGTTGGCGGCCTAAGTCGACTCAAGCTGCTAATCACACGTCACGGCCCCGACAGTGATCGTTTGCCCACCTCGCATACATGCTTTAATGTTTTGTTGCTGCCAGAATACAGCAATCGAGAGAAGTTGGAAGAACGCCTTCTTAAAGCAATTAACTATTCAAAAGGCTTTGGCATGTTATAAGAGACTTTCGTCGCCATGTTACTTTCTATATCCATGAGCATTAAATGGTATAAGACGACGAAAAGATGTAGACGAGGGGCGTGACAGCTTGCAGCGCAATCGCAACGAATCCTGTCCTTACTAATTCTATACTTTACATTCTCGTTCACTTTTCGGTTACTTCTTTTTGAGCATATGTTTTACAATTAATTGATTTTTGATAAAACAGCTGCTGAAGACCAGTCTTTATTTAAGTGTATATTTTTTAAGAACATACAAATACATGCATACATATATACATATGAATCGATATGTAGAAAGATTAGAACCCTTATGTGGACGAAGCAAGTAGAGAAACTGCGAAAATCCTGAAGCTTCCTGATTTACAATGCGCAGGTGAAAAAAGCGTGAAAATTAAATTTATAGTCATTTTTTAAAACATCAATATTTTGCTTGCAAATTAAATACTAAACACATTTATTTTTTTTCGTAATTTTCTCGATGGCACATTGAGAACATTAAACAAGGAACGTTAATAATTTATATGAAAACAAAGAAACACGAGTGCCACCAATACCAATATAAATTCATTCAATACTACGACATATTCGTAATAACAAGAACAACCACATTTATTTTCGTTTGTATATGTATATATAAAGAAAGTTATTTTTTAAATCGACTGCTTGAATTTTTATTTAAAATAACCTTTTCCAGAAAACTTGTGAAAATTGGTATGCAAATAAAATTAACTGCTATAAAATGCATATTAAATACAGAAGAGGGAACCAATTTATTGAATTTAGAGATGATTTACATCACGTTGTTGCGCAACAAAACAAAAATATTTCTGTATTTCCTTTTTATTATATCACTTTTGATTTAGAAGTGACCAAACACTTTGGCTTTTCTGAAAATATACTGAAAAAAATATAACTGTTTTTGTTGACACAACGGCGATATACATACATATGTACATATTTATGAAATTGATAGCGGAAAATTTTTAAAGACTTTGCCCTTGGAACCAATTTCCATAGCAAACGAATAAAAGGACTATAATGAGAAAATAATTGAATATGAAATGTAAGTAAAACCAACTAGAGTCAATACAAAAACAATTCTTACTTTTTGCTTTGAGAAATCTTCGATGGGATTCGCCATACAATCTGCCCCCTTACACTAGTCGTTTCAAACTTATTAATCTTCCTACTCTTTCGAGTCGCAGATAAATGTTAGGTATAAAATTTATGGTAAAATTAGTCAATGGATGGATCTCAAGTCCATTTCTTCTAGAGCAAATTAACTTTAATGTACCCTCTCGTGCAACGAGAAACTTTAAACCACTTTTCTATGCAGAACTAACTTTGAGTTGAATGAACCATTTCGGGGTTTATGCCGAGACTTTAACAATCATTCCAGCACCTTTGATGTATCGGACTCACTTTTTATAATTAGAAGAACTTTTCTATCCTCCTTTAATAACATCTTACGATCCAATTTTCTTACTTTGCATTTCTCTAACTTTGTATTCGGCTGATGAATTCTTATTCTGTAGCTGAGCAGGTTGGGATCTCGACGCTTAACAAACTTTCTTCTGTTACGACTCGATACCAAAGATTTGTATATATGTATAAAAAACATCCGTACGTTATGCGGATTGAGCCCCTCGTGTCGGTTGGGCGGGAAAGTGGGTTTCCGTTGGGTTATAATAATAACTTTTTGCTTACATTTAATTTTCATTCAAATGAAGTTATTAATTGCTTACTGCTAATTGTTTTAAATGTTTACGTATTAGGGGGTTCGCAAGGTGTCGTAAAGTTAGATTCTTATATATTTCTTTATCTTAAATTTTATTTTTTTACTGTTGTTATAGCATTGCACATAAAAAGAAAGTGAAATATTTTTTTTATTTTACAACATTATACTTTGTGAACACCCTAAATAAGTAATACTCAGTGACTTCAGTTGCTCCCATATGTTATTTACGCAGGCACATCTGATTGCATCGCTTGTGTTGCTAACCCTACTAAATTTCCCCGTCGTTCATGATATTTTCCCGCGATGAAACAGAAAAGAATACATATTTATTCTTATCGCTGGGGCATTTTGTATTGGAGCAAATTTGGATGGAGCTTTCTCTTGGATGTTTTGCTCTCAATGATGTAGATGTTTGTGTTTTTGATCGTCTTTAAGAGAACTTGGTGTTTCTTGGCAAGCAGACGTTAATACGTGCCCGCGAGTATTGGTCGAGTCGAGATATTTGTCCGGCAAAATTAATTAATTTTGTGTAGAGGTGTACAAATTTGCAAAATTCGCGAATGGTTTTCGTTGTGTTAGATTATAAGTGAAAAGAAATCAAAATGAGTTTATCTACATGTAAAATGCATAAATTAAAAAAACCAATGTTTAACTATTCGCTATTGATTCTGCTTAGCTTATTGTCCTGTTGCGCTTTGACGTTAGTGCATGCAGCGACTGCAGATGGAAGCAATGACGCGGCGGCGGAGGAAGGAGGTGAGTGGCTGGACCATTTGTCTGTTTTCCTTTTTAATAATTAAGATCACATTTCGAATAGAATGAGATCACTATGCCATTTTTATTCCGTTTCGTGGGCACATTCCCCCCATTTTGCATGAACATCACAAAAACTATACATTGCACTGCACTCTTAAGCATGCATGATGATATGATTCTTGTGTATTTTTTGTTATTATTGTTTATTATTCATGTACAAAATTTGTTTATCTGTACGGCTTTAACGTTTTTCCATTGTGATGCCTGCGGATATTTGATGATTCATATTTAAATATGTAGTTCATCGCTGTTTCTGAACATTTTTTTTAACAATTTGTTTTTACAATTTTTCTTCAACTACATACTTATGTTATCCTATTTAGAAAAAAACTAATACTTTCAAAGCTAATAGTTCTTAAACATTCACATTTTCATTATAAAATTCTTCATACTTTCAGCAAAACGCATCAAAGTCTTCACCGTAGCGACAGAACGCACTGATGGATATATGCGGTACTTGCGCTCAGCGCAGCGTGTCTACGATATTGAGGTGAGCTAGAAAGAATTTTTATTGCGACAATATAAAAACTAAAAAAAATTAATACGGAGATTATAACAATTAAAAATAAAAGAAAACACTAAATAATATGAAATTAGTAAAAAAAAAATATTTAAAAAAAATATTAAACAAAAATTTCATTTTAATAAAAAAAATTAGAAGCGCTAATGAAATTTAAAAAATTAGATCGTAAGAGCACTTTTGTGAATACAAAATGGTTGAAATTAGCTGTTATACAAATAACAATGCAATTTAAATAAAATCTAGTTTAAACCATTTAGAAACAACAGCATCACAACAAACCTGCTCACATTCATGTCTTGCATAAACACACTTCAGCCAGCTTCTGAAATTTATTGCTACAGTAGTTTATTTGACAGCGAACATCAGTTACTATACTTATCTCAGTTCTATTATCAAAACACTGCCAATTAAAAAAATACAAATATCCAGATATTAAATCGAGTTGTTAAAATATAATTTAAATGGTTATAACGAGTTTGCAAAGTATTTTCTTATTTCTTTTTTTTTTTAACATTCTAGCACAGAATGCATTGAATACGTTTGAAAAGTGAATATATTAATTAAAAATTTAAATGAAGTCTTTAAAAGATTGCAATAATTCGAAATTTGTGCATTAAGTAACTGAGCGGATATTGATTTGTATATACCGAACGTAGAAACAGAAATGATTTAAAAGTAGCGGAACGGTTTATGCGATTCAACGGGGAGCGAGGCATAACTAGAATTCATTAACATTTATTATTATTATTTTATAGTTTGATATAATTTAACTTCACGGAATAAGTCTTCTTTTATTTAAATTTGATACCCCAGTCATTATATTTACTAGTTTGATTCGTATTGATGCATTTTCGTTTGTTATTTATACGATAGGCATTATTATATTGTAAAACGCTGCGAGTAATTACATGTGTATATATCTACAAATATGTATATAGTATACATATGTACATATGTATATATACATACATACATACGTATAAAGCGGGAGACATAGGAAGCTTAAAAAATGTTAGACTCATCGTAAATGGTTTTAATGGAAAAAATAACACATTTTTGATTTTTAAATAAATTTTTTAGCTTTAAGGCGGTTTGGTTTTTGTGAAAAATTATAATGAAAAAAAAAAAATCAAAAGCAATTTAAAAATTAAATATTTATATGATCAAACAATATCAAATAGAACTATATTTTTGTTTTAAAGGTATTCGGTTCAAGTTGTCATATTTTGAATGTTTCCAATTCAAGTCATTTAATTTTCGGCAACATTGTCAAAGATATAAAGACCAAAAATTAGTTAAGTTATATTATTTTTTCACTTCTTTATTACGACAATTAACAAAAAATCGAAAATTTTTAGCTTCTGTATAAAAAAATGTTTGTTCGTTACGCCTTTTTGCATTTCAGATGTACTTGACTTTAAAAGGTTTTCTTTGAACGCAGAAATTTGTTTAAAAAAACGTAATAGTCTCCAAAATAAAAAAATTTAATAAGTCAACGAAAGCTTTAAGCCACATCAAACTTGTTTTAAAAAATTATTCGACTTGATTTAAAAAATTCTTATGAACATAAAACTTCACAAGCTTTGTTGCCTATTTTTGCATGTACCTTAAAAATCTAACAAGAACATAAAACCTCGAGGAAATTTGTTTACCTTTCTTATTCTTTCATTTGTACGGCTTTCTCACCTACATACATACATACAAATGTACATCAGCTTCACGCAGTATTAATTTACAATTGTTTTTATTTACGGATATCTGATTTACTAAGCACATACTCGTACATACATATGTATGTATGTACACACAACCATATGTATGTATTTATGTATGTATGTTAACAGTTTTTTCTTTAACGTATAGTAATATTAACTTTATTTGACATTGCGCTTTATATTCACCAATGTACTTTAAAAAGTGTACATATTTTTTACATACATATGTTTAGTTTTAATACTGGATTTCTTGTAAAAAACGAGCTATGTTTTAACTAATCCACATGCATATGTAAATATAAGAGTGCGTGTGTATGTATGTGCATTCACATGTTATGTATGTTACCAAGGCAATGAACGATCGGTCTAGTGGCGGCACAATACGCCGGCTGTGAAAAAACATGTTCACTTAAAGACCAGTCTTCTGCCGCCAGCGACTAGCCAATCGACGCAAAATAGCTGCAAAAATAAAACAAATATTTATTAAATATTGTCGTTTGGCATTGAAATGCGTTGAAAGTGATAATAGTGGTTGGAACTGCTCAAGAGAACGACAGGTTGGGCGTGACTGGTTGGCTGCCAGCTGTTTGTCAGTTCAAACGCTAATTAACTAGTTATATATGCGTCAAACCTTTTTTTGCATAAGATATTCTGTTAATTGGATATCAGGCTTAATTTTGAACGGATTTATGGAACCCGTTCTTCTCAACTATGCATTGTTTTAATATATAATATTCGAGCAGGCTTTTCATTCAAATATAATTAATTATTTATTCGAGTGCATAGATCATTTGATGATTGAAAGAGTAATAATTTGTAATACGAAATGATAGATAGTACAAATAAAATTAACGTACATGCGTAGGACTTGAACTGGGTCACTTCATAAAAATACAAATGCGAATACAATTGTCTTCTTTTATGGAGTCTATTTTTAAATGGGTTGACTGCATACGGATTTGAATTTATAAGGATTTCTAAACAATTTATTTTTCGCTTACGCGAATTTTCATTTTTAGAACTAACACTTTCTTTAGTGTGAAAGAGACATAGAGAGTTGCGAGTATCATAACGAGTTTTTTTCTTATTCATTATTCGCCATTTTCATTTTGCTTGAAATTACATACATAATTCATAAATTTATTGTTATACAATTTTTAGTTTTTGATTTAATACAAACTCGTTTTTTTAGTTTCAAATAGAATAATAATACGTTAAACTGAAAGAATTAATTGTTTCGTTTTCCCTAATATTTCTCAATTGAAATTTTTTATGCTGTTTTTTGGGGCTTTTTACATGAAGTATCTAAATTTATGTGATTTTTGTAAATTCTGAAACGAAACCTTCGTTTTTCTATGAATGCATGCGGTTTTTTTTATGCGACCTCCTTACGCATACACCGCATAAAAGAAGACCTACATATGTGTACTTATTTACTCCTTATACAAATATCTGGTGGTTTTCAATTGGGCCATACTTTTTTTTCGGCCCAAAACAAGATGGCCACCGATCCCGAATTTCACATGAAAATTTTGTTCAGCGATGAAGCTCACTTTTGGTTGAATGGGTACGTTAAAAAATAAAATTGTCGCATTTAGAGTGATGATAATCCACAAGCTATTGTTGAGACGCCGTTACATCCTCAAAAACTCACTGTTTGGTTTGCGATTTAACACCGTTGTAATATTTTTTTTTGTGGGGTTATGTAAAGACGCTTGTCTACGCTGATAAGCCCGAGACGATTGACGCCTTGGAAGAGATTATTTGGCGCGTTATTGCTGACATACTGACTCAATTGCTGCAAAAAGTGGTTGAAAATTGGGCCTCTCGGCTGGAATATATTCGAGCAAGCCGCGCCGGTCACTTGCTCGAAATTAATTTAAAAACATAGTAATGGCACACCCTTACGCACCAATACCTGCTTGACCACAAAAAAAAACGAAATAAATACGGAACAATAGACATAAACTGAACAGAACGAAAATTGACACTGAAGATGGCACAACGCCGAAACCGGTTTGTCTCCAAAACAAACTTGACAAGGGATAACGGAAAATTATTCCAACAAATATCAGCAAACCCTTATTATTATAATAAAGTTAAGCTCTTGGTCATATCATTAAATTATATGCGTTTTATTTCTTCTTAAAAACTACATGTCTCAACAAACATATAAATTTATGTATTTGTATATATGTATGTATGTATGTAAATAAAATACAAATACTTTTTTTGTATTAATTTATTTAATAGATAAAAATATTTAAATTAATTCACAATTTCAATATAATGTTTCAAGTTTGAATATTTTCTAAAAAACGAATTTAAAAAATAATACAATTTTCAAACGTATTGAAACGATCACAAAAGTAATTTTTTAGATTATAATAAATTGAACATTTCTTAACAGTAGAAAATCAACACAGTATATTACTCCACCCACCTCTAAAAAAAAAACCATCTTCTCATTGTTAACAACATATAAATAACAAACATTTCGATCTGATATTATACAAAGATTTAAAATATAAACAATATTCAATCTTGGATAAGCAACAAAAATATTAGCTAAGTATTTTGAAATAGCTAGTCATAAATTCATTATTGAGAAATTAAAAATTTTAACAAGGTAATATCTTCTTTAATTAAAATATAAGTTATTTAAATTTTTTTCTTTTAAACTGATTTTTATATTTTATTAGTTTTATTATTATTATCGAAAACATTACCTTCTCTAAGAACTTTCATCGCACCTTTAAAGTCATTAACTAAATTTGCATTAATTAATGCTGTAAAATGAATTGGTAACTCTTTTTTTTTTAGTTTTTAAACTAGTTCTATTAAGATCTTCATTTATAAATGTTTTTGTCGCTTCAATATCTTTACTTAACTTTATACAATCTTTAACCCTGCAAACTTGTTCATTAATTTCATCACACAATAATTTAACACTATTTTTAAACTTAATATTATTTATTCCTAAAATGAGCGTTGGAATGCTCACCAAATTCTTCGATCAATAGATCACGCAACGATGTCCAATCATTTCGTTAAAATTAAATTAAGGAAAAACTGTTCATCAATACTGCTTACAAACATAGCAAGGTATTGAATATTAACGTCAAAAGACGTTAATAGTTTTATATTTTGTTTCGCAAACTCTCTTCGTCCTTTTGCTTCAGCCATTTGAGAAGGATCTTGAATGTTAATAGAGCGAAAACTTGTACACAAAACGTCCAACTGCTCTTCAAAATTCATTCACGAAAATCGTTATATTGATCTAATTGGCTCTCCAAGTTGCGGCTTAGGCGAATAAAATTTCTTTACTAGGTTTTCAAGGATCTTTTGCACAGATCCTACCGACTGCGCCAATAAAATACAAATACTTTTTTTATATTAATTTTTTTAATAGACAAAAATATTTAAATTTATTCACAATTTCAATATAATGTTTTAAGTTTGAATATTTTCTAAATAATAAAATTTTCAAACGTATGTGATCGTTTCAACAAAAGTAATTTTTTGGATTATAATACATTGAACATTTCTTAACAGTAGAAAATCAACACAGTATATTACTCCTCCCACTTCTAAAAAAAAACCATCTTCTCATTGTTAAGAACATATAAATAACAAACATTTCGATCAGATATTATACAAAGATTTCAAATACAATTTTTTTAACAATATTCAATCTTGGATAAGCAACAAAAATATTAGCTAAGTATTTTGAAATAGCTAGTCATAAATTCATTATTGAGAAATTAAAAATTTTAACAAGGTAATATCTTCTTTAATTAAAATATAAGTTATTTAAATTTTTTCTTTTAAACTGATTTTTATATTTTATTAGTTTTATTATTATTATCGAAAACATTATCTTCTCTAAGAACTTTCATCGCACCTTTAAAGTCATTAACTAAATTCGCATTAATTAATGCTGTAATATGAATTGGTAACTCTCTCTTTAAAGTTTTTAAACTAGTTCTATTAAGATCTTCATTTATAAATGTTTTTGTCGCTTCAATGTCTTTACTTAACTTTATACAATCTTTAACCCTGCAAACTTGTTCATTAATTTCATCACACAATAATTTAACACTATTTTTAAACTTAATATTATTTATTCCTAAAAGGAGCGTTGGAATGGGTGTATGCTCACCAAATTCTTCGATCAATAGATCACGCAACGATGTCCAATCATTTCGCTACTCTCGTCTTACCAGGTTTATGGCAGCTCCTTTTAGTGTCGTTATAATTAAATTAAGGAAAAACTGTTGGTCCTCGGGTGATTGCGCTCCAGACATTATATCATCAATACTGCTTACAAACATAGCAAGGTATTAAATATCAACGTCAAAAGACGTTAATAATTTTATATTTTGTTTCGCAAACTCTCTTCGTCCTTTTGCTTCAGCCATTTGAAAATGATCTTGAATGTTAATAGAGTGAAAACTTGTACACAAAACGTCCAACTGCTCTTCAAAATTCATTCACGAAAATCGTTATATTGATCTAATTGGCTCTCCAAGTTGCGGCTTAGGCGAATAAAATTTCTTTACTAGGTTTTCAAGGATCTTTTGCACATCCTACCGACTGCGCCAATAAAATACAAATACTTTTTTTATATTAATTTTTTTAATAGACAAAAATATTTAAATTTATTCACAATTTCAATATAATGTTTTAAGTTTGAATATTTTCTAAAAACTTATTTAAAAAATAATAAAATTTTCAAACGTATGTGATCGTTTCAACAAAAGTAATTTTTTAGATTATAATACATTGAACATTTCTTAACAGTAGAAAATCAACACAGTATATTACTTGTATGTATGTATGTTTGTAGAACTACATACTCATATACAAATGTGATCCAGGCTAAGTCAAGTCAAGCGGCACAGCATCCGGTGCACAGTGCCTCATTTGGAACATGTGTTTATATTTTCTTCAATAAAACAAAGTAAATGAACTTCTCCTATATACCACACATACATAATATGTATGTATGTACAAGTACATATCCGTGATTGTATGTGTATATATTTATATGCATACGCATTTCTTTACCTCTCTCACTCTCCGCACATTACTTTCATTGTGCTTGCTAACAATTGTTCGGAAAAGTTCTAATTGTTTCTTGATTTCTTTATCTGTACATACATATAACAGATTTGCATGTATGTATACACCTAAATATAATCAAAGTGTACCGCTTGACATACGAGTACATATTTTGGAAATTTATTTTCGTCTCATTTTTAAATTTCAATATTTTTTTTTATTAATACATACATACATATGTATATTGTTTATTCTCCAAAAAAAACCATATACGTATGTATATGTACATATGTATGTAGGTACACCAAAGTTTGTATAAAACTAAAAAAACTCATAAATTTTTCATCAACACTTACCATTTCTTATTAAAAGTTTTAAACAAATTTTAATTTTAATGCAATAATGTGCGAGTATAAAGTATCCAAAAATCATGATTCAATTATAAAAGGTTAGCTCGATAAACAGGTAGCTCGCTCATTTTTTGTCAAACGGCTCCCTTAGCATCAAAACTGTGTGGCTTCTTAAAAATAATAATAGTAGTTACCTCAAAACTTTTTAATTCCAAAAACTATCAGGCAACACTTTTATTGTTTCTTATGTGCGCGTAAATAGTAAGTCTACATCCGGATTTTAATGACAGCAATTTTTCTGATTACACGACTGAAGTCACGTAAATTATTCATGTAAATGTGTATAAATGACGCGATTTTTCTTTAAACGCTTTTCACGCGAATATAAATTCGATGTGACAGAGTGAAAAGTTTTGTTATTTCTAGAAGGAATGGGTTTAAATAAATTAAAAATAATGTGACTTCCAAATGCCAAAAACAAGAATTAAATATTCTCTTTTTAAAATTCGAATTATTGTGGTTTTCTTACAACTCCATAAAGTCACTTACTATTTATCGGAATAAAATGTTTGGTCCTTTCACCATCCAGGGGTTCATCACAATATTAAAAATAACCCTGATACCGATGGTAAATAAATAAAAGGAATAAACCGAATAAATAACTTCTTCGTAGTAAGAAAGTTATACTTGTCGCAAAATAATGCAAATGAGGCTTCGTTGACTTGCGTTAACGAAGTGTCCGGGAGCACCTTGACCTAGCCATCCAGCGAGTTTTTGCCTATAATCAAAAGCCTGGAGCTAGGTTTTGAAAATTTTAATGGCGCAGAAATAAAATCGTGCCTATGTTCTATAGGAACCCTCATTGCATGTACCCAACACATAAGCACCAACAATGATGTGAAAAAGCTTCTTTATTTTAAAACTAGGACTCAGAACCACTTTGTGATTAAAAAAATTTTTAGAGCTTAACATAATTTTAGCTTGCAGTTTTAATATTCTTACTAAAAGCAGTTAAATTAATTAATTAAATTAAGAATATTTTTTATTTCCATTTAAGCACAAAATTTCTTTCAAATATCTTAAAATTAACATATTGTATTCTACCACTATTTGCAAACTTTCCATACTATGCTACTCCCAGTTTCACAAAAAGGGAACGCATTATTTACCCTTTTTCCGTACTTCGTTTATGCAACCTTTTGTAAGGGAGTGTCAAAACTCCCTTGTCAATATTGATCTAACCTTTTATTATTGAATCATGTCCAAAAATTAAAATCGATTTTTGAAATTTTTTAGTCAATTTTGTTGGGATTTTTCATATAAAACACACGCGACAAAAAAAATTATTTTTAATTAGTTGTAATTTTTAGCCACTTGGAACTTCTACATTATTGTGTTAAAATTTAATGTACCACAAAACTGCTTACTCGAAAATAATTTAAAACTTTTGAGAAAAAGTTAGATATAATAATAAAAATTTGATTTTTTTTTAATTTTGTACAACTTTGGTTTTTATGTTTACTGTTAAAAATGTAATCGCATTTTAAGTAAAAAATATTGGGTATGAAGTAAAAGGAAAATTAGTAAATTGTTGAAGTTTGTCAAAATGTATCACTACTATTATTCTGAACACAGCTGTACTTATACATATGTACATATGTACATACATACATACATATGTTGTTTGTGGTCACGTAGTCCAGCTAATTTCAGCTTTTGATATTTAATTAAACTAATCAACGAACGTGTTCAACAATATCAATAGCTCGTATCCTTCAAATTCGGGAATCGAATACTTTTTTTTGAATTGCTGACGTTCATGGAAATACGGCGCATCGTCAACTATTGTCGGTAGCTCATGTAACTGGGGAAGAAAGAAGAGCCTTAACCCATCACGACCGTTAATTTCGTTAGTACTCTACAAGTTTCTGGGCTGCAGAATATGCTTTGATTTACCAAAAAGGTTTCTATTCGAACCATGTCAATCTTTCTTCCTCTTTGGTTGCTTCAATCATATAACAATCTTATAAAACAACTTATTTCAAATAAAGTAAACATCGCCAGGCAACTTTAAATATTCTTTTTTTTAAAGCCGGCAGTATTTCTTAATATTCGACTACAATCTACTTTTAATATTTCTATGTATACCCAGTTGTTTGCCTCTCCACAAAATCAGCTAATTTTTGAAAAAGTTTCTGGTGTCAGATAAGCCACTGTCGGCTTAACCAGCTTAAGTTTGCCGGATCACGCTATCAGCTACATACCTACATAAAAGTGTCGCATTCATGATTTTCATTAAACGTCTGCTTTTCAATATTCTTCATACATAACATATATTTGTATTTGTATTTGTATTTATGTATGTATGTGTTATATACAAAAGTCAAACGAAAGCTGAATTAATTTTTCGAGTACAAGTCTGTCACAATTGTTTAAAGTTGCTGATAAGACAAATATACATATGTACATATGTAGGTATGTATGTGTTTGCAAGATGCGGCAATGAGGTCACATGAAACTACTTCTATAGTTGCCGTGATATCATTCTTTCCTAATAGATTTTTTTTTTTTGCTAGAGGTGACACAAAGCATTGAAGAGCCTTTCGACTCACCGCACTAAAAACTCATCCCTGCTCCGTTTCCCTCGCTCCGTGGAACTACCGTTAGGTATTACTTCGCGGAAAGGAAGCGGCCTATTGCCTTTCTATGAATTTCTGTTCGCCATATTTCAAGCAACGGACCAATTTTCTTAAGACTCGAGCGTACGAAGATCTACAAGGGTTTTAACCAAAAGCGATCTCCCCAACTTCGTGTTCGAGTCATCGCTTTCAATTGCAAACCGCGGACAGGCGAAAAAAACAGTGTTCGGCATCTTCGAAAACCTGATTTACACAGAAGGTGCAGTAAGGGTCATCGTCGTGTTTGAACCTGTGCAAATAAGACTTGAAATAACCACGTCTCGTAAGAATTTGGGTTAGGTGGAAATCAACTTTCGCCATGTCGCCTATCTAGCCATTTCTCCAAACTGGGAATCAACCTAAATGTTCAGCGTGCCTTACCCGCTGCACTCTACCGCCTCTGCCCACTTCGCAGGCAACTCTGCCTCGCCGCTTCACGTCTTACTTTATTTGTCGGGGGTGCCACAACCTCTTTCGCCAAAATCTAAATGATTCTTAAATATTAATCTAGCGTCGAAAATTATGCCTAAATATTTTAGAGTAGGTTTCGAGACAATTTCATGTGCCCCAATTTTGATTTTAACGACTTCACGAACTTTTCTGCTACTTATTAATTCTGCCTCTGTTTTTTGTTGGTCTAACTGGAGGCCGGCATCTTCGAGCCATGTCTGAACTGGCTTAATGGTTAGGTTTGCTCTTTGCTTCACATCTTTTAAGTGCTTGGTCACGATTATTAGAGCTATATCATCCGCAAAACCGATAATTTTCGCAGCCTCGGGTATTTGCAGACCCAGAATGCCATCATACATTATATTCCAGAGCAATGGACCCAGAACAGCTTGCGGAGTTGAACGTATTTTTAATATCTAGCGTGTTTACCAGGCAATATTCTTTTGATCCACCTTTCCACCTTGTTCCACTTCTTCTGCTAATTTCTTCACCAGCATAGCCGGCTGCGATTTTTATAACTTAAAAAAATGTTAACGAACAAACCATTGACTTTTTGCAAAAGCTACTTCACTACAAGAACAGTGCCGGTCAATTTAACGTACATCTGATGGTCAGTGGCTGAAAAATTTTGTCAGCTATGAGTTTCTTATGGCCACTATGGAAAAACTGATGTCAACAAATGTGTACGTGTAATATTGTGTTTCACTCTAACAAATTAATATTACCGAATAGACTAACATACATATATCTCTACTGCTCACTCTCGTTCTTTTTACTGGGTCAATGCTCCCTATAAAATCATCAGTTCTGAAAATATCCCTTAATACCTACAGCAAATGATATTTCTTTTTTTTTTTTTGATTTAATAAACAAGTTTTTTTTATTTTTTCAATAAAATTTTATTGCTTGCAGTAAGCTAATAACTTTAATAATGATAAAAAAAACTAAATATATATTTTTGATGAACTAATTTTTGAGCAGAACTGCTTTCTGCGTAAGCCTCCTTCGTCCGTCCTGAAAATAATATCACTGACCAGACAAACTACGGCTACTCCATCAGTATTTTTGCACAGAGCTCTTTCATGTTTTATATTAGATTAAGAAATCCTCTGTTCTTTATAAAAAGCATTTAGAAAAGCTATATTTTTTCATTTAAAACTTATCTATTATTAAAACTCGACGATTTAAAAGTTTTCGCAACTATACACTTCAGAGTTTTTCGAATACTGTGCAGCATGTCAGTCATTTTACCGGTAAGCTGACACTCAGTGCTGATTTTATGAATGAGAGTGTATTGGTGATTCCGTCAGCATGTTCTTGTAGGGTTATGAAGATCTAATATGCTCCACTCACGATAAATATTACTACATGTTGTTAACTGAATTGAAAATAGTCACAAAAAACGAATTTCATCGAGTAACAAGTCCTCACGTAGTTTTTTGCATAAACATTAAAAAATATGTTGTAATCAAGGCGAATTTATAAAAGGTGGTGGTAAGCGTATATAAGTAAAAGGCCTCCATGTATTTTGTTTTTGCTTTGCTGGACTTAATGTCAAATTTCTGTAGGGGATTTACATCGCCAGTCAATCGCCAGCAAATCGCCGGCAAATCAGAACGAACCCCTTTGACGCTCAGTCCAGCAAAGCGAAAAAGGCGAAAAAATCAGTTGGCTCGTTAATACCACCTTGTTAAATTCCCATTGGTTGTAATTTTGTAAGCGAAATTCAAAAAGGGTTTTCGGAATTTTAAAACTTTTTTAGCTAATTCTGTATATAAATTTTTTTCGTTAGCTACGACTTTATGCATTTCAGGACAATATACTCGTAACGACAGTGATATGGAAAGAGAGGCGCTCGCTAATATGTTTTATAAGTTTTTTCTGTACACTTTTAGTTGAGTTAGGTTAGGTTTTAATTTGCTGTATTGAAACTTTTCTGCTCTACTCATTTGTTGGCTAAACACGCTTTCCAAATATGGTCAACCCATTTGTTAACCACAAAAAGCATATTGTTTAATAATAACAAATTTTTTTTTTATATAACTTCAAAGGCTAGTTTAAATTATGTTGTTATGTTTGATGTTTGTATTTATTTCTAAACTTTACAGTATCTTCTTAGTTATAAATAAAAACAAGCATGAAGCAAAATAAAATGACAAAAAAAAAGCAGGCATTGTGTTTGAAAACCATTTGCGGTTAATATAAACCAAGATTAACAAATTAATTTGTGGTGAAATAAGACATCAAGCAAAACAAAAAAAAAATTAGTTTAATGCACTCTATTAGATACAAATCTGACATTTATAGTCTTTAAAAATCAGTTGGTATTGAAGTTGCATTTGGCAATATTTAGAGATTTAATAGAAAACCGCATTTCATTAGACCATAAACACGAAGGCTCTTTGTATTGCTTATACATACATAGTTGCTTGACCTATTTATTAAAACCGAATTTAATTTATATTTATTTTGTTTGTAGGTCAATACACTCGGCATGGATGAGGAATGGAAAGGTGGTGATATGAACGGCTTAGGTGGCGGCTATAAAATACGTTTGTTGCGTGAAGCTGTAAAACCATTCAAGGATCAGAAAGATACCATTATTTTGTTTACCGACAGGTATTTTATTTTATTATGACTTCATTATATTTATTTAAATCTGTTTCTATACTCTTACATAGCTACGATGTAGTTTTCACCACTAATCTGAAGGAAATCTACCAGAAATTCAAAGAATTCGGCGCCAAGGTGGTCTTCTCCGCAGAGAAATTCTGTTGGCCCGACGCAAAATTGACGCTGAAATATCCACCCGTTTCGGAGGCCAACGCGTCACCATTCCTCAACTCAGGCGCATTCATCGGTTATGCGCCACAAATTTATAGTATTTTAAATGATGAAGAAATCAAGAATGACGATGATGATCAACGTTATTACACAAAAATATTCCTTGATACGGAAAAACGCAAAAAATTGGACATACAATTGGACACGCAGTCGCGTTTGTTTCAGAATCTAAATGGCGCACGTGAAGATGTTAAGCTGAATGTGGACTTGGATTCGAATGAGGGTAAATTGCAGAATATTAATTTTATGACCGAACCAAACATCATACACGGCAATGGACCAAGTAAAATTGAGTTAAATGCATTTTCGAATTATTTGGCGAAAACTTTCAAAGGTGATTGCCTGATTTGTCAGGAAGACCACCTAAACTTGGAAGTGAGTAATGTGAATTTTTTATATACATATTTATTCGTATGTACTCATTTTTGTGTGATTTTACTTGCAGGAAAAGAATCTGCCTGTCATAACAGTAGCGCTGTTTATAACGCAAGCAGTGCCTTTCTTCGATATGTTTTTGCAGAAAATCGAAGCCCTAAACTATCCCAAAGCAAAATTGCATTTGTATATTTACAGTAATGTACGTAAAAATACAACATTTTAATTTGTTTGTTAATACAAAAGTAATGTCGTGCAAATCAATTAAATTTTAGCAAAAATTCCACGATGATATGGCGAAATCATTCCTTAACCGACTGGAGCATGAGTATCGCAGCGGAAAAATTGTACTATCCCACGATGAGTTGAATGAACAGCGCGGTCGCGAGTTGGCGCTGTAGGTTTTATAAAATTAGTTTACATTTTTCTTTTTTTTTTAATATCTGTAAAATTTACTCCTTTTCAACAGTCAACAAGCCAAGCAAAAGGAAAGTGATTACATATTCTTTGTGGATGCTGCTGTGCAAGTGGATGACCCACAATTGCTCCGCGAATTATTAATAATGAATAGGTGCTTACTAATGCTGAAAATAATCGCTATATATTCACAAATAATAGTAACATTATTTAATATTTTCTTTTCAGGCAATTTGTGGCTCCAGTTGTGAGCAAATATGACGAGCTTTGGAGTAACTTCTGGGGTGCGCTCTCCGATGGCGGATATTATGCGCGTTCGCATGACTATGTAGACATTGTAAAGAGTTCATTTACGTGAGTAAAAATATTTTTATTTTCTTATTAAAAATGTAGACTAAATTTTATTTTTAAAATTTGCACAGAAAGCTTTTGATTAAATTAACAGCATATTTTAATAATATTTTTTTTTTTCATGTGAAAAAATACTCTTATTTTATTCGAAAAGCAACCCACCTTCAAACTAATCGAAAGCAATCGAGAAATCTGTCTTAAAACTACGCCGATCAATTGAGTACATATTATCGGCTGTACATTCATAGAGTCCAGCATCCATTTGTGTAGCCGGATCGATCTCGATTTTCGATTTAACTTTATCTTCGCCAATGCGCCACTCGTGTACCTTTGAAATCGAAATTTTTTTGAAAAAAGTAAATCAATTTCATTATGTACACTCACATGCATGTAGAGATGTTGAAAAATCTCCGTGCCATCCTTGTACCAGGTGATGTGCGGACGCGGATTACCTTTGGCTACGCAAAGGAAAGCGATTTTATGACCCAACACGTATTCATAATCGAAATGCGAGGCTTGCAGAATTTTAGCTCCCTGTAAAATTGAAGGATTTCAAAATTTTGATAAACTCAAATGGTGTGTTACTAAGTGGTTAGTTAAAGACAAGTTGTTGTCGTTTTGAATTTTCTATGCCTACCATTTTAAATTTTTATGTTTTGATTATGAATTTTTGTTTTAATGTAATTTCCATAACGTCTTTGTAGTTGCTCTATCGAATTCAAGTTGAATTTCAAGTCTTTTTCAAATTAATTTTGAATTTTTTATGTAATTTTCAGCCCATTAAAATTATATGCGCTAGCATAACTTATAATTTCTTAATCATTGTTTGGGTTTCTATTAATTTTTTTTTATTTCAAATATCATTAGCGAAATTTGTTTTTTATTTGGAACACATTTTTGAAATATTTTTTGAAAATATTTTCAATATTTTTTTAAGTACATTTACCGTAATGATTTGATCGCATTTATTTTCTCAAACGTTAACACAAAAATTTTTGCCATAATACTACAAATTATACCAAAATTCCATAAAAAGCAAATATTTTTTCGGATATAAAACGCTTATAAAATGTTTAAAATTATCAATCATCAACTTACATTATTATTGTTGTAATACTGATCTGATTCGGGATCACGATATTTGCCTGTAATAGGTAATCCAATTTGTACCTGCGAATTTGAAATAACCAATATTTTTTACTTTTCAACAATTAAAAAAAAAACAGTAAAAAATGTCTATAGAGCTCATACCCTCGATTTGGTGCGTCCTCGGCCACGTCCACGTCGACCATCACAAACTTGACAGCTTAACATCAGCACACCAAAGCAAATCAAGTACAATTTAACATTCATTATTTTTTAGTGGAATTTATTGAGTGTGATTTATAATTTTAGTAAAATAGCTTTGGTTCCACAAATAAAGTCTTTTTAAATTTTTTTTTTTTAAATCCGCTAATTGTAGTTCTAAATTTTTCTTTAATTTTTTGTGGCTTTGTATGTTTCGGCTCGGCTCGAGTGTTAACACTTTAACGCGCTATACGCTCGCCCGTTTCGATCACTGCCACCTTGTCGCTTTCTGTGCGCTCCAACGAAATAAATACGACTAAATGTTCGTTGTATTGTTAAATTGCAGCAAATCAAGCTTTTCGCGCCACCGCACAATAATGCTACATTTCTGAAATCGTAGAGTATGCCTGAGAGGTGGGCTAGGGGTTGGTAGGTGTAGCACAGCGTGGTGCTGGTTAAATTTTACCAATTTAGTAGGGGAGACAATTCAGTTATTTTCGTCTGTACTTTTGCACCTAGTCTGAAATATCACTCTCTCTGGTGTGTGTGCAAGTATTCATTTGCTTGTGTGGAGCAGTCGTTCCAAGTTGTTTATGAAATATTCTCTTCATATCTATTTGTTAGCTTTGCAAAAAAAAAAAATCATGACCCCACTGCACACACCCTTCCGCATCTATCTAACTTCAAGAGGACAATTTTAGTTATATTCTTGGTTTCAATTACTTAGCAGCACAGTGTGATGGTCATTTAAAAAAATAAAAAAGACGGAAAGTGTTTTAAAATCATTAAACCGTTATTATATTTTATTAAAATATTGTTTATATCCGAGTTTTGTGAAAATTTCGCTATCGTTCACAAAAAAAAAAATTGTGCTAACTTCTGTTCTCCATCCTTAATTTTTAGTTAGCGGTTTCAAAACATTAGATTTATCATGAATAAAAGTAGTTAAATAGTTAAATATGTATGTACCATATATGATCAAACAGATTTTCAATTTAAGTATCATAAAGTGCAAGTTTGAAGTGAGTAAATATTATCGTTGGTTTTTGAAATTTTTTTACTGGCTGTTCTGCCAACAGTATAAGTAATTTGTAGTTGTTTCAAACTCTTCGCATAGGGCTAAAATTTAAAACTATTCTTTATTGCATACTTAAAAAAAATATAGCAGACAAGTGTACCACCAACTGTTGGTACTGATGTTTATCGATTAAGCTTAGTTTTATTTTTATTTATGTATATGTTTCATGTTGTCGCCCCTGAGGAAGCTAAGGACATTAGCGAAACGTTGGGCAGAAAGTGAAAAGAAAAAATAGTTTGTTTATTTTGCACTCAATAACGTTAGATCAAATAGCCTATTTGTAACTACATATGTAAATATAAAATTGATCAGCACTAAACAAATACTTTTTATTTCATTGAAAATTCAAATTATTGAGAGTGCTAACTGATTTTATTTTTATGGCCGGGTACGAAATTTTCATATGAGACCGAAGAATATTCGAATGCATGTACATATGTACATATGGGCATTACCACAAAAAGGTCCACCACGAGTGCAAAATTCAAACTGTTCCTGAAAACTTTTTGTTAATGAATAATAAATCGCAAAAGTGTTTATTTTGTAAATATAAAGGAATTTTTATTTTCTTTTAATTTTGAGCCGAAATATACATACAACGGATATACAAAATTTACAAAAATCTGACTCTTTTGTCCAAATATACCGACTTTTTTCCTTGTTATATTCCCTTATGCAAAGTAATACTTTGGTGTTTTTATAACTTAAAAATCTTCTGCTGATAAGTAACATAAGCAGGCAGACTAAGTGGAGAACGAATAACGGTAGTTTATTGTGTTTGCTTCTGCTTGTATTCGTATGTCGCGTCCGTTACCGAAAAACACCATTTATTGTTCTCATTAGTGCACAAAGTGTAAATTGCTTTCAGACTATAAGCAGATAAATCATTTCACTTAAGAAAAGTATGTAATAATAGGCTCTCGGCAAAAACGATTAATAAAATTTATTGGTGTTTGAAATTCGTCGCGTCCGTTACCGTAAACCTTAAATATTAAATAAAGTCGTAGAAATTGCACAAAATTTAAATTTTAAAAGATGACAAAAACGACAAAACAAACAAGAAAAGCAATAACAATGAAGTATAGAGAGAAAATGAAAAAAATGGCAAATCGTTAAAGCAAGAAATATTGTTCTCGGTGATGCTTCATGCTTCTATGAATGTGCTAAGAATAACATTAATGGAGTTAACATTTTGTATATCTCTGGAACACAAATTGCCAGCAGAAATTTGCCAACAAAAAAACACCTGATCAAAAACAGATGATGGGAATTTAGATAAATTAAAAGTTTTTGTTTAAGAATTTTAAAAGTGAAATTTATAAATAATGAGTGTTAAACATACAAAAAGCAAGTAACTGTTAATTTGTATAAGTTTCCTTTGTAGAATTTTTGAAGAAAACACTAATGCACAATTTTTCATTTTGCATATTTAAATGTGCACGAGAATTCAATCAGCTGTTCGTTAAACTTGCAAGTTTCTGCAAATTTTACGTTCGCGTACTATTTTGGATATTTTTCTCTTGTGAGAGAACAGAAGACATTTCTCCGGAATTTGAATATTAGGTACGTTCGTTAAAATGAAAAAAATTGTATTTTTTGGCTCATGGAAAATTTTGTCGCGTCCGTTATGTCGCGTACGTATTTCTTCTATACTCAATTAAAAAAAAACTAAGAGAAAATTATCATTTCGCATTTATTAACATATGTATATGTTAATATGTATGTATATATGTATATACTTAAATATATATATGTATGAATCCTTAATATGCTGAATTTTGTATATTTCTGAATGCGCCTCAAAAAATCTTATATTTTTGTCGCGTCCGTATCACTGTATAATTGCTTATAACTACGTACTTATTTTTAGTAGATCCTTCCCGTATATATTAAAATCTAGCACTCCGTCAGCCCTTTGATTTGGACGCACTTAAAAGCGTACGAATGTTGCGTCCGTTACCGTGGAAATACCCATACATATGTGCATGAATTTTCAATATTATGGTACTAAAGATTTTATTTTACATTTTTCAATTATAGAAAATTTTAATATAAATAACACGCTTATACATATTTGCCGGTTTGATTTTTTACACGCTTTTCAAATTGTAAGAATGGTTCCACTGTAACTCACTTCATTGCGTTAACATAAAAACCTTTTAAAAATTATCACTTTCGCGCTTAAATAAAATAAAACAGAATACAAAAAAACGAACATCTCTTCACATCACCTACAACGGAGAACAGCTGCAACAAATCTAGTGATCAACCACAAAATCTCTTTGAATTAAATAATTGAGTCAATTTGTCGTAAAACGCTATCCTACCGCTTAGTGGCCAATCACAGATATACAAACATGCAGCATATTTGCTATGTTTGTAGTATGCATTAAAAAAAAAAACATGCCCCCATTTGTACGACATCGTACAGCATATGTACATACGTATGTATATCCATCTAAATGGCAATGCTCAGCGTAAATGACTAAACTGTTATTAACTGGTTTGTTTACTATATCATAAATTGAATAAACATTTATTGGTAAAATGTTTGCTTATACCGGCGACTCTCCGGCGTTCTAAATTTAGTTCAAGATTGTCCACATAATTCTACATAATTCTAACAATCGAATTACACTATTGAATATAAAAACATGTACATTCAAATATTTGTTATTTTGTGCATTTTTTTATTCGAATATGCGGAAGATTTTTGTTTTCAAGAGATTTTTCAATTTACACAATACGAAAATTACTCGACTAAAAATTAATCATGACATAATCGGTGCGAAAACCGCGTCTATCGATCGCATATATATTGTCCGCTTGACATTCGTAGTAGCCTGTGTGATGCAGAATAAAATAATAGTTTATGAAAAACCAAAATAAATTAATTTGTTTAAATAATAACTTGTTATGCACACCTGCATCCATTTGTGTAGTCGGATCGATTTCCATTTTCGATTTTATGATATCCGCATCGATGTGGGACTCGTGCACCTGTAAAGGAGAGGCCAGAGAGTGGAATGTTAATGTGTTTAATTTAAAACTAAAAATGAACTTGCCATGAAATATATGTAGTTACTGAATTTTCTAAGTACTCACCTGGAAAAATCGGTGTTGATACAATTCGGCGCCATCTTTAAACCAAGTGATTGTGGGACGTGGATTGCCTAGCGTTAATTCAGATAAAGTTTATATTAATTTTCCGTGCATTATTAAATACATAAATAAATAAAATAAATATGTATTGCTTTGACGTGGTTTTCAATATGTTTTCTTCACTCCCAAAAAAAGTTTGAATTTAATTCTTTAATTTATTTAATCAAATATGTATGTAAAAACTAAAATGCTATTTTTTCTGCATGCTCATATGAATGTAAATTCCTTTCATTTACTCACCCTGAGCCATGCAAAAGAATGTGATTTTCCTCCCCAGCGTGTAGTCCAATTCAAAGTGTGATGACTTGATAATTTTCGCGCCCTAAAGAATAAAAATAAAAATTTGATAATGCCACATAAACATAAACAATTATGTATGAATTCTTGCGATTTTACATTTTCATGATCATAATAATTGACGGCATCCTGTGAACGATGCTGTATGACGACGGGCTTTTTGCCTGTGTAATTTCTTCGCAGCACACCGCGCGCACCAACAGTGCCTGTGAGAAAAGAGAGAGATGAAATTTTTAACTAAGAAGTTCATACACACTTTTTCTTTTATTTCGAAGTCTTTATTTTTCAAGAAGGGATATTGACCCCTTAAATACTATCCTTTTAAATTACATGTGTGCTATCTATGTTTTACGAATTTTCCACCAAGGGACGTTTTTTTCTTGCTAATAAAGTATTGTATTGAAAATGCCAATAAAAAAAAAAACGAAAAATGACACTGAAGATGGCACAACGCTGAAACCGGTTTGTCTTAAAACCAAACGTGACAAGGGATGGCGGACATTTGTTCCAAAATCAGCCAATAAAATTGTTGATCCTGTCTACCGAAATGAACCTCAGAGATATTCTTCGATTAATAATTTAATGAATCATGTTTTATTATACAAAAACTTATTCAAATTCTCGCGTTCAGAAAACTGATTGTTAACAAATAAGTAAAAACAATGCAAAATGCTAATACAATCAATAACACCTATTCTAAGTTCCACATGAAAAACTTAACTTTCTGCTACAATTCAAACATTTTTTTTTAAAAGGCTGGTAACAAAATTCCACAAAGGAACGACACAATTTCTAGGGCGTACAATATGGCCGATTTAGAGCGAGAAGTTGCCAACGTCGAACACCTTTCATTATTACATCACACATTTTAAGTTAGCGTTTGTAAACTTTATTTTTTGATGTTTCTAAAAATTTATTATAGATATGTTTTGGAGTTGGCTGATTTTTGTTACCAATTCTTAACGATTCTAAAAGCTAAAAAAATTATTTTCTTTCACTAGCATGATCATTTCCTCCATTCTAAAGTTGTTCTAACCGAAAGGTGAAGTTAGTGGTCATTAGCGCGGCATTTGCAATTTTCTGATTTTGAACTTTTAAACTGCAATTTTCGAGACCAAATAAAAGTCAAGGACATATTGCAGCATTTGTTTTTTGTTTATTTTATGGTATTAGGCAAACTTTGTTGGTTTAGTAAAACTATTTTATTAAAATTATATTTTTTATTCACTCGCATTTTCTTTAACTTACGTTGTGCTTCACAGCGGCAGAGCAGCAATATATTTATGAGAAGCAAAAAAATGTAAACGAAATTATTTTTAACAACAATGCGCATTGTTTACAATATTTGTTTATACTTATTTATATTTGCTCCTTTGGCAAATGTTTTGTTATTATATTTTTTTTTCAGTTCTTGCTGATATTTTATTGTAGTCTCTTTTTTTAAATTTCTAATTTTTTTTTACATAATTTTATTTCCCAACTTATTTTACGCAAAAATTTTTGCCAGCTTTTGCTATCGATCACTTCACTATTTCGCGTGTTAGCTCAAAGCCATGCTCCTGCGGCTACTGACTACGCAAATTCTACGATCAAACTGTGTGTCGTCGTCTTGATCGTCGTCGCCGTTTACAGCATTCCGTTAAATATACTTATCTCACCACCACCCCTCAATGCTCTGCTTTGCTGGCGCAAAATTTCAATTGCCACGTTGGCGAATAACCGCTTTAGTGGCTCAGAGCTTGCTAATTCTTGCTATGGGTTCAAGTTGTTTACTCTCCAAACACTAAATTAATAAATTGCCATCAGGAAAAACATTTTTTTTTTCTCACATATTTCTCACATCCATAGCGACACTCGAGAACTCGCACTAACGTTGTTGGGCTAACGATTTCGCGCCGGAACAATGTGTCATTGATTGCTTTATGAAATTGTTTACATTGTTGCAAATTTGCAAAAACTATGTAGTAGAGATTCTTTTATTTGTATTCATTGTGTACATTCTGAAATAACAGATGCATGCTTTCATCGGTTCCTTCACTCAGTTCACATTTCCATATTTCAGCATCAGCTATTGTTCAATTTTTAGCATATATTTTTTTTTATTTTTATGCATTACTTTTATACTTAAAATTATTTAAATTTATTGTTATGCTCTTTTGATTTTCATTTTAGTGGCATGTGGAACGTCCCATATGTGTCCAGTGTTTATTTGATTAAGAGCAGTGCATTCAAACATATTTCGTATCAACATAGCGAGTATGACCCCGATATGGCAATGTGCGAATCGTTGCGGAGAGCTGTAAGTAAATTTAAAAAAAGTTTTACACTTATATGCATACTCGTACATGTAAATATGTATGTATGTATGTTGCATGTATGTATATAAAGGCGCACAGCACCTTGCAACTGATTGTGTCAAAAAATGTCTTCAATGAAGGCGGTCACTGATCTTATCCACAATTTCATATGTACATATGTATGTCCGTGGCCTTGTTCAGTTAAAATCGAGTATTTGCATAAAGCAGACATAATGAGTGTTGTTCATTTTTTTCTGTAGGGTGTCTTCATGTACGTCACCAACCGCCGTATCTACGGTCATTTAGTGAATGCCGATAACTTTGATACAACACTCGCTCGTCCTGATTTCTACACACTATTTAGCAACAAATACGATTGGGTCAAGAAGTATATACACCCCGATTACTTCAAATACTTGGAAACCAATACGACCATAGAACAACCCTGTCCGGATGTATTCTGGTTTCATGTAGCCAATGATGCCTTCTGTGATGATTTGGTGTCGATTGTGGAAGCCTACGGAAAATGGTCCGATGGCAGCAATAAGGATAAACGGCTAGAGGGTGGATACGAAGCGGTACCGACACGTGATATACACATGAAGCAGGTGGGACTTGATCCACTGTGGTTGAAGTTCCTCGATTTCATAGTGCGTCCGCTGCAAGAAAAAGTGTTCACCGGTTACTTCCATAACGTAAGTCATAGGGAAATGTCGATGAAGCAACAGAAGCAATTAGGTATAATTTTTTTTTTTTAATCTCTTTACAGCCACCGCGTTCGCTTATGAACTTTGTGGTGCGCTATCGCCCGGATGAACAACCCTCACTGCGCCCGCATCATGACTCCTCGACATATACGATCAACATAGCATTAAATTCAGTAGATGTGGATTATGAAGGTGGTGGTTGCCGTTTCCTGCGCTACAATTGTCAGGTAGAAAAGACGCGTAAAGGTTGGATATTTATGCATCCTGGACGTTTGACACACTACCACGAAGGTTTACCTGTGACCAATGGTACGCGTTACATAATGATTTCATTTATAGATCCATGAATGTGAGGCAAATAGAAGAGACCAGTATGTGGGCATTCGAACCACAGAAATTTAGAATTTAAGCACAAACTGCCATCGACGTGTCCAAAGATTACCATTAGTCGTTTTGTAGTTGCCTTCTTTGTAATTACGATCGTAAAAGCTTTCTTAGTCGTCGAATCGAATTGTAAGAGACTACTTAATTCTACATTACCAAAACATGAACAAAATCTTAAGAAACGTACTATTATGCACGCAAATCATATCTATAAAAATTTATATACAAATATATTATTTTTTACTATCAACAAGAGTGAAAAATGAGTTGCATTACATGTATAATATAATTTACTGCATGCTTATCATCGTGAATGAGGGTATTTTTTTACAAAACTGATAACCAAATATACTCGTATCAAAAAATGAAGCTATATGAACAACAAATAAACTGTTAAATTGCATAATTTTTCTTTTTATAAGATTTTATATTTACCAAAATCGTTAGCTGATGTAAATGTATGTATAATTTAAAAAATGATTGATTAATAAGCAATAATAAATGGTTTAAAATAGTTTTACCTACTCAATTTTTGGTTTTAATAAACTATCTGTAACGTTAGAGTAAAAAAGTATTCAATGAAATCTGGTACGACTGCAAACTGATGATAGAGGAAATAAGAACTTTAAGAAAAGAAAAGCAAAAAATGAGACAGTTGGTATAAATTGTTCGCAGCCATGCATATACTCGCACACAAGTTTTTATTACCGCGCTCAAGCGGTAGATAAAGGAAGCGGAAGTAAGTGGATGTACAACGTAAGACATTATAAAACAGTACTCTACAGGGTGATACTGTGCAAATTGTGAAATATTTTCACCACAAATTGTGCCTAATGACGGCATATCTCTTCAAATCTTCTAATGCAAGCTAAATACATATATTTAAAGTAATTTTAAAATCAATAAACCTTCATTTATTTAATAAATACCTAAGAAAATATACATTTTCTGCCTGTAGTTACAGTTCAATTTCTTTAGAGACACCCTGCGCTGCCTTCAATATACCCACTGCTTTACAACTCGATTATCTATGCACGTGTAGTGGAACACAGACGTTCATTCAAATGTTATTTGTTGTGATTATTGCCAGTTTTGTTTTTTTTTGCAAATTTAATAATACTTTGTAATAAACAGTGAAACAAAATGAACTCAAACAAACTAGAATATGATTCTTCGCTAGGTGGGTCGGTGAGCTTGCCCTCACATATACCTACTTATCGTTATGCCGCCAATGTTGTACAAGAGATGCGCCAACTTATCGACGAGGTACGTAATCCAATCAGCCGAAAGTTGGTCTTCCAAACATTACCCAAGCACATGCGACGACGCGCTATGTCCCACCATCCAAAGCGTTTGCCACGTAAATACCGTGCAGCACATCGATCTCAAATGGCAAAGGCTGGTAAACCGCAGCAAACAAAACGTCCTTCACGTAAACATCGTCGCCGGCCTGGAAATCTATTGCGTGACTACTTACGACGACAGCGGCGTAATATATGGCTAGAAACACACATATGGCATGCAAAACGCTTTCACATGGTCGAACGATGGGGCTACCGATTACCACAGGCGAGCTGTGACAAAACATACAGAGCATGCTATCGTGCCTCTGCGGAGCACTGTTTGCTACAGGATATGTCATTTCATGTATGTATTGAACTGAAAGGCAAGTTAAAGGATTTGCGTTTAGGATTTGCTAGATTAACCAGTAGCAAATGTGGCTTTAGTATTGCTGCGAAAACATATACCACCGGCCGAAGAGAAGGCATAATCGACTTGTTTAGAGATGGTAAATACCCGGAATATGCGCTGGGACGTGTTTGTTTCATGTGGCGGCCAGTTGATAACGATGAAGCGACCAATGATGAGGAAATTGCACGCACCTTATGGCTGTGGATACATCCAAGTGCTTATCCGGCGGTGCTAGAAGAATTGATAAATGTATTTGAACTAATTTCCTTAAAAAGTTTAAAAGTACCTAACGAACTCGATGAAACGTTGAGCAAAGAAGGAGACGAGGTGCAAGAAAAAGTGAAATGTAATGTAAATTAAACTGTATGCATATTTTTAAATTTGAATATATAAATGTTTATTTTAGGTCCGAAGTTACAAAAACAAAACGAGCAACGCCGGTTGCAATTCATGACTAAAAATTTAGCATTCGAAAGGATAAGACGGTATAAAAATTTAACATCAGGTGTAGAACTTAACGATTTGAAAGATAATATGAACCGCTTCCGGCTCACCGGACATCTAACGCAAAGTGTGCTCATGCAAGCTTTAAAGCCAAAACATTTCAATGAAAACACACCAATAACTTGGCTGCACAAAATGTGTAAACAAAACGATGATTTCGAAACCTCACATAAGCAGCAAGTAGATTTCTGGCAGAATTGCAGGGAATTAGGATCACCTGGAGAATTACTATCGAACATGATACTCGCGCTTAACATTGAAGATCCACGTTTGAATCGACCTAAGAAGCGTACAAAAGCGCTAACAGCACATTCTTCAAATATGAACCGTTTAGATTTCCTATTCGATATGCCTCGCGGTTTGAGTCAAAGCGTTCTTTGGAATGCGGACGTGCGCGGCGAGTTATGCAAAACTATGATAACACCCAGTGTATATAGTAAATTGCGCGCTAATCATGCGGCAGTGCCAGGCACACGTTGTCAATTCGAAGAAGAGATGCAAGCAGTACCAGTTATACTTATACAACGACCCGGTTCACAGTTCTCGCAATATAAACGACTGGGCTATGGTTGTGGCTGGGATGTGATTGTGCCAGCGGGTTATGGTATGCCCATTTGGCTGTCGCTTATAATGTGGGGCGCTAAAGCTGGTGGACTGAGGGAGTTCGAGTCAGTCGCACGTGAGATGGGTACTGAAGAGCATTTGCCAGACACTGTCGCTGGTGAGTAGATAATTAAAAAAAATAAAAAAAATTTGTCAATTAAATTCTAAATCAAACGAAGGAAAGTTCACAACTCATCGTACCAATGTACATAAATACATACATATGTACAGATATTTGTATGTATTATCATATTTAATTTTTTAAAAAATATTTTCTTTGCAGGTCGTGTGCTCGCTAACACCCATAACATGGAACTGCGTTTCAAATATTTTCGTAGACCACCGAATAGGCGACACAACTTTAAAAAAATGGCCATAGCGAGTCCGTTTCGTGCGCCATTCCCTGAACTAGTACGTGATTGGACGACTGATCCTACTCAGCTAACCAAAGTAACGAATAATTTTCATATATTACGTGATCGGGTGCAGCTACAACAGCTGCTACTACACCTACAAGGAAAGAGCAAAATATTTCCTAATGAAATACCAGACAATTCTCTCATACAACTGCATTTCCGGATGAAATCGCGTGGCAATTTGGAGAACTTTTCGTTAATTTGTCTGCCCACACGCGCAGATTTCAAACGCAATATAAGACAGTTTAAAAAAGGCAATCATGAACCTGTATTCACCGAACCGCTGCTGCCCGATTTGTGCGAACGTGAACGCAAGGATTTGCGACAAACGCATAAAAAGCTTTTGAAGCGCTTGCGTGCGCGACGTGTGCGTGAAAAACGTAAACGCCAGGTGCGTTGTTTATATTGTGGAAAATTGGTGTTTTTTCACTTTTCTTCTATATTTCCATTTGTTTTTTTTTTTTAACAGGAAACAAGCAACACTCGTGTTTATATAAGACCTGCCAACACAACGAAACTCGTTGCCGAGCAATTGCAACGTATGTGCAAGCTTTGGTTGCCAGAGGATCACACAACGCTGTATAGCGTGCGCAAACAATGTCAACGTGAAGTATTTGGTTATGCGACAACGGCACATTTCAGTTATACTGAGGCGACGGTATGCGCGGTCGGCTATGTCACACCGGCGGGCTTAAAGGAACTGATTGCATTGTGTTGTAAGGAAAATGTGCGCCAACCGATGTGCCTCATGCGAAGTCCTAATAGTCGTCATTATCGATTTGCGTGCTTTAAACTGCATTTAGATGTTTAATTGATAAATTGCAGAATAGATTTATGGTATTTAATATATTGCATTACTGTCTTTTATTAATTGCATTTTTAGTTTTCATTATACTTAATCTTCTTATATTATTAACTTCTCTCACTTCAATTCAATTCGCTACTTGTAATAGTTATAATAATAGCAATATAATAATATAGTTCAGTCACGCTACACTATACGTTTAAGGGTATAAGTTTTCAGTTTAACAACTTTAACAGCAGAAGTAGTCACCTACGTTTTCATCATTTCTAAAGAGTATCAAATTAAAAATTTAAAAAATGGTGCGCCAGATTTAATATAGTGCAAGACTTATTAATATTCCTAAGAATTTTTTCCTTCTAAGATTTTAAAGTTAGTTCATTCTTCTTTATGATTGAACTACTTGAAAATTTTTTATTTTTGACTTCTTGAGTTGTTTGCTTATTTTTTTTTTTTTTTACTTTAGTAATTTTTTTAATGGGTCGATTATCGAAAGCAACCGAACTTCATTTGTGATGCCAGTTGCCGAAATGATATTAAAGATGGCAACTACAGTTGTTACACTATTTCAATAATTTAATTTACTAGGTTTGCTTGCTTTCAATTGCATATGTACTCGTATGTGCTGAATGCCAAAGTGTCAAAAGTTCAATTATTGTAAACTTTTTAGCCGATAGTTGACATTCGTAATACCTATGTAGTTCATTTTCAGTTGCGTTGCTAGGTGACAACCGAACCGTGCATGCGTTGCTATTCATATCCGACCCATCTATTTATGCTGTAGTATAGATATTGTTTTTTACGAGTTATGTAGGAGTATCATTTTTGTAGCATTAATAAAAATGTGTTTGTGCCTCATACATCTTCATAATCTCTCATCACAATTATCATCAAAGAAAATCACAGATTTGCTACTATGATATTAGACAGCATTGCGCTGTGGCATTTCCGCTGACATCCAGCCTTGAAGTTTTACTATTTCTATTGTCTCCAGTCTGCAAATATACATGAAGATACAAGTGATGTACTCGAAATGAACAGAGGAAATGAATGAAATAACATTAAACAGACAGGAATTATGAACAAGAATACATTAAGAAAAAAGTATGATGAAACACAATAAAAAATTATTTGTCGCAATGCATGTGATTATTTAAGAATAACAAACAAAATTGTACCAATAAATGTACTTGTGGAATTAAAAATGCTTTCAAATTCAGGAAATGTAATGCTTTATTTAAACAAAAAAAAAATTTTTTTTTTTATAAAAAAAAAATTGGAAATATTGCATTTAAATGTATGTACATATGTGCAATAAATTGTCCCAGTAATGATGTCTAATTCAAACTTTAACCTTGGGGTTGCTTTCTCTGCATTCGAAAATTCATTTATCTGGCAAATTAGGCGACTTTCGAAAATGTATGAGCTACTACAGCAAGGACAACTACCACTTTCTACGAACACTTCCACAACAGTCGGTTCTACGCTACCGAAGTGACTCGGATTTCATCCGACCAAGGACTGTTATTTCGGCGACCTAACCCCACTTAGGCTGCCGGACACCCCCAATCTTATCACCCCCACCACTTTCTACGAATCTTACAACATTACAATTTTCGATGCCAAAGATCACAATGGAACGAATTGTTTTTTGAATATGTAATATAAATTTAAAGTTTTCAAAAAAGTTGCTTTAAATCCAAGAATTTTTGTTTGTCTGATAAAAAAAAAAAAAAGAAATTCCCACATTTAAAATTTCAGCTTAAATCTTTTTTTTTTTTTATTTCAACTAAAACAAATATATTTTACAATAATTAGGTCTGCATTTTCGGCTCGAAAAATTTTCAATTTGTCTCTGTGCTTGAGCTACATCAGAGGGGGGAAATCGCATTACAATACATATATGTTTAGACCTTTCTACATTTCCTCAACGTTATACTTTTTCATTCACTGATTTACTATTGATGGGTACTTTTCACAGTGTACAAATAGAGCTTACTAAAAAAAATTGACATCCCGGTGAATGCACAATGTGTCCTATTAAGCGCAACACTTTATTTTTTTTAGGCAATCTACTGATAATTGCTGCTAAACAACATTTTAAAAACCAGTTTAGTGATATTTCGTCAATTTAAGCGTGTCAGTAAGCAGCTAGTTAAACTTTTTTATAATTTTCTTTTTTTTTTTTTTAGTTTATCAAATAATTTTCATTTATGCTTCAATTGTTAGTAAATATTTTATTGACAGACCAAACAGAAAAGTGCATTAGTGTTCAATATTTAATTTCATTTATAATCAAAGTAAAGCCTAATATAATAAACTTTGCAACTATTTGTAAATTATTTAAATTAGTTGCGCTCATCAAGTAGTGTGCTTTCGTTGCAAGTAAAGCACTTAAAAATTGCAAGCAAGCGACAAACTTACTAAGCAGACAATAAACAATTAAGTGTCTTGCTTATATTAATAGTTTCAAATAACATATGAATGTTTTTGTTTCTATTTGATTTTGGCAAAATTATTACTGCAGTCTGCATTTATTTTTTAGTTTTTTCTTTTAATGACCTTTTTTTAAACAATATTACTTTAATTTATTAATAAGTCAGTTTTTAGTTTAATTTAGCCAGATTTTATATGTACGCTTTTAGCGTCCAAAATATTTATATGCATCTACAAGTGTATACGTACGTACAGCAAACTATGCACACTAACTTAAAGTTCATTTTGGTTACTAGTGTATTTTTTTTTTTTAATTTACCCAAGAGGCCAGTATATCCTAGTAGCAGGAAGAAAAAAAATGCAATTTAGAAGATATAAATTCTAGATGAATTTTATATATTTCCTTACCCGCACTTCGTCCATTTCATCATCAGATGAAGAATGCGATAGCCCATTGTATGTCTTAAATGTAACATTCTTCATAAATGTCTTCAATAAACTAGCGCTTAATTGACCAAATTTGTATGGTACAACAGGATCGAAATCACCATGCGCCTGGAAAACCTGCAAAAAAAAAAAAAAACACAAGACACAAAATTGTAAAGATTACAAGAGAAATTGTTTTTATATTTTTTTTTTTTGTTCTTTTTTTTTTAGTTTTCTTCTACTCACTGGTATATCATCGGCGTTGGTTTTTATGCCTGGAAATTGCTTGTGTAATGGCAACCAGCAGGATAGCGCTACGATACCAGCCAACGGTTGATTGTATGTTAACGCTGTGTACAGTGCTAAGGCGCCACCCTGTGAGAAGCCACCAAGTACAATGCGATTCGATGCTATACCCTTATTCACCTCATCATCGATCATTGTTTTTATATTTTGAGCGGCACTTTTAATGCCCTCCTCATCTTCGGGACCCGATATATCGAGTGTACGTAAATCAAACCATGAAGGCATACGAAAACCGGCATTTAACGACACCGGCATTGTGGGTGCTGTTGGACAGATTACTTTCATGCTGGGCGGACGTATCAAGGCCAACGCTGAACTCCATCCATGACTGCAGTTGTTACAAGAAAATAAACATACATAAATTGAAACGAATTATATCAAATTTAATTTAAATAAACGTCCACGCGCTTAAAATTGAAATGAATGATATCAAATAAAATTTAAATAAACGTCCACGCGCTTAAAAACTATAACACAATTATTACAATTAGAAGAAAATTAGTTCAATTTGTTTTAAAAGACATAATTTTCGATTAAATGCAGCTTATTCTCAACTAAAAAAAAATTCAAACTTTATTATTAGTATGCAGTTGTGTATGTACATATGTTTTTTTCTTTTTTTTCTCTCCAAGTTTAGAAATCTATCATCTCAGCCGTATTCGCTTTAGTTAACGATATCTTTATCGAAATTCTTGTCCATATCGAAATCGATTCAATTGTTTACTTTTGCAAAAATTGATTGTGAGAATATCCTACCAATGTTTGCTCTATTACTTTAAAACTATAAAAAATAAAAATTTATATAAAAAGAAAATCATGTACGAATCCTTGATAATGAAACTGATAACCGAAATAAAAAAAAAGGCTTTCTTTTCATGCAGTGTGTAAACACTAATGAAACATGTTTTTACTTTTTCCGGTTAACAAACATTGGAGATATATACATATATACAGCACATAACTTCCTAAGTGTAATAACAAAATATTTATTAATTTTTTTACTTCCGCATTGCCGAACCATCACTGCCCATACTTCTAACTTTTTTGCATTAAATATCTATGTATGTATGTATGTATGTATGAATTGCATGTGTAAAGATCTGGGCTCAATTTACTTTGCCCTTTTATATCAACAAGTTATAACCTTTATAAACGAAAAAAACTAATTAATACAAACACAACCATTTATCAAGAATCTATGCCTGGGTCAGAACGAAAAACGACAATTTTTTGTGATGCATAGTTTGTGCTCGTTATATGTATGGCTGCCAGGTAACACATACTTACTACACAAAAAAAAAACTTATTAAACATTTAATTAGATAAATTAAAGTTTACACCATTGTTATTAACATACCCGGTATCACCTAAGCCGTGCATAAAGATGAGCTGCAAAGGGTGAACAGTTAAACACAAACACAAAATTAAGTTCATAGTTTACTTATAAATATTAATATAATAGAGATATTGTTTATTAGAAATGTAAGCATAAATAGTACATATGTATGTACATACATACATATGTATCTTAATATGTCCATATATAATTATGCAATTCACTTACCGTTGACGTGTGTTTGGCTGTTGCCTCAATTATCACGGGTGCAATAGACATTTTAGCCTCTGTTAACGACAATAGCAGCCAACTAACTGATAATGTGAGTAAAAGTGCTGTTAGCAAATATCCTGTCACTAACAAGAATAGTTGCTTTCCCACCGCCTGCCGATGTTTACACACTATAAATCAATTGTTGAAACTATGCGTGACTGAAAATTTATAAGCACGAATTGTACAAGTTTGTATGCCTATGCATTCAGGTACAATTCAAGTTCAATTAAATTTAATGCAATCCACACGTGTTGTAGCAACAATAATAGATATATGTAGTTAATGTAGGAGGTCCTTTGGGATTGATGTGGATGCAGTTCAAGTGCATGCAATTTACGAAATGATTTGTTGTGTGTGTGTGTCCGTCGAGCCTGCCGCTAAAACGACTAAACATGCATATGACGGCTTTTTAAAGTTGGTTGCTAGCACTGAGTCTGGAATAAACAAAAAGAAATGTATTACATGCCCACATATGTATATTAATTAACTAATCATAATTTCGAAGTGTTATGGCACACTACATTGATACGAAGTAAAAGCGCAGGTTATTGATTTTACTATGGGGGCGATTAAATCTTGCCGCGGCAAACTGTAGACATAATAACAATTCTTGGTATATAAACTCTTCCAATATCTACATACATATATATTTATAATTGACATTCAAATTTCTTAAAAAAAATTAAATGCAGCACAAATTGTAATTTTCGTTTACCAAATCGTATTAGAATTCCTTTTAAAACACCGAAAATTTACTATTACGAGAACAGCACAGCCACATCCGCAATGTACCCAACTAATTTTCACAACTTCTGTAAGTCTGCTTTGACAGTTAGCTGACATAGGAAAATAAATGACAATATACAAGAATGTGACGCCCCAGCGTATGTCGTCATTTTAGAAAATAAACCAAAGAGAGCGAGAATAGAATCAACTAGCTTGCAAAAGTCAAAAAATGCTGTAACTACGTCATTCGCGATTTCGTCGTATTATATGATGGGAAGCAAGAACGATAGATTACAAGATCACGCATTCCCACAGTATTTGACATTTATGGAATTAAGTAAACAAAGAATATGAGCAGAAGCAAAACGAAGAAAAGCTGATTTTTAGTAATAAACGTTTAAATTTATATTGTGGACAGTGGTTTAATTGATAAATTCCAAAAAACTTGGGAAGAAATGTGCTGTGTTAGCCCTAAAATCAAGGCGAATTCAATAAGGTGGCGTTGAGGCGCCAGCTGGTTTATTTTCGCTTCGGTGAGCATTATGTCAAACTGTTTCGTTCTGATTGGCTGTCAATATAAATTTCTAATGGTATATGACATAATGCTCACCAAAAAGCAAAAACAAAATACATGTTGGTTTTTTACTTATATGCGGTTACCACCACCTTATTGAATCCATCTTGATTTTTAGTTTGTTTAAAATGTAAAAACTGCCAGAAATGTCAAAAGCGGCAAAACAAAGTAGCGGTACTCCGAAATGCGCCATATCTGCTTCGCTGCATTGTGATTGGAAGCGCTTCTGCGTTGACGTCACATAAACAGCTGACCTCGTCAGGCTTGAGAAAATGAAAGTGGCGCTATTCTGGAAAACATCACCATTGTGTTGAAATCGCAACTACACAGTTTTGATATAAATCGAACAGTGCTTTTTGGGGTGAAATCTTATTAGAATAAATGGCGACGACTTTCAGGGATGTTTTATTTTAATTTTAACGCTACTATTCTCAAAACTGCTGCGGAAGTGAGAAAAAGGAAGGAAATCGTATTTTGTCATAACAAATGCATAAAGAAGACAAATCATAATTCGCACCAAAGCAAGGTCCTTTAACATTTCAACGGCAGAGAAGGATGATGCGAAAATAGATCGTTGCCTTACATTTACATCTAAGGGACTCAACCCTTAAGGAAGCAGGGGACCGTTGGAAAAACGGAAATACCTGTATCAAGTCCCAGCTCTTGTGGCCGGAGTGGGACGTCAAGCGATCACAAGGTCTTCTCATGCTGAGCAGAGAAAACCTGTCCCTAGCTTTAGGAATCATAACAGGTCATATACTGATTGGCAGACACGCAGAGAGACTAGGTGTTCCCTGCAATGACTTCTGCAGAAATGAAGAAGAGCCTGAAACCGTGAGGCATCTTCTATGTGAATGTCCTGCACTATGGACTAGAAGAAGAAAATTCTTGGGATCAGAGTTCTTCGGAGACCTTAGCGATCTGGCCAAAGTAGAGATACGCAAGCTATTAAAATTCGCAGTTTCCACATGTTGGTTCGAGTAGGGGGATTTTCGAATCCGCGTGGTGCCACAATGGGCCTAAAGAAGGCCTAGGTGTGCTGGCGCGATCGCAAGCAGCCACTTCAACCTAACCTAACCTAACCTACATTTACATCGGGCTAGCAGTGTGCGACCACCACTGCGGGATACATGCTATATGTTCTGCGGCAAAGTTCCGAAAAAGATTACAAAACTATTAAAAAATGCTTTGCTATTCATACAAAATATTAAAACTATGCTACTTTTATTATTTTGTGTAGAAATACAATTTTTTTTTTATAATTTAATTTAATAATACTTAAAGCCAAATGAAACAAGGTCTTCAGAAGAGATCGAAGCTCTAATTAAATTGTGATCAATGTGCGAATGACTATCTTCAAGACAACAAAACGTAAAAAAATAATTTTTTGCTGCTAATGTGTAAAGCTTTTTGGTTTGAACTTAAGGCTGTACGACATTACTCACTTTATATTATTATTGGCACCGTTTTTCAAATTTACCTAATTTTACATATTTGTCATATTAATTTGTGTAGATATTTTTTCTATTTCCAATAATATCTTAAGGTTCCGAAAATGTCTGATTTCACCGATCCTGTTACGATTTGCAATGAAACCGATATTAATAACGACGAAATTAAGGAATTCGATTTTGATGATTACAATAAAATACTGTTAATACGCCAGAACGATCGCATATGGGCCGTTGGTGCAACCTGTCCACATAAGGGCGCACCATTGGTTAAATGCATTTTGGGACGTGGACGTATACGTTGCTCAAGACATGGTGCCTGTTTCAATATAAAAACCGGTGACATTGAGGACTTTCCAGGCTTAGATTCGTTACCATCGTATCCGGTGGAAATCGTGGCAGAGGGCATGGTACAAGTGCGTGCTAAGCGCAATGACCTCAATAAAGTCGGGCGCATAAAAGAGATGGTCTCATCAAGTGAATTAGACGAGCGTCTCTTTTTGATTGTCGGCGGTGGACCTGCGGCGGCTACTTGCATCGAAACATTACGCCAAGAGGGTTATACCGGACAAATAAAGGTTTTATGTCGTGAGGAGCTTTTACCCTACGACCGCACTGTTTTGTCCAAAGTCTGGGAATTGGATTGGTCCGATGTAAAATTACGTGATGCTGAATTTTATGAACAAAACCACATGGAAATGTTTTTAGGTGTCGAGGGAGTGAAATTAGATACGAATGCAAAAATAGTTAACTGCTCGAATGGCGATGAAATTGTGTATGATAAGCTTTTCATAGCGACTGGAACAAGACCAGCAAAATTAAAAATACCGGGCATGCATTTAAGAAATGTATTCACCTTTCGCGATTTGGGAGACTTGCAAACAATAATGAGTTTGATTAAGCCGAAAACAAATTTGGTATGCGTAGGCGGCGGCTTTTTAACGTTGGAAATTACTTCAACAATGGTCAGCAAAGTGAAATCGGTGAGTAATAATAGTACTCCGCAAATATCAAAGCCATTGGTATTTATGCAGAAAAAGCGAGTCTGAGCTTGGGACTCGAATCCAATTCAGGGTGTAAGTGCTAGAGCTTCGTATGTACATACATATGTATTTAGTAGAACCTCGAAAGCTTGTTTGCACACTTGGACAATCGTTTTTTTTGGTTAAATCAAGTTTGAAATTATTTATCTATGCGGCTTTTCAAAAATTTAAAACGGCTAAACTGCATATTTGATTGGAATACAAAACTTGTTTGAAATAAACGGAAAGACCTACAGGCCTTTACTAAAGAAATTTCAGGCGGTTCACAAAATGTATCCCATTGTTCTCATTTTGTAAGGTTTCCGATATATTAGTCAATATCTTCAACATATACAGAACTCATATAAAAAACGTGAAATTAATTGATTCGTCTTGATATAACCAAATGTCGAGTTCAAAGGCTTTAATTTCAGACATTAAATAGTCCGCTAACATGGCGCGATATGAGTATCTAATCCACAGACCGGCTTCTGTTTTGAAGAAATACGGCCCGATTATTACATCGGACGTTATGATGGACTAAATATTTCCATGATAAAATACCCAACAATAAAATTAAATGTCTACAGAAAAAAGTTTCTCAAGATGAATCCTCCGTTATAATCTTGTCCTGATAATATAAAAAGTTTGGAGCATTTACCAAGTACGTATAGACATACATACATACATAGTTCTAGTACTTCTCGTCCGGGAGTCGATTGATTGCGCACCCAACAAAAATATCGTTGCACTGTCCAATTATAAACGTTATTTATTTAAAAAATATTTATGTATGTTACATTCAACTGTTATTAGGTTCTTTTAATTTCCCCGCATAAATATCCAATGGAAGATATTTTTGGCGATGAAATTGGCGCACGCTTACTGAGCTTATACGAGGAGCAGGGTATTCTTATGAAAATGCAGAGGCGACTTTTGGAAATAATAAGCGAGGATGGAATTAGAGCGGTAGCAGTGAAGACATCTGATGGTCAGAAATATCAATGTGATGTACTTATTATAGCCATCGGCACCGTACCCAACACGGAATGGCTTAGCGACTCCGATGTGCCTGTGAATGCCGATGGTTCGATTGATACCGATATGAACTTGATGACACTTGTGCCTGATGTTTATGTAGGTGGAGATATTGCCAACGCGCCAGTGCTTACCAATTCCAATCAACGACTTACCGTCGAACATTATCAATTGGCTCAATATCATGGACGTGTGGCCGGTAAAAATATGGCTGGTCGTATAGAAGAATTGCGTGCGGTGCCCATATTCACAGCGTGTGTATTCGGCTTGTCATTTTTACAAGTCGGTTATGGCAGCCGACACGATGTCTTCATTTATGGAGACTTGAAGCGCTTGAAGTATGTGGCATATGTTTTTGATCAAGATGGCAATGTGTCGTATGTTGGAACATGTGGCTATGATGCTATCGTGATTAGTTTCAGTGAATTGTTGGCGCAGGGTAAACGATTGCATCGTTCGGAAGTTGCCGATAAGTCAAATCCGAATGAATGGATCGAGCAGTTGCTAGATACACGCCGGAGGCCTTGTGATTGTTGAATTGAAAGGAAGTTTTTTTTTAGTAGGTATTACATTGAAGTTCAGTTAAATTATTTTTGTATTGTTGCACTTGAATAAAGCTTTCTTAAAATAATGATTGTGATTTTTTTTAACTGCACACATTGAAAAAAACAAATTTTTTTTTTCAAAAATACATCGCACTAAACGAAATTGACCCCAGTCTGGCGATATTTTGTTTGAAAAATGTTTCACGATAAGCATTTTAAAATCTATAGTAGCCTCTCCCTAAATGAAACTCATCTATTAACTTTTTCATTGATATGACGAAAATACAGGATGGAGTTTGCTCAAGCAGTATCTGTCGGGAACTGCCTATCAGTACTATAACTGGCATCATGACGTAATGAAAGCGTTTTTGGACTACATATACATACGTATTAAATGCATAAAAATGCTTCTCTAACTAAAATGCTTCCGGTCTGTCAATTGAGATGAATAGAGGCTGTCGGTGTGATGCTAGCAAAATTGAGACCACGTTATGCTATTTATCAGATATGCATTATGACATGAAAACATGACATATGTATGTATGTATGTCCACTCACACGCACTCACAAAGAAGTAGGTTCATGTTCATATGTACATATGAGGGGCGGACACAGGAGAGGGGCGACCGCTTCCTTTAAAAGTAAATAATAAGTAGTAAAATTTTAGTGATTTTTTAATTAAAAGTTTCGAAGACATTTCATTTCAATTAAGAAATACAATAGCTACGCTTACAAAATTTAAATAATGGTAGAAATTTTTTTTTTTTAATTTTAACTAGCGAATAAATTTTCAAAATATTTGTCCCATGAACTAAACGATTTTATGGTATAAAGCATATATAGGTTATTTATTCGGTTTTTTCCTTCTATATATGTATATGTATGTATACCATTGGTATCAGGGTTATTCTTAATATTGTGATGAACCCCTAGACGGTGCAAGGGCCAAAAATTTCCGATAAATAGTAAGTGAATTTTTGGGGTTAAATAATAGAGTTGTAAGAAAACCACAATAATTCGAAATTTTAGAAAGATAATCTTTATATATTAAAAGAAAAGTTAATCAAATTTCATCACTTCAGAATTTAGTTCTTACGAATTCTTGTTTTCGGCATTTGGATTATTATTATCTCACATTATTTTAAATTTCTTTAAACCTATTTCTTCTAGAAATTACCAAACTTTCCACTCTGTCATATCGAGTTTATATGCGCGCGAAAAGCTTACAATAAAAAAGCGCGTGATTTATACACACTTACATGAAATATTTACGAGACGGGGTCAATCTTGTAATCAGAAAAAATGCTGTCATTAAAATCCGGATTTAGACTTACTATTTACGCGCACATAAAAAAAAAAAGTGCTGCCTGTTAGTTTTTGGTATAAAAAAGTTTTGAGGTTACTACTATTATTATTTTTAAGCAACACGGTTTTGATGCTAAGGCAGCCGTTTTGACAGATAAGTAAGGGAGCTAGCTGCGTAGTTACCAAACCTTTAATAATTGAATCATGCTCCCGAAGCATAAATAGTACATTATTGAACGAATTCTTAACAGGTTTTGAGCCAAGTGCGTGTTTGCAGGAGAAGGCAAATCCGAAACCTGTAATCGCACGAGGCTTGAGAAAATGTGAAGGAATTGTGTATTAATGCACTTTATTTAAATAAGGTCGTTAAAGTGAGTTCAAAGTCGCCAAATGGGATAAAGTAACATAAGACGTCTCCCGCATGTCACACAACTCGTAGGACCTTTTCACTTTCATGTTTTTCCTTTGTTACTCAAGTGAACCATTCTCTCAGTGTGTTAAGCAGTTAAACTTGCAAACATCTTGCCGTAGAAACCTTAACCTCGATTTCCAAGTTCAAGCAGCTGCAAGGAAAAGCTACATATATCAGCTATACATGTCAAATATACATACATTTTTATGGAGAAATTTTAAAAATACGAAAATTTTCATACGATTATAAGAAAAGGTAGCTGCCACAACAAACTTGATTTGTCTCACGAAAAGCGTATATAGCAATTTTCATTCGGCCCCCCTCAAAAAATGTTCTGGATCCGCACCTGGCTAAGGAAAAAAAAAATATTCACCAAGATAAAACAACACATTTTACATTGATATTATAAAGAATGAAGAATACACATAGATTATCTATATTCTTTGTATTTTTTCTCAATACACATTTTGTCCAAACATTGAAATGGAAATTTTTCTTTATTATAATAGAAATAAAGTGCAATCATCATCATTATACATTTTATCTTTTATCATAAATTTGTTTGTTGGGGTTTTGTTTGTTTGCTTGCTTTATAATTAATTATTTTTGTTATTAGTTTTAATTTGTTTTTCTATATTTAGGTTCGATATAATTGTAGGTATGTAGAGATAGGTAATTAATTCTTTTGCTTCCTTGCAGTTTCCACACAACGATGATTCATTTTTGTTTGCTTGTTCTAATTTTGCTTTTGTTTTATATATTCATCTTTCCATGCTATCTGCCATGCATGCTGCTTTATTTATTTGTTTTAGCTTTAATATTTATTATTACTTTGCATATAAGGTTATCATTATTTCCACCATTTAAAATGTACTACTTTCATATGCTTGTTTGTTTACAATTTTACTTATTTTTTTTGTGGATTTTTTGCTTTTGTGTGCAATTTGTATTTTTTTATAACTTTTAAGTAGTTAATTTGAGTTTTTATTTTGTAATTTTTTCCCTCTATCATACTAGTATAATATAGCATCATCAAGCATATTGAATTCGTCCAGTGTATATAACTAATCTACAATTTTGATAATCGTTTAACGAATAAATCATTACAACAACAAATAATAAAGCAATAGAGGGTAGGGTGTTTGTGTATTCATATTTCAAAGAGAGAATATAAAAACAGTAAAACAATTATTTTTTCTTCACATACTTTGCTTGTCAAATTCAATATACCGATGGTGTAATAATAAAGATGTTTTTATTTTCATTGCTGGTTCGTTTCCTGTGTTCCTCAGGCTGTTGTTGTGATTATGTTGATCATACATAAATTTTTGCTCTGTTAACAACTTTTTTTTAATATTGTATGTATGTATGTATATATATTTTTCACAATTGATGTGTTCTTTGTGTCTTCTACTATTAAGCGCTGAACCAATGCTGTGTATTTAAGTGCTTACTTATTTTTAAGTCCAATTCAGAAATGTATTAAAATAAATTTGTAGTACTAAGCTAATACTTGCAGTCGTTTTAAATGGAAAAACGACTATTTGTCGACTCTAAAAAAATTTATACAAAATTCCAAAATCGCAATAAAAAACTTGTAGACAAAATTCATAGCTTCGAAATTAGTCTCCCACTGAGGTGAATCATAATTAAAAGGTCGCACATTTTTTTACATTACCCAATTTGGATTTGACTATTCAAAATATTTTCATTAGCTGAATTGGGCTTTGTTCTAACACGTTTTTCGCACATATTTCTGTGCGCGTTATTTTGTCTAGTATTTATATGTAAGTATGTATGTATGTATGCATGCGTGTGGGTATTTTGTGGTGGCAAAAATGTTTGTCATTAATTAAGTAATATTATTTACTTTTTTGTTGAATTTACTTATTCAGTTGCAAACATTAGAAGAAACGGAAACGGCAACAGCAACACATCAGAGTACTTCGGAAATGTATTTTGGGCGCTTGGCAGCATCACCAGAGCCACCGCCAATACTGCCACATTCATCGCCCGATTCCATATTGCCACTGTAGTCAGTTGGCATTTCCTCGTAGATAATGTCTGGATGCAACGTTTGCACATGTTGCTGCTGCTGCTGCTGCTGTTGTTGTTGCTGCTGTGCGCCAGCTGCCCTAGCATGATTGCGTTTGAGCGCAACCAAAGCGCCAACACCATTTCCGCTGCTACTGCCAACAGTATGTCCACTCTCGTTATGTAACTGCTGTTGATGTTGTTGCTGTGCACCGGCTATAGTTGAATTTTGATTTGAAACATAGTATGGGCTTCCGCTACTGCTGAAAATGATTCGAGATTGATTAAGACATTAATCTGCAGCTTAAATATTTAAGGAAACTAATGTCAAACGAAATTATATTGAATAGATTTTCCAAACTTGGTAATAACTTTGTCAAAACTTGAACAATTAGTATACAAAGATAAAATTTGACTGAATTTTGGTTATAGGCAGTATCGAATTTTTATACATTTTTCCGTGCTTGTATCGCAATACTAATGGAGATCACGCTTCTGCTATTGAATTTGGCATAAAACTGGACCCAAAGCACGGCATTCGTGATCGAAGAAATACCCGATTTTAATCGCTTGTTTTCACGTTTTATCGAATGCCGATACAAATATACAAATACATTTTGATAAACAAGAACTTGACGCCAATTGGAAGTTAAAAAACTCGTGATGGCAATTACTTGAAGAAATACTTAGTAAACAAAATCATGAAAATTTCTTAAATCCACACGCACTTAAAAAAAACTGTATTTTCAAAAAAAAAAAAAAAAAAAACTGTATTTTCAAAAAAAAAAAAAAAGCAGAAGCAATGTGATTTCCGTAACTACTGTATAAAATTTGTTTAAACTGGAATGTAAAGCATTATTTCAGCAGGAAAATAAGATAATTTCAACCTTGGAAAATGGGCGTATCCTTGCCGAAATAGAATTTAAACTACGCCACCTCTCATATGTATAACGGTATTTACTGAACATGCGAAATATGTAACATTTTCGCAAATTTTGAAATTATTTACTCAAAATTTACTTTTTGAACAATATATAAGCTGATTTTTGGGGGCTTTTGGAAAAAATTGCCTTCATTTCTTATACAGGCGTAACTCCAAGCCATTTTATCCATCTGTTTTTTAACGGTAAACAGCGAAAATACAAAAAATTTGGGATACCTAAGAATATTCTTTACATACATACATATGTATATTATATAAACATACATACATATATAGTACACATACTATATCGCGAGATTATAAAAAATCTACTAATTCCTGTGGATGACCCTTCCACGGATTTTTTTGAATTTATGAAAAAAACTTATAATTTCGCCTGAAACGATTCAAATCTCTAACAATTTTAATTTTGTTTTAGTATCTCTGTTATTTTAAAATAATATGTATAACAGCTTTGAGTCAATCACCAAGTTTGTGTTTTTTTGGGAACAAATAAAATAAAATAAAATAACTAGTTAAATAGTGGATACAATTAAATCAAATTAAAAAAAAAGCCAGTAATCCCGAAATTAAAAACGTTGGCTGAGTAAAAAAAATTAACAAAACTAGTATAACTAAGAACAAAAAAAAATTTACTTGTATTGATTGTGGGAATTGTTAGCCGTCGAATGGTGGATATTCTGAGTTGTGTTGTTGTACATAAGATCTGCAATTCAACGCACATTATTTTAATGTAATTTATACTAAAAGAATAACAAACGCGCTATCGCTTGCTTGTCGACTTATTACCACCATCGGCAGCGCGCTGCTCGATTGACATGCCCGGCGAGCCAGGAGCCGATTGCAAAACGAAATCCTGTAGCGGTGAACTCTCACGCGAATTGTCTGTGATAACAATAAAAAATTTTATAACATATTTTTTCGATTTGAATTGAAAAAAATATATATATAAATATATGTATATATGTATATTATTTTATGCGTACCCATGTGACTCGGTGAGACCGGTGCCGAGCGTGGCATATTATATGATGGGCGAAAACCTTGGCTGCTGCGCTGTCGGCGTTTCTTATAGCTGTGATCAATCAATTTGGCGCCACTATCAGGATCAATTCGCCAAAAGCTACCTTTACCCGGCTCATCTTGAGAGCGTGCAACTTTAATGAAATACCTGTAAAATAAGTATGCACACATGCGTACATTGTTGTAAATAAATATTTGTTAAATTTGTGTATTTTTTTTTTTCTACCATCTTTTCACGTACCTATTCAAGCTGAGATTATGACGTATAGAGTTCTGCCAACCTTTATTAGTTTCTTTACGATAGTACGGATAATGCTTGACAATAAATGAATAAATGCCCGATAATGTCAATTGTTTATCCGGTGCTGCGGATATAGCCTGAACAATCAACTGAGCATAGCTGTATGGTGGCTTCTCGTTGTGATTGTAACTAGCTGGTGTTTGGAATAAATCTTGCTACAAAGAAAAGACAAAGCAACAAAACAAAAAAAAACAAAAAAAAAAAAAAAAAAGCAAATAAACATTACCAAATTGTTTATATTTAAGTATGAATGTGTGTATGCATGTATGTGTTTATGTGACTTTCAACTAAATATTTACGTTTTGCAAATTGTTGTTGGCATAGTTGTTGTAATTGGCTTGGTTCTGATGAAAACCTTGGCGCGGGCTGGCTGGGCAACTATTAGCAGCACTTATTGTACCTGTAATATACAGCGGAAAAGAGATATGTATTTGTATTAGTAATGGAATAAGTAAATAAGCATGTACATATGTATGTGTGTATGAGGGGAATTGGTTTTGCCTTAATCGAAGGGGTTTGAAATGTGAGTGTTTATAACATAATTAAGTGGTGGAACTCAAAATTCAGTCGAGCTAATAATAACAAGATAAATAAACATGTTTAATTAAAAAGAACTTCATAACCTAAGTTATTTGAATCGACAGCAAACAACTGAACCCGGTATTAAGAGCTGGAATCGATTGAAAAGCTTAACTCAAAATTTAATGTAAATAAACATTTTATTATTTAAATTAATTAATAGTTTTATAAAAGTAATGCTAATTCGTGATATGTAAATACATATGTATGTATGTATGTATGCATGTGTATTTTAGTCGAGTGGGTAGCGGTGCGTGCTATAACACGATATGCCGTTGTGTTCGCGGTTCGAACCTCAGCCAGGACAATATGAATAGAAGTTTTTTTTTCTAATAGCGGTCACCCCACGGCAGGCAATGGCAAATCTCCGAGGGTATTTCTGTCATAAAAAAGCTTCTCATAAAATACATCTGCTGTTCGAAGTCGGCACAAATTTGTAGGACCCACCATTTGTTATCGAATATAAAGTCGCACGCCACAAATGGTAGGAGAAGCTCGGCCAAACACTGGTCTATATAGTGTATTATTATCTTTAATACCATTAAAGGTTTTAGAAAGCCAAATATTTGATAATTTTAAAAAATGAAATGGAATTGTTATGGCGAAAGTTTTCGAACCAACGCAAAATTTTAAACATATGTACGTACAGACATGTGTATAAATAAAATTTGTGAACAAACCGCAAAATGAAGAAAATATATTATTCATATAAGTTTATTTGGAATCATGAAGTTAATCGCAAAAACAAAAAAAAAAAAAAAATATAATGCAATACTTGGCTTCGGCGGTTACCAAAACAAAAGTAAAAACATACTTACTTTTCGTATATTCCTAAAAGTCTTAACATGTATAAACCGCAGGCAAAAAAAGGAAACCTAAACAATCTCTAAAGCTTCGCTATCGAAACTGAAGTTGATTAAATTGGTTATAAAAAACAAAATAAACGGGGAGTATTTTGATTAGTGCTCGCATACAGTAAGCTGTCTCAGTCTCTAATAGACACAAAAGTTACAATTTTAGACCAGTTGGCATTCATGAAATTCAAAATAAATTCTCTAAATAGTGACCTAGTGATGAGCAGGTCACAAAAAATTCAAATAAAAACAAAAGAAAAAAAAAACGTCAAAGCAAGGAAAAGCAATAATCTTTAGCTCATTTTGAGACTTGAGTTGAGACTAAGTTACAGAATTCGGGTTATATGGTTATAATTTTTTTCGTTTCCAACAACAAACTTCACATTATTTTCTTATGCAAAACCTTATAAAACGTTTGGCATTTTTTTAAAAGTGATTTTATACGTTGTGTAGTCACAATGTAGTGCAACTCAATCAAATTTGTTAGAAATATTGTGGTTTAATTAAATCTTAGTCACTAACTACAATTATGTATGTAGTAATTGGTAATTAACTTTGTTAATTTTTGATAATTTTATTGAGTTTACGAACAAAAACCATATTTGCATTTCATTTTAATATTTAATCGGAGTTAAATGTTCTTTGGATCAAATTTTCATTGAAATATATATGTATGTATGTATGTATTAAGGCGTTAATATTTAGTTGAGCTCGACGAAAATCGTCTAGACGGTTATAGTGTTCCTTAGGGATGTCATCATTGCACAAGAAACTCACATTTTGAATTTGAGCGGAATTGTTTAATTAATGCTGCTTTAAAAAAAAATCGACTATAACGCCAGCTAGCGCGTTTTTAATGAGTCCATAGTAGTATAACCGAAACTCGACTTAAATCTAACAGGTCGTTTTAGAGACAAGATCGAACAACGAAACGGACATCATTTTATTCATATACAATGCACAGTAGCGGTTAAAATAATATTGGCGAGCCGAAGGTGTTCATACTAGAAGTGATATTTCACTCCTTTTCCTTTAATAATAATAATAATATTGGCGATTTTCGTTTAAAATTGTTGAATAAAATTCGAGAATGAATACATTGTTATAGCACATTCAATTTTAGTGCAACAAAGTGCAAGTTTCAGATGGTTAAAATAAATCGTTGATTCTTTAAAAAAATGTTTTGTGGGTGGTTTTGCAATGCTTGTTTTATAACTATATATGTTTGTATGTATATGTATGTATGTGTGCATATGTGAAAAGCTACCCCAACATACTCAATCAAAACAAAAATGTCCAAAATAAATAGTAATCTGTATCTAATTCAATTCTTGATTTGAACATCTACATGTACATATGTATGTATGTACTTACATACATATAAAGACGAAAGATGAAAATAAAAAACTTTTTAAGAAAAACACGTGGTAAAATTGTAAAAAAAAAACAAAAATACTGTACCCAACTTTTCTGCTGAGTATGTCTGTATGTACTTATACATATGTGCATACATACTATGCATGCATGTAAGTATGTACAAATTTAATACAATTGTTTGCAAACAATTTCCCAATGTCTTTAACCTCAAAATAGTATGATTCGAAACCCATGCGTTTGTTGTAGTTGAAAACTCAAGAAACTAAGCAACTTAGCAAGGCGGTTTCATTAAAGGTAATACCGATTGTACAAATACAATGCTTTGGCGGACTATTGTCACATTTATATGTATGTACATAACTTCTTTGGTTTTCACTTGCGCCATAATGTTCTATTGGACCTTATTTAGCCGTCTTGTAGCTAATATATGTATACATACATACATACATATACATATATAATATACTTATTTACATACACATACTCGTAATTATGTCCATATATGCAGTATGTACAGCAGTCTTTCCGCTTAATTTAATACGCAATTTATACCTTAACCCCACCCCTGTACTTCTTTTTAACCACCTGATATTGCGAAATTTCTAAATTAAATTTAGATCAATTAGAGACGTTAGCAACAAAATTCTGCAAAAAGAGATAATAACGCATTTATGTACGCAATTTGTATAAACATTACAAGATAGCACACACAAACATATGCATGTAGATATGTAAACACGTGCACATACATACATACATACATATATATTTTTATATTCACACTTGTGTGCACTTTGGCAGCAGATAGTGTTTTGCTTTTTGTTTTGTTCCAATTCGTTAGTGCAACGGGCGCACAAAGCGCCGCTTTGTTTCGCAACGCATTGTTTTTGTAAATTCATTTGTTTACTCTGCGTCAAGTGTAGTGTTTTATTTTTTAGAGTATGCAAGTAAATACTAGCAAAACAAAAATAATAGAAAAAACGATATACTATACATACATACATACATACATATGTACATATGACATAGATAAAAAAAACCGAATTGAAATTTTGCTAGAACGTAATAAAAATTTGTTCGACTACAGGCATTTTTTTCGGTTTTGCTCAGTGTACTGAATGAATGAATGAATGATGTACATATTTATGTGCGTGTGCGTGAATATAAGAGTTTATATGTTTGTATAAGAGACAGTATAAAATTCCACTTGCCAGTTGGTGATAAATATGGACTCTTCTGCTCCTTCTTCGGTATGGATATCTTTAATGGCGAGTATACATTGGAATTATCCAAATGCGGCAGCAGGTGAGTCGACGAGGACACAGCATTCGAGGAGACATGATGATGATGGTGATGATGATGATGAGAGCCATGTGTTGACGCATGCGCTGAGGATCCAGTTACCGCATGAGAGTGATGATGATCGTCCGGTGGCGTAGGCGATATAATAATATGACCACTGGCACCACCACCACCACCTAATCCGCCACTATTGTGTAAAGTAGATACGTTATGATGACTGTTGCTATGAAGCGCTACGGATATGCCACTGCTTGATGAGTTATTAAGCGCTCCGTCACCCAAAGTGCCGCCATGTACAAAACTTTCGAATTGTATACGAATCTCGGTGCTGGGAAAGCGAAAGAAACAACTGAAAGTATAAAAAACAAAAATGAGTTTTAATACATTTGTAAGTTGGTATATTTCACAAAATCATTGCATAAGTTTGATTAGAAAACTGAAATATAAATTTATCAGTTAGCAAAAAAATAAATATCCATCATATAATAAATTTATGTACATACATACATATGTACATATTTGTGAATTAATTTTATTGTACAGGAAAGATGAATATCAATTCGGCATTATTCGGAGAATATCACTTTTACTTTTTAGCGAAAAGCCTAAATGCATGTTATAGGTTTTAAAACTAAATTTCGTATAATACTTTCACGAATTGGACAAATACATACATTTACAGCAGTGTTCACAAAAATAATAGTGAATTTCAAAATGATATTTCTTGAAACTTAAATTTATTTATTTATTTTTGACAATTTTCATTTAAAATTAAGTGGAATCTATAACCGAAGCCATATAAATAAAAGTTTTAAGGCTTATTCGAAATTCAAAAAAATTTAAATTTTTTTTTAAAAACTGTTAGGATAGTTCTGAGTATGCAGTTTTGTAGCCCATTTAATTTTAGTGCAAGTTTCAGATGGCTAAAATGTACCACTGATTTATTATACTTTTTTTGTGAAGGGTGTTAAGCACTTTCTTTCATATAACGAATCTTCAAAATCTAATTTTATATGAAAAAAAATACTGAAATTGAATGGGCTACAAAACTGCCTACTCAGAATTTAAATAAAAAGTTTGAAATTTGATGAGTTTTTAAAAATTTGTTAAATTTTTTCGAATTTGGAATAAGCATTCAGACTTTTATTTATATTACTTCGTTTAGATTCCACTTAATTTTAAATGAAAATTGTAAAAATAAATAAATAAATTTAAGTTTTAAGATATGTATGTATGTATGTAGTACATATGTATGTATATCTTTTTGAAATTCACTATTATTTTTGTGAACAGAACTGTATATTCATGTGAGGATGAGGGGAGTGATTGTTTGAAAAGCCCTTAAGTTCTATAATAACTTAAATTTTTTTTTGAAATATCGAATCAATAAATTTCAAAAAAAAAAAATGCATGTTCTTCCTTATAATGGCTACAAATGAACCATTTCCGAATTATGTTTTTTATATGACCGGCTATAATGTATGGACCAAGGATGAAATAACTCAAATAACTACAAATTCTGTATCAACTGATATTCGTAAAAACTGTTATTGTATTGTATTTTAAACTCTTAATGGCAAACTTACCTGCCAGGCAATCGCAGTGGATCAGCATTGCGTCGCTGCAAGAAATCATCAACGAAAATGCCATTTTTACTTAGACACTGCACGAAAAAGTCACGCGCATCTCCATCGTAAAGAACCTGAAAATGTTTTCGCGACACCAAATTGTTTTCGGCTACGTGAAAGTGCACGTGCGATGTGGATGAGTTCCGTCCAATGATAGTACATGGTTCGGTGATGTATAACAATTCCTGATCATATTTAAGAAAACCGAGCGCATTGTCTGGTGCCGTTGAAGCGCCAGTTGCTGCACCACTACCACCGGAATTGGCGCTGGTGTTAGCTGAGGCTTGGGCAGGTGGGTGATTGGTAATTTGTGTTGTTGATGCTGCTGTTGTATCAACGTTGGCACCGCCGCCAGTGTTGGTAATACTGCTTCTACCAGCTGCAGCTCCTACCGAATTGGTGTTGGCGTTTGGTGTGGTTGTAATAATGGCCTCCATGGCGGCGTTACTACTATTATTACTGCTATCGCTACTGCTATTGTTGTTATTATTATTATTATTAGTTAGTACCGCACCATCACTGCCATGATGCAACTGGAGCATATCCTTGGCGATGGCTACAGTGGCAGCGTCGGCGGCGACTGTTGTTGCTGTGTTTGAATTTATTATGTCGGTGGTGGGCGGGGTGTTGTTTGTGCTACGAACGTTGTTAATGTTGATATTGCTGTTGATACTATTGATAGTATTTGTGTTGGTTGCCGGGCCGGATATAGAACCGTCATCCACTTGCTGAGTTGTATGCGGTTGTTGTTGGTGGGGGTAGAATTCCATTTGTACGCGGCGCCTTTTTACCTATTGCTGCGCTTTTTCTACACTTTTTCTCAAACGAAAAAATGTGTTAACGCTGCGAAAAAATGGTTACGTTGTGTTTGTTTCCTATTTATTAATTTACACAAATTATGTCTTTTCTAAAATACTCTTGTAACAAAAAAAAAAAAATACTTATTGTCACTTGCACGCTTTGCACACTATTATTCATATACGGCCACTGTCCCGTTCTAGCTAATATTAACACTTTTTCCGTCGCTTTGAACAATTAAAACTCAAGGTTTTTTTATTTTCTCGTTTTCAAAATATTTTTCCAAATTCGAAATGTTTTCCGCACGCTTTGCGCACTTCTCTTTTCAATACATCCGATCGATCCTGCTCCGTTTGCAGCTCACCCTCCCTTTTCTATTTATTCCACTTTATTATTTGGCTCTGTCGTCGTCGTTGGCTGGCTAGCACGGCTCTGGCTCTGTTGGCTAATGGCTGATTGCTATGTTGTTTTTGTCGTTTTTGTTTTTCCTACCGTTGTTGTTGTTTTCCCTGCCGTTTCTGTTCTGTTGTTGTATGAGTGTGTGTGTTGTGCAGAGCTAAACTGCGAACGAGAAAAATAAACGAGAAAAAACACCAACATTGAAAAAACACAACGAAGGTACAGAGGCAAAGGCAAAAAAACACACACATGTATCACTATTGGAAAAAATATGAAAAGCCGCTTCAATGTTGGGGAGCAACAGCGCGCTTATAAGCGGTAGCCCCAATAAGTTTACTGAAATTTAACGAATGCAAAATGGTTGAATTCACTACACTTACCATCCAATATATTTTTTCAACAATATTGGCCAATTTTTTTCGCCACACGCGTGTTTACAAACAAAATTCTGAACCGAAATCGAAAATGAAGAACTGAAAATTCTGCACAAAACACGTTTCGTCTTTACAACGAGAAGACAGCAACACAGGGTGTGTTGTGTATCTGACAGTTGGTAGCACTGCGCTGAATACACACGCAAATGACATCTGCAGAACGGCGCACTTGTAAATATAGAAGAGGAACTTCTCATTAGCAGGGGGTGAGGAAAGCGGCATGAATACAAATACCAGTGCACGCAACAAAACGAGCGCGCGTTAGTAAATAATCGAGACTAATAGAAAGAAGAGCTAAACTAGGTTTTAGGTAATTTTTTAATTACACTTTCTAAATACTCTGTAGTCTGCAGTTAGTTGAAATGAAATTCATATTTCTACATTCTTTGTTGACAATTCGGTATTGCAAAAGTTATCAGCGTCGAAATTTCCTTTCTTCGATTTTTACATACTTAAATCAAAACTCGGCTTTAGCTGTTATGGGTTATGGCTTATCGGCATAAATTTGTAAATACAATATGATGCATGTATTTAAAGAGAAATACAGAGTAAAGAGGTGGAGGCGAACAATTGGAAATACCCAACGAACATTTTTCGGTTTTGATTATAAGGTATGAAGCATTGATATTTGTATCCCGGTTAAACGCTCACCGTAACTATAAATTCCGCTAAGGGACATACGCCAAATATGTAAGGAATTAATAGTACCTAATTTTAATCACACTTTGAGAAAACGATCCTTATTAGGCAATCCACGTGGTTTTGCTCCACTGTTATCGCAAAGATTGCACTTCATCGCGCAGAATCGAACATTGCTGTTGGTTGGGTTATATTTTCGTATAGCATTGCCAATGTAGTTGTTTTTGTTTACATAGAAAAATGGAATAGTAGTCGAAGTTGTAAAACGAGTGCATAATGGCCGAGCCGGAAAATTTACAAATTATAAAGGCAGAAGGACAGCAATTGCCGGAAACGGAAGCACAACCACGTCGCCTTATTAAGGAGCGCCTGAATTTACATGTGAAACGTCGACTCCAACAAGAGCAGCAGGAACCACAAGCACAAATAATTACTCACCCTTCTGTGAATACAATACGAGAATCCGTAGCTGTTGCAGCACCTCAACAATCGCCACAATCTACAAATGTGAACGCGAATTCAATAGCAAACGACGTCAATTCACCGTCGACATCAACTTCAAAATCGAAAAAACGAAAAGAACCAGTCAAAACACGACGACCCTATCAAAAACGTGCGGACAAAAGTGCCACCAAAATACAACAAACACAAGCTGGTGGTGTGGTATGTTTATCACCCAGTGTTGAAGAGAGTAGTGTAGGTAGAGTGGTTGGGGGCGATATGGGCGGTGATGAAGCGGACGTACGAGATACATACTCACGTGATAAGGAAAAGTGTCCCGATATTTTGGGTATGGTGCTTAGTGGTAAAAAGCGTGCTTTGATGCAAAACGCGGAGGTCCAGGAGTTTTTAGGCAAAATAATGGCGGCCTTTAAAAATTGAGCCAAGCGGATCCAACTTATATTATACGAAATGTAATGTAATTGTAATTCATTTAATAATGTTTGTTAAACATGTAAACTAAAATTTCAATGACTAACATAAATATAAGTACTTAGATCAACCTATAATTGGTTTTGGCATTTTTCCTTCGACAGAAGTACCCTAACGCAAACTCCCCAAATCCGGACGACTAATAATTATCTCCAAGCCATATTCAGAATGTTAAAACAACCATACGGCTCGACAATATAAAATGGCCTGCATTAACACTGTCAATTTTTTAAGCGTACCAAATATTTAATTTTGCAAACCTGTTTTTAAATTTAATGCAACCCTGCTCAAAATCATATGGTATTTATGTTCTCGAGTATTGGACTTATGTGTATCCCTATCATTTTGTTAATTTATCGTATCGTTATTACATAAAAAATGAATAATCTCACTCGTTTATTCACTAATTGCACGTTAAATGTTGCACGTATTCAATTATCCAATAGCACCGGTGCTATTTCAGCGTCTATGCAGGTGCGTGGCAAGTGCAAAGTGGTACATAAACCCAAACCAGGCAACGGGCAACAATTTCGTCGAACAGTGCACTATCCAGATGAATACACAGTAGAGCCACTAAAAATCACCCATCTGGCTGGACGTGATCCCGTGTCTGGACGTTTGGTGGCCAAAGGCATAGGCGGCGGTATAAAACAAAAATATCATTGGATAAAATGGGTGCGAGATGGACCCGCTGAAGGCCCACCACAAGAAGAGCTTGTCATAGATATACTCGACGATGGTTGTCGTACGGCTAAAATTGCGCTTGTTGGCGTAGGTGATGAGCTTAAATACATATTAGCGACTGAAAACATGAAAAAGGGGGACATCATAAAAACATCCCGTGTCATACCAAGAATACCTGGTAAATATTAATTAATAAAAATATAGAAAATAAGAGGTTATTTCTGTGTTGTGCTCTATCTTGCGTGCAGTGCGTCCAAATGAGGGAGACGCATACCCGCTTGGAGCTTTACCTTTAGGCACTCGGATACATAATCTTGAAAAAAATCCTGGCTATCCCTTCCATTTGATACACGCAGCTGGTACATTTGGTACGATTTTAAGAAAATTCGATGATAAAGTTGTTGTGCAATTGCCTTCGAAACGCGAATTCGCATTTGATCGCATTTGTATTGCTACCGTTGGTAAGTTTTTGAATTTATTAAACGGAAAATAAATTGTAATAATTTAAATTATTAAATATTGTATACCCGCAGGACGTTTATCGAATGTCGAACACAACAAAGAACATATCGGCAGTGCTCAACGTATGCGGTTGTTGGGCAATCGTCCCCGATCTGGTTTATGGAAACGCAAAGAAGGCAGACATGGCCGAAAAATTCGTAGACTACCACCCATGTCATTAGCCACACTACCTCCCAAACCAAAGAAAGAAGTTATTAATTTAACATTAAGTTTGTAGAGGCCTTACTATATTTCATGCGTTGTTGAATAAAGTTTTATGGTAACTAAAGTTTATTAAATGAATTTATGTCCTAAATGATTCCAAAGGGATATTTCTTATCTATGATAACTGTAATTGTTTGAAGTATGGCTTTAAAGTTTACGTGACTTCATTGAGAAGCCTTTACCGTGGAAACTTTCTGGTTCCCCATCTTCTTCCGCATTTTTGGGCACCCGTTCACTGATCGGTTTTATTGAACGGTCGAATTTTAAATAGCCAAACTGGAAATCATAGTCCGGCACACCACGTGCGAGTACCTATACAGTTTATTTAATATACTTATTTTATTATGTCCTTGGTAAATGTAATTGATAAGAAACAATTTACCCTTTTTATTACTGGTGCATCTAATTGGTTGTCTTTCTTTTTCTTGCCATCCAAACGTACTCCCGATCCCTGGAAGGTCTCAACTACTTCTTCCATGACATGATCCTGTGCTTCCTCTAATGGTTGCTCCTCAGTTTTTGTTTTAGTTGGCTCATAACCAACAGCCGCTTCAAATTCCACCTAAGAAAATGATTAATTGAATTTAAGTAAACAATTTTTTTTTTGTATCACTTACATTCATGTCACATTCAATTATGCTAACGGCTTCACCTGGTCGCGTTTCAAGCACACACAATTCATATACCTTCTTATTATATTTGATTGCAATAACATCACCGGTAGTGAGGCATGCAAAATTACGCAAAGCATTTTCCAACACAGCTTTGGGATTTGTAATATCTAAGAAATCAGTGCTTTGTGGTTGAAATTTAGAAAAAGTAGCGACCGGCAAGCTAACGCTCTCAATGCGTACGGGACAACCCTCGTTAAGCAAAAGATTTTGCATCATCCACAAGGGTAAATAACATTTGCCCTCCTCTGCAACGAATTCTAGAACACCAGCGTGCGTAATGCGTTTTTGTGCGCGATTTGTCAATTTGAAGAGCATCGGATATTCGACATTGTGGCGAGTGAGCACATCTAGTGCTGATGGGGGCATTATGACTGTAACGTAGGGTTTAATTTTAAAATTTCCCATTAAGAAATTGTTTATATACATATGTATAACTCAGAAGGCTTACTTTTGCCACCACGCTCTAAATCTTCGCGTTCGTTTCCTGGTAACATGGCTACAGGGAAACACTTATAAGTTTCCTGAAAACTACGTCCATTATCCAGGAACTCCATGTTGAAACCGTTAAAGTGAAACTGAAATAAATTTTAGAACAACATCACGAATTTGGGTTTATATAATGCATAGTTTCTTACCATTTTTATATTTTTTATAGGCTTCCAAAAAATTTTGCAATGACTTGCTGTTATTGTTTCCTACTTTGTTTACAAATTAAATTGTCAACCATATGATGATACTGCTTCTTGCTTATGCAGTAAAGCTATTCACAATGAGTAAACAGAGCCGTGAATGTGGGCATGCCAGTGAGGTATTAAAAATATATTTCAAAAATATACGTTAAAAGTAAATTTAAAAACAATTAAGTTTTTGCTAATTTATATTCGGTAGTTTTTAAAATAATAATACTACATAAAAAGTTCTTTTATTTCTATTGAATTATTGCAACCGGAAGACCGGAAATCGGAAAACGGCAAACGTCAAACACTTGCACGCACACACACACATATGTTCGGCATGGAGAGAGCATGCAATGATTATGACGCCGCTGCCACCGTGTACGTGTACATGTGTGCGTGTTTGCTCTTTCGCTACAGTACAGAACATACAAAACACATGCGCTCGCTCGATAATCGCGCAATCAGTCAAGTCAGTCCAGTTTCGCTCTCACTGGCACAATTTTCCATTTATCGTTGCAGTTGTCGGAAAAATTAATTTCAAAATATTTGCCATACAAGTGAGTACAAATAGCAGGAAATTCCATAATTATAAAGTTTAATAAATAATCGTTCAATAATTAACGGAAGTGTTGAATTTGCATAGCAATTATACATACATAGGTGTGTATTCGTATGAAAACTTTTGTGCAAAGTGTTAACGGATTTTCAATGTGCAAAATGTGTCTGGAAAAGTGTAGAGTAGTGAAGCAAATGCAATGCGGAGGTGTAGAAAATGCGGTGGGAGTGCAAAGTGTACCGATAAAGGCATGTGAATGTCAAGATGATAGCAAGTAGCCGGAGGTAATGAGTGTCCAAAATTTTACACGTAGCGGGACATACTAAGGACATGAGCGATTTATTTCAATGTTCGCAATTGCTGACAAGAAAAAAAAAGATCCTGATTACAGAGACATGTATGTAGGTAAGGTGACGCCGCAATTGGTGCCACCCGTCCTAGCTGGCAGCTAGTCGCAGAATCCTGCAATAATATTTACATGTATGTACATATGTACATATGTATGTATGTATATCATTAACCCTGAAATTTGGTGCCAGCGGTGATCGGCAACTTAGCACACTGATGAAATTATCAACGCACGCTGATGCAATCGCAAAATGGGTTAAAAATCAATACATGTAGAACTTATAAGAGCAATGATTTAGTGGGTGGTTGGCTGCTTGCTCATGCAAATCTAGCCAACTGACTGTACCACTTGTTCAATTTGAAGAATCGTTGCCATTCATCGATATTCCCCATTAAAATTTGTATAGTGAAAATAACAAAAACAATTTGTCTCGCAATTTCATAGCCGATTCCACACTTTAATGCCGGTGTGATGACTGTCGGGCATAAATCTCTGCATACTTAAGTATACATACGAGGGTGGGTCAATAGTCGATGAAAATTTATTCATAAATATGTATGTATGTATGTATTTTCCAACATAAGTTTTGCTCGTTTAAAAAAGCAACAAACCTCCGAAAAAATATAAAATATTCATTCCCACAGTTGGGTCTCGTTTTCTCGATGTCTTGCTAAAGTTTACATTACTAAACTGACGCGAACTTGAGAAAATGAATTTTTTTAAACAGCACAGTAAAAATAAATTGTAAAAGACAGTAGAGAAAACCGCCTTTAAAGTGATAGAGAGAGAGAGATAGAGAGAGAAAGAGAGAGAGACAGAGAGTGAGAGAGAGAGAGACGAGCTTGAAAATTAGTGCAAAATTAAATTATGTATATTTAAAACCGTTAGTTCCAGAAGGGGCATCATGAGTTTTCCTGCAGCCATTAACTGAAAACACTTTACAAAACTAAAAAATTGTTTTATACAATTTAAAGTAGGATTGTTAACATAATATTCAGCTCTAAATATCCTCACATCAATGCACTTAATTTTGGCAAATTTAAATCAGCAGTCTTTTAGTTTTTAAAGTAGGTCAGTTGCCCAATTAAATTCCTTATCCTTTGGTGAACATTAATTTGACAGACAAGGACGTTAAATTTTGAACCTATGATTTTAATTAATCCATATACTATATGTTTGTCTTTTCAATACTGTAAAACAAAATGTTTAACTCGTGCGACTGATGCTAACTAAGAAAAGAGTTTAACGACGGCAAATTCTTAAATCTTCCGAACTTCAACAACCCACCCTCGTACGCGTGCAAAAATGTGTGGCGCGACATGCGGCTGCAGCACTGATCCATGCACACATACACACACACAAATATACATAGATTTTTTGCTAAAGCGCATATAAATGTACGAGTATGTGTTAATTTTATCAGCAACCCTGCAGCTGTGTGCGTGTGACCACATTTGAAATTGCTGCAACATCCTTTTCGTTTATTGTTGTTGTTATGGTATGGTAATCACTCTTGTGTGTCTGCTATTATGTACATACAAAATTAATGCACATGTCCTTGAATTGTGCGTATGATATTCCCGATAGGAGAACACACACACGAACACATAGATTCATACCAACATTATTGAGATAAAAATGTGTGATGTTAAAGGCTCAGTCAGTCAAGACTTAACTTAATTTAACTTTACTTTTAAGATTTCGTCAACCTGTATATGGATAGTCGTGCATGCGATTAGTCAACACTTAACTTACCGTATGAAACTTAAGAATCTGTTGATTTTAAGGGTCAGTCAGTCAAGACTTAACTTAACTTTATTTAATTTAAAAATTGGTTAACCTGTTATATGGATAGCCGTGCATACGATTAGTCAACTTAAGTAAGAAACTTAAGAATGTGTTAATTTTAGATTCTTAAGTATTGGCCTTACCTAAATTGTGAGCGGTGAGCGAATCAGGCGTACCAGATTTTGTCACTTACAATTTTTGAAAATAAATGTATGCAAAAATTACATTTAAAACGAGTTGATTTGATGTGGTAACATAGGCGGCGAACCGTCAAATAGCTGAAAATAAAATTATAGACAAAAAGAAAATTTAAACATACACATTTTGTACATTTGTGCCATGATTCAATAATAAAAGGTTGGATATTTATTGACGTATAAGTTTTCCGACTGCCTTGTAAGGTTGCATTTAGGAAGGTCTGATAAAGGGGAAAACATTGTATCCCTTTTCACGCAAAGGGAAATGCGGTTTGTACATATAATGAAACATATTTGCAGAAATTTGTTCTTTAATATAATATAACCAAATATTCAACCACACATGTATGTATGTATATATGTACATAGCACCATAATACAACAAACTATATAAAAAAAAGGCAAGTGTGATTTAGAAGCAAATGTTTTTACACATTTTGTTAACAAAAACAATGTGATATCAACTTTTTTTAAGTTTTTACATTCAGAAAATATAACTATCACATTTGAAAAAATTTTGATAATAAATTTTTCTTTAATTCCATATCAATTTTAGCAACCAAAATAAGAGGTATCTATTAAAAGCCCAGTAACCAGGGTTGTATACATATTTCATTACAATTTCAAACTTTTTAAAAAATATAATTACCATTTTTGTAGATCATAAAATTGTAAGATTCAAGTCACTAAAAATGTAACATTAGTTGTTCGGATAATTTTTTTTTTATGGAAAACACCACACAATACCTTCGGCAAAAAATTAACGGAATTTTTATTGATATACTATGTAGATACATCTTAGAAATCAAGAAAAGTCCTGTTAGAAATCAAAACTGGTCAAAATATTAATAAATGTTCTTCTATTCGATATTTTAACTGTATAATTTTATAGTAGTTATTATTTATATAAACTTTTTTTTTTTTTTATGTTATTTTATGTATGTATGTATATAAAATATATGCAGTAAAAAATTTAAAAAAATAAAATGCTTTCTTTGAAAAAAAAATTATCAAACAAAATGATCTGACCTGGCCGGGAATCGAACCAACGACCAATCAATCTCATACATGCAAAGAAAAAAAATTTCAGTTCCTGTTCGCTGCTAGAAAAGCAAGGTTACTGAGAAACATACGAGAATGCCGTCAATTCGATTTTTTAATGTAGGGCATGCTGAAATAATTTAAAACTACAAAAAGGCAACAGTTTTGCCTGCCAGGCCATTTCACAATAAAAGTACTAATTTCCACGTGTTTGATAAAATTTTTTTTCTTAAATTAAAAGAGAGCAACACAGGCTACCTTAAGGCAGCGTGCAAGAGTGAGACAACTGTCTAATTATCCAACCTTGTATGATTGAATCATGCATTTGTGCTAAACTTAAAAACATTCGACACAATTCAAATTTCCTTGACAAATGCTTTTATTTACTACTTTGTACTTTGTGTCAACGGAGATATTCAAAGAAAATTAAGTTGACATGTTGGGCAATCGTCGCCAATTCTTAAGTAAAGTAAAGTTTAGTTAAGTTAGGTAAAGTCTTGACTAACTAACCCTTACCTCGCAGCGAAACCTCTTCCAACTGTTCGCCACGCTCTTATTGCTTTGCTGATCGTTGTTGTAGCCAGTAGAATGAGTGGCACAATGCACACATGCCAATTTTTTGTAATTTTGCACAGTGGTTCTAATTACCACACATACACGTGTTAAATGTACACACGATTCAATAATACTTACTATATATTTGTATGTGAACTTGTACGTAGATGTATTTACAATGCTTTGGCATCTTCAACCACCTTTTTATGTTCTTAGCAAAATATAAGATTTCCATTATTACTCACTGCTGATGTACAGTATTTGAGGCGTTCAAAGTGCGCTGACCGTCCGTCAAAAAGCTGCGCATATTTTCATTTTTCCTCTTTTGATCCTTTTTTCAATATTTATACACACAAAGCTCATACACGCATACATACATATGTATGTATGTGTATGCGTAAGTTTTGCTGATACGAGTATTGTTGCCAGCTATTTTTGTTTTCTTTAGCTTCTATGTACATACACACATACATTTCGAATTATGTTCTCATTTTCAAAATTCCATTATTCGCATGTGTTCTCTCCAGCTGTGCAATGTTGGATTTCTACTCGCATTTTGGCTTGAAATTGTTTAAGTAGTTGGCGCCTGTAGTGCAATTGAATAGTTACTTACTGTAAGAAGGGGGAAAAAACAAAATCAGTTAAATACGAGTATAGAATAATAACGTAATGTATAAATTAAATTATTGTGTGCTCAATTTAACTGAACTGGAAGCACTACACGAGTATAAACTCGCAATTCAAAGAGTAATATGAAAATTAAACCCATACGGGTCTATTCAGCGTGATAACGATACTGTTTTTTTTACTAAATAATTTCTTTATAGAACATAGAAACCACATGTAGTAACCAAAATTCTAACAAATGTGGTAACATTGTCCAAGCTGATTCGCAGCAAAGTGCAGAATGTTGCACATTTCAAGGCGTACTGTCCTACCTTTCTTTGTATGCAATTCATATATCATTTACACCGATTCCTTCTTATGTATTCTTATACGGAAAATACTTCTACGTCATACCCTCCCTCGTACGTTTATTCGTTAGACGGTTACTATCTATGTATAGTACTTGTTTGTAAGTTGAAATACTCCTAAGACTGGCATCCCTTATGAGATCAAAAGTGTCCTAACTCAACTCACAGCGCACTCACTGAAGATCAGCGGTGTATTGCGGGGGGTTTAGTAGTTCAAGCTTTGCAGAGCTTTTAATACTTATTGTTTTCTAATAAATCGTCACAAGGGAAATTTCCTGGCTATGTCCCTGACTCGAAATATTAACGACGTTGTAATAAACAGCAAAGAAAAAATAAATAAAAAAGTTTAACTCACTAACGCCTATTCTAAATGGTCGTTGTTGAAAGAAGAATAATTCAAATTCTGAGTTAACTAGCGAATATTTGTATAATAAACTTTGTTCATTAATAATATCCTCGCTATTAGGCTAGCTTTAAGAAGTCAGTTAAAACTGAAATCAATGAAAATCATTACGAGATTAAAATGTTCGAAATGCGCATTAGAACACTTTCTAAGACAAAACGATTATTTGTATTTACTGCTGTGTTAGTTTCTAATATTAATGACGAAAATAAGTGTAGAGCTTCTTGGTAATTCATATTTTCTCATTTATAGCAAATATAGTAATAATTTCCACTCCACTTATTTACATCAACGCATACGTATACTACAATCTTATTACCATATTTTCTTTCTTATACTTATGGAACTTAAAGCTATAGCTGATATTTCGTTCGTAGATCTCCGTATTTCCACATCAGAAAAGCCAAAAAATTTACTTTGCAGCACTTAGCTTTGGTTGTTGTTATTTTCTAATAAAAAACTGTGGCTAAACAACAAATGGCGAAATAAAAACTTTTTAAAGACCAAAGTAAAAAAAAAATTATGTTTATTTGACTAAATTTTTTAATTTTTATTATCAGACAAAACGTAAATTTTTAAATAAGCCCGTGAAGCCAGAGAAGAAATATTAATAAAGAAAAATTGTTTAGTTCAAAAATCAGTTCGCATTTCGCCGACTGTGCAGTTTCTGTCGCCTAACATCACGTTTTTGTCACCTTTTAACTTATAACATAAACAGCTGCTATCTGACACACATATGTATGTGCATATGCATGTACAAACCATATGTACCCTACAAGAACAGTGCCGGTCAATTTACCGTACATACATCTGTTGGTCAGTGGCTGAAAATATGTATGTTGTCAGCACTTAGAACAAATTTGCTATGAGTTTCTTAGGGCCACTATGTAAAAACTGATGTCAACAAATGTGTACGTGTGATATTGTATTGCACTCTAACACTTTAATATTACCGAATAGACAAACATATAGCTCTACTGCTCACTCTCGTTCTTTTTACTGGGCCAATGCTCTCTATAAGATCATCAGTACTGAAAATATGTCTTTATACCTAAATAAAATGTTATTTCCTTTCTTGTTTGATTTAATAAACAAGTTTTTTTTTTATTTTTTCAATTAAATTTTATTGATTTACTACAAGGTAATAACTTTAATCATGGTAAAAAAAATGAAATATATACATATTTATGATGAACTATTTTTTGCGCAGAACTGCTTTCTGCATAAGCCTCCTTCGTCCGTCCTGAAAAAAATATCACTGACCAGACAAACTACGGCTACTTCATCAGTATTTTTGCGCAGAGCTCTTTCATGTTTTATATTAGATTAAAAAACCCGACGATTTAAAAGTTTTCGCAACTATACACTTCAGAGTTTGAATTTATCGTATGTTTCTTTATCGCATATGCGAAATTAGTCTAAATGGTGATTGTCTCTTTTGTGCAACTATAAATGACAACTATTTTACAGGTCATCTTACGGTCAGCAAAGATAAACATGAAAACTTCGTTGTTTCATTCTCGCATATATGCAACCATAGTAACCGTAGCGAGTCCCGAGTGTCTCTTTTTGGCAAGCACCAGTCATCATCAGTTATTTTACCGGTAAGCTGACAGTCAGTGCTGATTTTATGAATGAGAGTGTTTTGGTAATTCTGTCAGCATGTTCTTGTAGGGTAGCTGCTGCCAATAGGTTTGTAAGTGTCAATGATGTACTTTTTTTTCGTTTTTCTGATTGTTCTTATTGTTGTTGAAGGCGGTGTTGGTGCAGCTGTCCACAATACACTTACGAATTAGCATTTATGCGTGGGTATACATTTCGGTCCGTTGCCTATACATACTAGTACATACATACATACATATGTTACATCTGCACTTCCACGCTAACTCATCTTGCTCTAACTTCTTTGCCTTTACTTGTTGTTATCACCAATCGTCGATTATATTGGCTTGTGTGCACACACGTATTCTTCATTTGTTGTCATTTAGCCTTACATTTTTATGTAATTATGTTAGACACAAGTGCGGTTGTTGTTGGTATGTTTATAATTATTGTTGTTATCACTGTTTGGGCGCATTTCTTCTCTTTGTTGGTTTAATGCTGCCAACTGCTTCATCTCTGCTCCTACCCAGCACTTCGTTTTTTTTTATCCTCTTCGTGCTCTTGACAGTTGTTTACTAAGTTGTTTATTTTTAAAGTAACAGGGATAATTTATTCGCCGTACGTCATAACAAATGGCTGTGAGCCTAAGTGAGCGCCACCAGGGCCTGCCGATAATTGGGATGCTTTCCTGTATCTCGAAACTGCACACGTTTTCGTTTATTTATTTTTACAAATTATATCTAGTTTTTATCGCTTAAAAATAATTTACGTTTATTATTTTTACAACTTAATATCTAGTTTCAATCGCTTGAAAATAAATTAACTGATAATCATAAAATAACGCCTATAAACTAACCCAACCGTAATTCATTTTCCAATAAATCGCAATTAAAATACCCTTAAGTGTCCTTTAAGTTGGCACATCAACAATTAAGTGAATGCACTATAAAGTTCATCGCCATAAATCAATAACAATAATTGTACCTAAACACCCAAGAATGTCAAGGTTAAAGAGAGGGGGAGCAGCAAAATTAAATGAATTCCAACGAGTCAGCGAATTTGCTAGCACAAATGAGTAATGTGTCAATGGCGTAAATTTTGCAATTGCTTTCGCCTAGTCTTTGCGACACAGTTATGTATAAATATATGTACATTAGGGTGGGTTAAAGTTTTGGTCGATGTTTGGTACCCCCTAGTTGTGTTTTATAAATCATTTTAAGCAACTTTTCCAATGGAAGTATGGTTTTATTTTGAATTCCGAGCCCCCCAATTTTTAAAAATAGGTATTTTTTTTTCCTTTTCTTAGATCTTCCTCTATCTACTCGCTAAATGAACAAAGCCTATTTTTCTCATTTCAAATTTATTATTCTTTACAATTCCAACCTTAAAGATAAAAACTTGTATAAAATATAAATGAAAAAAATATTCCGATTTTTGTGCCATTTTCGTCCATCTTAAGCCTTTTTTGTTCAAATTGAGTATCAAAACATAATTTTATCGCCGAGCCAATGTCAAATTCGGTTTTTTCGTACCAAAAAACCCCTTTACACATACATAGAAAATATTGTAATCCTTTTTTCAATGCTGTGTCCAAGTCGAATCTTGAAAAGGACGAAAAAATACCTATTTTCAAAAACTGGGGGGCTCGGAATTCAAAATAAAACTATACTTCCATTGGAAAAGTTGCTTAAAATGATTTATAAAACACAACTAGGAGGTACCAAACATCGACTTTTTTTGACCCATACAATTTGACCCACCCTAATGTACATACATATGTATATACATAACTATCCACAATACTACCTAAGCAGACAAAAACAACAATTACATTTAACGTAGCAAAACTGTATGAATAAAAACGTCGGCAAATAAATGATAAAAAAAAATCAAATTAAAGTAATAAAAATTAAAAAAAAAAATTTTATTTGCATGCTTATAAAAATAGGCGCCAATACTCATTGATTAATTGCTGATATTGTTCCCTTAAATTAATTGAAAAATAAAAGAGACATTTTGCGTGCTTCTGGCTTTTGTTTACATTCAACAAAAGTAAGTATAAACACACGAATTATTCATTTAACAGACATACATATATACATATGTATGTATATAAACATGTACGTGTGTATGAAATTTCCGTGATAACTTTGCGTGTTTCTGGACACATGACGTGCAAAAATTGGATAAATTTGCGTAATTGCATTCAAGCATTTGACATCAGTAAAAATAACAATCGCTGGCATAAAAGTCACTATTTGATACTCGTATAAACAAACAAGAAATTCAATTAAAAAATGAAATTGAAATACATATGTACATAGATGTCGTATATGGAGAGAGAAAAATGTATGCTTTTACGCAAAGCGTCCAAGTATCCAAATCGCACATGTACATACATTCATACAAACACACAATTATATCCAAATCCAGCCACTCTCACCTCACTTGCACAATATCCGCAACCAACGAGCCCATATACTACACATTCTTAAAGTTTTCTTTGTATTCGTATTTCGTAACATTTCTTTTGTTGTGTTACAAAATTTCAATTTCTATTTCGTTTTCGTTTTCATTTCATGTTGTAGGTACCAACCTTGCAGGAAAAATTTCCAGTGCAGGAAAAATTTCCAGTGCGGAACTACACCTTTTCCAACAGTATTTCAGAAAAACACAAATGTATTTCAGAGGAGCACAATTGTATTTCAGAAAAGAGGAAAGTAATACCTTGGTGTTTTTCTGAAATACATTAGCGTTTTTCTGAAATACATTTGTGTTTTTCTAAAAAACATTTGTGTTTTTCTGAAATACATTTGTGTTTTTCTGAAATACTGTTGGAAAAGGTGTAGTGCATTTTTAAGGAGTAATTGCAAAATTTTAAGAAAAAATCGTGACGTGTATGAAAACAAAAAATAAAAATTAGGTAGTTAAAAACAATGTAAAAAAATTAAATAAAAACAATAATTATATATTAAAAAAAAAAAAAAAATTTACAAAAAAATTAAACAATATTAAAAAAAAAAAAAATTTACGAAAATTTGTTTGAACAAGCTCGAGGCACAGTACCGAATAAAACTTCAGTAATTCGAAATATTTATTTTTAATTGTCAATTTTTCGTCCTCAATTTGAGAACATTCTCACTAACTCTTGCTTGAGCCTGGACGATGCAACGAATTACTGAGTTTTATTACGCATAGGGTCTCGAAATTGTTCAAATAAATTTTTATATTATACAATTAAAAGGCTGTTTATTAAGAAAAAAATAAAAAAATTTAAAAATAAATAAATTAAAATAAAATAAAATCAAATAACAAAAATTGAATAAAATTAAAAAAAAAATTAAAAAAAAAAAGTTAAATAAAATAAATTAAAAAAAAAAGTAAAATAAAATAAAATAAAATATTATAAAAGGTAAAGTATGAAATAAATTGAAAGTAAATAAAACAACTTGAATTAAGAGCAAATCGCTATCATTGATCGCATTAAAAGGTCTTCCAACATTGAATTGTTCTAGTTTTACCAAACAAATATTATTAGTACTTTATTTTGATTTGCTTCTGATTTTCCGACAGGGTAATTTGATGTACATACATATATTTGAGATGACGGCAAATCGTTCCAGTATACGTCATATTATTATTACCATATTTATCAACTATAAACTTTGTTTACCACATGTGCATTTCTTCCCCCAATGCTCTTCTAGTTATGAGTTTGCACTTATACATACATATACGACGTTTATTTTTTAAGAATAATTTTTAACAAAATTGCGCTTCGAAATTTGTTTTCATAACTGTTTGCTATTTATTTATTTGTTACCATTCAGATTGTTCGTAATTTTCTTCTACTTTGCACTGTAATAACATTTAATAATAACACGAAAAGCATTACCACTGTAGTACACAAAGCAAGAACAACAATGGCATACAGGCACGTGCTGAAGTTTTGTTTACACACGTTTGTGTACCTAGAGCCAAGTCACCTTTCGATTTTAGTCGCTTACTTGACCATTAATGTTACTAACACTGCAGACATTTATTTTTAAAACTAAATTATACGGTGCCTACATATCTGCTGAAGAATATACTGAATCTCGAAACTACGACAATTAATTTTTCTCTTATAGATTGTTAATTATTTTTCAATTAAAATACAGTTCATTCGCTAAGAAAAAAAAAAGATAAAAAAAGTTTCAAATTTAAAACCAAATTTTAAATAATTCAAGAAAATAAAAATGTATACAAATTTTGAATTTAATAAGTTTAGAATTTTCTGAGTATGCAGTTTGGTGCCCCATTAAAGTTTTGTATAAAAAAAAAGGTAGTTGAAGTTCGATTGTCACTCCGAGCAAATAAGGTGTGAGTTTTATTGATCATTGGAAATTTACGCATTTTGCCCTTTCCATTTTCTACTCTCTTTTGGAGTAACTGTCAGAAGGATAATAAGGAGAAATTATTCCGTCATCTGCATTTTAGCCGCGCTTCATTAGTGCGACTGTTATTCAATTAAACTTGTTTCGTACTTCATTTGGGCGCCCACTGGCATACATAACTTTACCTACATACATATTTAGCTACGACGAATTAGATTCATATACATTATATTGATGTTTCACTGTACCGACTGGCTCACCTTACCAACATACAAACATACATACATATATTCTCCTAAAATTATGTCTTGTGCTGAGTTAGTTGGGCCTGGCAGCCTGGCAGGCGTCAATTTAACTGGTTTTTATATCACATTTTAGCTCGTAAAGTGTATTTATTTATAGTCAGAATGAAATTATGAACGTATTTTTGCTATCGTCATAACTTTTGCACACCTCAGTCGCGCGCTGACGAATCATCCCTTTAGTTAAGCGCGATTGCTTAGATCCTTTACATTTTTATATTATTGTTTGCTACTACTAACAAAGTCTGCTGAGTATTTTTCATATACATATGTACTTATTTTTTTTTTTTTTTATATTTTTGCATGTATTTTTTTTTTGCCCTATTGTACTCGTATTGACTTACTTTTCGCATGACCTTCATTGAGTTCGTGTGTAGCAGTACTATGTACGAATACGCCATAAGAGAAAAATGTAAGCACTGGAAAAAGTTTTATGTACATTCATTCACTGTCTATGAAATTTTCGGTTGATGCGGCTCATCATGCTTGCTTTCTTTTTGAATAAGCCCTTATAAGCGGGCAGAAGCAAAGTGTCCTTGAAATTGGTTGATTGTTGTGTTGAGATTTAATTAAAAATTAGTTTGTATGAGTTTAGTTACACACAAACGCTGGTGGCTGTAATAATAAACGCATAACGTATTGACATGCTTTAAGAATAACTATTTTTTTTATCTTTTAATATAAATTTATTATGTTTAAAAATAAAGTTAATGTAATAACAAAAACTGAATGTACCGATGAATTTATTACGAACTCAAATTCTTCAAAATTCTGATTAAGAAATTCAAAACTTTTAGCAAGTAGTTTTTATAAAACAACCTCTTGTTTATAAAGAAATACTTCGGTGGTCTCTTCTTACTTTCACCAGTGTAAATACATTTGAACAATGTAGTTATGTGATCACGAGTATATGCATACATTTAGGCGTTGAAAATGACTTAGTCTTACGAGTGCATACGTACATTAAGCGCTAGTTTTGAAAAAAGTATAGAATCCATTTAAATGTAGCCCACCTAATAGAACTGCGCTATATCAAAAAAATATTTCATATTTTATTGTTTTGTGATAAAAAAATATTGAAAGGTACGCTCTTAAATCTATATTCTTCTATTTCTATTCGGTCCAATTTATTCTCTATTCAAGTGACTTCGACAAATAATAACTACTTGTGAACCACCCTAAGGCACATATGCAGTATATGACCTTTGACTGCCAAGCAGTTGTTCATAATAGTTTTCAGCAGTTTTTACTCAATATTCTTCAATCTGCTAAGGACGTAACAGAGAATGTCGTAAGAAATTTGTAGTTGGTGAGTCACAATGGTTTTATTGCCTCATCGCTATTAGTGGGATTGTACCAGTTCGTTCTATGTAATTTATTCATGGCAATTGAATGTTAAAGAATTTGAGCGTGTTTAGAATTGCTTTACAAATTGTATTAGTAGAACAGTAAAATTGCATATTCGTAGACTGTAAATATGTACGAAAGTTTGTAGCACCTTCAAAAAGGAAAGGGAAATTCTGAAAATATTTTTTAGCTGATAGCAAGCAGGTCTAAGCAAAATAATCGGGTTATTAATAACTACTTAGTTAATGAGAATATGCTGGATTTTCTAATTTCTTGATTTCTATAAATAATCCTTATATCTAATCCAGATATCAACTTTAATAATTATTTTTATTAGTAAGTTTAGTTTTTTCTGAATTATGAGTGCCACATCTTTTCAAATCTACTTCCTGTTTGAGATATGCACATATGTATGTATTTATGTGATATTGATTACCTAAACTGAATTTCAAATTTTTCATTTTTAATCAAAAATGTCCCCAACAATATCCATTGCAATGTTGTAATTGCAGTTAATTTACAACCAACATTGATTTTTGTTACAAAACCACAGAAGACTATTTTTTGTGATTTTTATCAGAAAATGAGTTACATATTATTGTTAAATGGAAATGGAAAAAGTACAATATGCAACGGCGAAGAACAAAAAAGAAAAAAGAATTGCATGTAATAATATACAAATTCGTTGTGCGATATTTGCAGTCTTGTGCAAAGTAATAATAGCGTGATGCATTGTCAAATTTAGATAATTTTTATTTTTTTTTACATTGAATTCAAACGTATGAAGCGTTTAAACCCACTTGCCACGTTATTTTATAAAAATTTTAAATGTGCAATATTTTAGAAAATTTCCGTCAAAACAAGGGAGGCGATTGAAAAGAGAAATGCAAATTTAGCAAATTGGCGTGCCGTGGCCCACTTTCAAAAAAGATTTTTTGAAATTAAAACTTACGACGAGTATATAACATTTCGTTACGCTGCATTTAAAATGAGTAAGTAAGTAAATAGTTCACACAAGACAAAAAAAAACAGACAAAAACTAAATTTTTATAAATTTAAAACAATTTTTTTTTTTGCAAATTATATAAACTTAAAATCAGAATTTTGTTCACTACTAGACAAAAAGGAGTTTTCTAAAAATAACTATAATTTTTTAATTCGAATTTTTGGAAAATGTAAGAAATTTTATGAAAGCAAATCTGCAACACCCTTTTTAAACAAATTTTCAAGAATAACCTCGATTTCGGTGCTATTTACATGCAATACGCAATATTTTTTTTTGATTTTTAAAAAAATTTTGCTTTCGTTTTTAATTATTTTCAAAATTCGATTTATGTACACATCAAACTAACATAGCATGATTAATATTTAAAAATTATAGTAAAACTTAAAAATTTTTATAGTGCTTTTATTTTGCACGCAGTTACCTACATACATACTTACCTAAAAAGCCTCTTTTATCTGTCCACATACATAGCAATTTATGTGACAATGATTTTCCGCTAATAAACGGCAAAGGGTCATGCTGGCCAGCAATTTCCATGTCAAGTAAAATGAAAAGTGGAAAAATGAATGAAATTTAAAGGCAAAATAAATGTATATAAGTGGAAAAATTTAGTTTTAACCAGTTTTAAGTCAGTTGAACTGGTAGTAGCTGCAATGGAAATGCTATAAATGTATATATTTATATGTTTATATTGACATATGTATGTATGTACGAGTTTAGTATGTGTGTTTGTAGAAACATATTTATGTGCGACTTTTCGCATGCAAATTCGGCTAACTGATGGCTATCTTGGCGTGAACAAAAGCATCAAATTGCTCGATATCCGGTCATTATGTATGTAAATACGGCACGAGCCTATTGTGCATACAATCAGTGTTTGTTGTTGCTTTCACTAATTGATAGCAATTAAAATCGGATTAAATAGTAAATAGTATTTTCAGATGCGATTTTTTAATATGAAACTTTTGCTTACACTTTTTTAAACTATGCTTTTACATTGAACTTGTTTTTTTTTGCTATTTTGTTTACACTATTTTTGCTTTGATTTTAAATTTGTTAACTTTTTCCAGTTTTTTCTCATTTCCCTAAAAGGTTTTGTATGCGAGTTTTGAGCGCGTTGAATCAAAAATTTCATTAGATTCGTTTTATATTCACATTTCATGTATCTGCTGTACATACATTTATTCAATTTATATGTAGTTGCACATTTGCATAAATATGTTTGTAGTTTGGGCTTTTATTCGCTACCGATTCACCTAGCGTTTTGTTGACTTCTTAATTGTTGCAAAATTTTGTACTCCTCCGATTGCAGTCAGCTTTATAATTTAATTGTGTGCGAGTTTGCAAAGTGTGTAGTCGCATTACATTTCACTTTTCTTCTTCTGCTCACAACATACTACTTAAGTATCTACATAAACACACACACTGCTACTCACACTGTTTGCACCACTTTATCCTTAGTGACATTTATAAATGGTATTAAAAAAAAAAAAAAAAAAACTAGTTGCTAAACTTTCACAAGGATAATCGTTTGCGCTGGTAGTGGCGTTGGGTCAACGCTTAATGCTGGTTTTTGTGTGACATCGTAAAAGGAAAAATAAAAGTTTGTAGCGGAAAGCGTGTTTGGCATAAATACGTTACAAGCTCAACAAGAAGTTTAATGTGAAAATTTGTTGGTGGTAAGCTGACGACTAATAAGCGGATTTAAATTAGGAAAGTGTGTGTGAAGGAAAATTATGTTTCAAGCGGCAAAAGCAAATAATTTACTGACTTGTTTTGTTCAACCACAAATAAGTTGAGGTAAAAATTTAGTTATGTTAAATTTTATTAATTTCTCGTATACAAGGTGGCGCAAAAGTAAACTTCCGATGTTTTTTGACTGTAATTTAAAGAAAAAATTAAAAAAATGAATTTAAAGAAAATATTCCGCGTTCTGGAGCAGTGTAGCGTAGCATTGTTTATTAGGGGCCATTAGAGCCATTAGGGGCCAATCGCAAAATTTATAGCATTATCTGATAGGAGGATTACTTTTGCGCCACCTTGTATATTTTATGTGAGTAGTATTTTTGAAATTTTTGCAAGACATCATTTTTCCCTATTTGGTACAACAATTTGGGTGAAGGAGAATAGGAAATGGAATGGAAAAGGGGCGTAGAATTTTTGAAAAAGTGTGAAAAACGGTTTGAAAAATTTTGAAATCTTAAGGAGCATTTTTTAAATTTTTTTTAATTCTATAAAAAAAATTTTAAATTTCAGCTTATTTGTATGTACGTGCGTATATTTTAAATAATATATTGTCAAAATATGTCAATATAAGGTGGTGTTATGATTGTGACACGTACATACGTTACAATTTCAATGCAGAACTGATTTATTTTCTTTTATTTCTTTTCTTATTACAGACATGTTACTGTTCTCTCTGACGGATCAAAAAATATGCTGTCCTAAAAGCCAGGTGCGTTACAATCGAATTAATTGAATGCTTTAATATTAAATATAATTTTTACTATACAATTGCTTTTACTTTAAAGTGTTCTTGATTTAAAAAAAAAATTTTACTCTTCCTTACATTTTTCGGCTACCAGATAACAAAGTCGAACATTGCAAAAACATCAGCGACCACAAAAGCAACAACTAACACACTCTCCGTTAACTTATAACAAGAAGTTTTCGTTTTCGTGCAATTTTAAGAAAAGCAACAACAACAGCAGCAGTAGCGATAACAACAAAACAAAATCGCTAAACTTTCTTAAAATCACCGGAAAACAAATGCATAAATCGTAAAAGGCAAGAAAGGGAGAGTAACAAACAGTCCTAAGAACAAATACAAAAAAAAAAACTTGTTAAAAAACAACAAAACTTTAAGTAACAAAGAATTTAAATTTTTAAAATTTTCATACCTCAGATAAAACTTGTTCCGTTTCCGCAGCCAAGCACTCTTGAGTGTGTGCGACATTGCCCGATTTTAGGCGCAGTTAGTTTAGTTAGATCTGAACTAGCTGCCAGGCGGCAAAGTACTTTGAAAGTAATAAAAGTAGTTAATTAAATTTTTGGCTGTAAGCTCGTGCGGCCGCCGCATTGAATTTCTTTTAAATTTCACATTTTCGTAATGAAAATTGCAAACATGAAATTTAAGCGCAAATATGGCTGTTTAAATATTTGAAAAATATTATTAGTGTATTTTTCGAATATTTTATTTCGTAGCATTTTATAAGTTTACATAAATATATAAAACTAAAATTAACCACCCACACTCCCTTTTTCTAACTATTTAAATCTGTGTCTGTCTGTTTGCGTCCCCTGTCACACGCCCCCTACAGTTTAGAATTATAAAAACACACAAATACTCAAATACTCGAAACTTTTAAAGACACTTTTACATTACAAAAAACACAAACAAAACAAAAATTAATTACTGAAAACTCAATTTATAGCAAAATATTTTAATTATTCAAAAGCAAAATTTTTTAAAAAGGCGTACGTAACATTTAATACAAGCAGACACTTAACGGCATTGTGTATTTTTTTTATAAACATTTTAGGTGTTTCGTCATTTCTAAAGAAATATTATCTCACAATTTGAGCAGCTTTCTGCGCATAGTTTTTTTTTCTGTTAAATTTCGAGTTAAATATTTTTTTTTGCATTCGCAACGCTAAGAAAAGTTTTTAATTTATTACTTAATTTTACCGATAATATTAAAAAAAAAAAGTTACTCATTAAATAAATCGAATAAAACGTACTTAAATCTACGTGCAACATGGATTCTCTATCGCCCGATTTACTATGGATGGTCGTGCTCGGCTTTTTAATTGCTTTTGTATTGGCTTTTGGCATTGGCGCGAATGATGTGGCAAACTCATTCGGCACAAGTGTTGGTTCGGGTGTGTTGACCATACGGCAGGCTTGTGTACTGGCAACAATATGTGAGATATCTGGTGCAGTTTTGATAGGTGAGTTCCATTCTGTGATAGTCACACTTTTGTTGCATACTTTTGGGCACTATGGTATTGACAATAGTCATGTACATATGGGTCTTGTCAAAGGTTTTTAGAAACAGTTTTTTAAGAACACCTTAAATTTGGCAACAAAGAAAAGGAAGTTTCCAAAAGTAAAACTCCTTAATAATTATTTTCAAAAATGTTGTCGGATACTCTTAGGCTTACTCACAAATGTTATAATATTACAACCAACCGAATTAATTGCTTTCCTCTCAACTAATAGGCTACAAAGTTTCGGACACTATGCGTAAAGGTATTCTAGAGGTTGGTCTCTACGAAGGCGCCGAAGAGGAGTTAATGTTGGGCTGTGTCGCAGCATTGGCTAGCAGCGCTATCTGGCTATTGGTCGCTACATTTCTCAAGCTACCTATTTCGGGTACACACAGTATTGTTGGTTCGACAATTGGTTTCTCGTTGGTCGCTCGTGGCACAGAGGGTCTGAAGTGGTCGACATTGGCCACAATTGTGGGCTCGTGGTTTATTTCGCCAGTGATGAGTGGTTTGGTGAGCATCTTACTATTTTTGGCTATACGAAAATTTATTTTGCGTGCCAGCGATCCCTTGAGAGCGGGATTTCGGTCGTTACCGATTTTCTACGGTGCGACAATCTTTATCAATGTGATCAGTGTGGTGTTGGATGGACCGAAGTGTGAGTAATCCTTTTAAGTTATGCGATTCTTTTATAACAGTAAATATATTTTGTTATTAATATTATATTTTCTGAATAGCGAATTTGTATTATTTTTTTTATTATCTAGTAATATTTTTTGTACTAAAATTTTGTACGAAAATTAATTTTCGTTTTGGTCTTTCCGAGATTGCGCTTTAGTACTGACACTAATTTTTTCTGAAATTCCTAAATTAGAATCCAATAAAAAATAGACAAAAATCTTTAGTACGTATTGTAAACACTAAATTTAAGTTTCAGTTTTAGTACTAAAATTATTTTTATTTTTCTTTGACTTTTCTACAAAGGCTACAAGTAGAATATTTTAAATATTCTCTAATTTTAGCGTTGATATATCAATGAAAGTTGTTTAAATTAGTACTAAAAATTTTAAATCAAAAATCTTTTGATATTAAATAGTTTCATTTAATTTTGTATTATAAATGTATTTAATATCAAACTTAAATATCTTTTAATTAAAATTAAATTTTTAATTACTTATAAATTTAAACTTTGTCAACTATAATTTTGTTTAGTGCTTTATATGGATAACATTCCCACGTGGATTGCCATAAGCGCGAGCATTGGCCTCAGTTTATTGGTTGCGCTTCTCACACAGCTTATTATTGTACCAATTCAAAAACGTAAAATCGCAAAGCAATTACGTGCTCAAAACCCTGTAAAATTCAATTTCGAAGATTCTGTTGGTGAGTAAGAAGGGCTACAGCTTTTTTTTTTCAACAAATACACCCCTTCAAACTCACTCTCTCTTTCACACATTAATGTAGAATCCTCACCGTCCGGTAGTCCTAAGAAAAATCGTCGACCATTATCACTCGTCAGCGATGGCAAACAATTGCCTGCGATTGCCGAAATCACCGAACTCGTTTCGCTCACCGATAATTCACCGAAAACTTTCAAGTTAGCGCCCTGTGGGCTCAATAAAAATGGTCACACTGCAACGCCGAATAACGGTTATACTGCGGATGGTTATAAAATTAATCCGGAAATTATAAGAAAAGCTGAGGATTTGCTGGGCAAAGCCAGTTTGGATAATACGGATTTGACCATAACAAGTTTGAATTTCATTGATGAGCAATATCAAAATGGCAATGGCAATGGATTGTTGCAACATGGCAATAGGAACAACAATACGACTGGATTTATATCGAATGGCAAGGGTCAAGGTAGTCCGCTGCAAGATTACTTCAAGCCGGGCGTGAAATCACCTCTATTGGATGCAAAGAGGTACTAAATGAATGGTTTTAATTTTTTTTTCTTTAATTATAAATGAATCGTTTCACTTTTCACAGCACCGAACATTCCCATGAGCTTCCACATCACCAACAGCTCGATAGCAAGCGTGCTGAAAATAATAATATTACACTAACTGCCAAGGACACAAGTACCACCAACAGCGCTGTACCTGCACTCGCACTCGCAACCGCACCCGCTACTTCTTCTATCACACCCATTACAGAGCCAGTTGGAGACGCAATCAAAGTTGTAGCCGATGTTGTTGTCACAAGAGCCACAACAACAACTGTGGGGCCCATAACAACATCCACAACTGCTAAAAAAGATTTGAAAGTTGTCGAGAGTGGCAGTAGTTTGGAAATGATGATCTCGTCTACTTTGTCGCCGAACTCGAGTAAGGTACCGTTGATCGAAAGCAAAGAGCTAATACACGAATTCAAACAGAGAGATGGCAGACCAGTGCACAATGATGAGGAATCGGAGGAGGTGTCGATGTTGTTTTCATTTTTACAAATTCTAACTGCAACATTTGGCAGTTTTGCGCATGGCGGAAATGATGTGAGGTAAGTGGAGTTACTGCAAAAGGTAGTGAGACAGGCTGCGGCTACGTTTCGTAAATGCATTGCATACTTTAGGGAACAGTTTTTGACTTGGATGAAGATTTAAGAAATTGTATCCGTTTTAAGTGGAGAATGTGACTTCTGTTTAAAATTTGTTAGCTTGCTTTTCTATTAGTAATACCATTTGTATATGAATTTTCAAAAAAAAAAAAAAAAATTTTTAATTGCATTCATTTTAGCAACGCTATTGGACCACTTATTGCTTTGTATATGATTTACAAAGAAGGTTCTGTGATGCAGAAGGCCGAAAGTCCTATTTATATTTTGATCTACGGAGGTATTGGTATCTCAGTTGGTCTATGGCTGTGGGGACGACGGGTCATCGAGACTATTGGCAATGATTTAACAAAAATCACATCATCAACGTAAGTTGTTAAAATAATTAAAAAAAAAAATTTATTTATGTAAACATAAAATAATCATTCGAAAATATGCATGTAATAAGCAAATGACAAGAGTTTCGAAAATGTAAGTTTTAGTCATGATTCATGATGCAATAATGAAAGGTGTTGTACGTTTGCAACTTCTCGCTCTAAATCAGCCATCTTGAACGCCCTTAGAAACGGTGTTGTTCCTTTGCCGAATTTGGTTACCAGTTTTGTAAAAAAAAATGTTGAATTGTAAAGTTTTTCATGTGAAAGTTATAATATGTATTATCGATTGTTTTGACATTTTGTATAATTTTTCTCATTTGTTGGTAAAAGGTTTTCTAAAAGAGTCGAACTCTCTTTTTTTTATAAAAATTGTCAAGTATTTGTATATTAAAACATTGTTAATATATTAAGTGGAATAAAGGCTCTAGGGTTCATTTCGGAAGACAGGAAAAACAATTTTATTGGCATTTCCAATACAATATTTTATTCGACAAAAAAAATGTCCGTTTTTTGATAAAGTATCAAAAGTAGTTAATATTTCTCTATAAGCTCTGAAGATATCCTCTATATCGTTCGATAATCTGCTCAAATTTAAATGATTGACGCTGCTTCATAAAATTATCGTCATAGAAGAACTCCCATTTCTCAAAAGCCGCCTTCAACCGACTCGATCTTCTCGTCAACGTCAATTTTTCGTTTTCTCCGCTCGTCTTTGTAACAAGCAAATTTTATATTCAATTTAAGCTATGGATATTGTATTCTAATAATTATACCATAAAGGCTAAAGGAACTCCATGGACCTGTATATTTATGCTTTTTCAGTTATCAATTAGTTTTTCCTAAAAATCCCGCCTTCAGTGCTTTTATGCTCATAACCATTGAGGATTACCTTCAGTTTCTTCATGATCTAATGATTGAAAATTAACTATCTTAACGTGGGAAACCCCGGGGGAACCCGCACTTTTCCGAAAAATAGTTAATCGCTGGACAAACATTGTTATGTTGTTGGTACGGTTTGAGTGCATTCGCGTCATATTTGAACATTTAACATTAATTTCTAAAGAATAACCATTATCGAAGAAGTTTTTTTTTTTTTAATTTTGGCATCCAAAAACACTTAAAACTCGTACGTAAATACAAATTATATAATTAATTTTTTTTGTCAGTTTTCATATAAAATTCATGGTATTCGAATCATTGTGGGTAAATTTTATTTAAATATCTTCACTTATTTGTACTTTTTCCTAGGAACGGCCTTCTTTTATTCCCGTTTCTCTAATACTTCTAAAATACTATATTGAGCTAAGGGCGTTCAATCTGGCGCTGTCACAACGTACAACACCTTTCATTATTCCATCATGGTCATGATTCAATTATTAAAGGTTTGGTAACTAAGCAGCTAGCTCCCTCACTTTTTGTCAAACGGCTCCCATAGCATCAAAACCGTGTTGCTTCTTAAAGATAATAATAGTAGTTACCTCAAAACTTTTTAATACCAAAAACTAACAGGCAACACTTTTTTTGTTACTTATGTGCGCATAAATAGTAAGTTTAAGTCCAGATTTTAATGACAGCAATTTTTCTGATTACAAGATTGACTGCATATTGTAAATATTTCATGTAAGTGCGTATAAATGATGCGCTTTTTCACTGAACGCTTTTTACGCGCATATAAATTCCATGTGACAGTGTGGAAAATTTACAACTCCATTAACTCCATAAAGTCACTTACTATTTATCGGAATAAAATGGTTGGTCCTTTCAACGTCCAGGGGTTCATCACAATATTAAGAATAACCCTGATACCGATGGTAAATAAATAAAAGGAATAAACCGAATAAATAACTTAGATTGAAATTTTTTTCGCTAGCTAAAAATTGAAAAAAATATCTACCAAGAGTACATAATTATTAAAATATAAATTAAAAATAAAATGAAATGACTCCAAAATTTTTAATTAAAAAATCGCTAACATTTTACTACTTATTATTTACTTTTTAAGAAAGGGTAACAAAATCTAACCCGTTTTCCATACTACGTAAAACAACCCTTTATAAGGGAGTGTCAAAATTCGAATGTACCTAACCTTTTATAATTGAATCATGTGTTTTAGTCAACTAAAATTTTGTGCTGATTTTTAAAATAAGGTTGCTTTTTGGCTTTTAACTGAAAGTATGCTGCATTAAGACGAGTCGAGAGTTAAACCTCTCAGCTTTTGGTTGCAATGAAGCCTCATTACGATCGTAGAAGAAATGCTCCTTAGGCTTCTCGTAAATCTACGCCTTGAGTATTAAACGTCCAGGACCACTGGAGAGTTTCCTAGACTACCTTTGTTCTTCTATGCCAATTTGTATCTATCCTTCTAAGGCTCTTGTCATTTTGCATTGCAAATGAACGAACTTTTAAATATGAAAAAAAAAATATATCCTCTTTCTCTCTTTTAGCGGCTTCACCATTGAAGTTGGTGCCGCTATTACAGTGCTGCTGGCAAGCAAAATCGGTTTACCCATTTCCACGACCCATTGCAAGGTCGGTTCTGTTGTTTTTGTTGGACACGTAAGCGCTCATGGGCATAAACCAGCAAATGATGCTAATGGCAAAGCAGCACTCTCAAAGGAAGTTTCCATTGAAGGTGCTATCGTTACATCGTCCACTGCTACAACACCAACAACAAATGCGAATGAAAATAGCAGCAAAATGACAGTGACATCCTCAACAAGCGCCAACGCTCTAGCCAATGGCGTAGATGCTGTGACCGCCGGCGTGGGTGATGGCGATGGTGCGGGTGCGGGTGCGGGTGCTGTTGTTGGCGCCGTCGATTGGCATTTGTTTAGAAATATCGCGTACGCTTGGATTGTAACCGTTCCGATAACGGCATTGCTCTCAGCTGGCATAATGTTTCTGATGTGCAGCATCGTTTTGGTCTAAAGGATGGCGAATTGCTGCAAAGCAAAAATAGATGAAGTAAAATTAAAAAAAGAAGAAAAGAACCAAGTTACAATTATTAAGTATTCAACAAACTTACTTAAGTAAGCGTATTTACAAACTTACATTAAACGATATTGTACTTATTATGGTAAAGTAATTTATTGTTATTATTAAAAAAAAAAAAAAAATTATGTATGTATATGAGAAATTATTCAGAAATTGGCAGCGGAAGTGGAAAAAATTGTAGCAATGCTTGAGAAAGGAATTTAAAGGATTTTAATGTCTGTATCATTGTATATTGAGTTGTAAGAGTCAGTCAGTCTGCCAGTCAGTGTCAATACATTAATTCCATACAAAAAAAAAGCAAGTTAAGTTAAACAAAAACGGAAATATGAATATTGAATTAAATTGAACATCAAATGAAACTAAACAAAATCAAAATAAAAAATATAAGGGCCTGATTTGTGTATGTGTTTAAGCAAAAGGCTTAAATTGTTTGTTGGTTGGTATTTGGAAAATAACTTGTTTTTAATTCGTGAGCATAAACATAATATATTAATTCGTCAATGAAAAATAAAATATAAAATAAAATTCGATAATAAATATAAAAAATAAATGCATAACAAAAATACATAATTAAAAAAAAAAAAAAATAAAAAAAATGAAATGAAATTCAATAAACCTTAAATTAAATACTTAAAGTATTTACATGAAATAATATATAACCTAATATAATTGTAACGAAAGCGTTGAAAAATTATAAAGAAAGTGAAATTCTGTAAACAAATACTGGCTAAAAATTAATAAAGTTAAAACAAAAACACATAATAAGAAAGAAAGTAAAAATAAAAAAATTACGTAAATAAACACAAATCACAGTAAAATATAAGCAAAATAATAAAAAAAAACTACATGTAAAATTTAAAAAAATAAATACATATGTATAATACAAAATAAATGCAATCAAAAAATAAACGAAATAAATAAACTTAAATAAAATGAAAGCAAAAATTAATAAAAATAAAATATAAACGTACAAAAGAAATGAATTGAAAAGAAGTAAAATATATATAAAACAAAATAAAAATAAAAAATTTGAAACTAAATGAAAATGTATTGCACAGTAAACAAAATGACAACAAATATACCAAACAACTACTTAAAATATAAATTATAACTCAAATTAACCAAATAAAATTTTTTTTAAAAATAAACTAACTAAAAGAAAATAAAACTACAAAACAAATTAAATTAAAACGAATCTAAAAAAGAAATATAATAAATTAAAAAAACAATTCAAAGCCAGTTATATAATTTTTCAGGCGCGCAGTTCAAAAAATATACCACACAAATGATCCTGGTATAACGGAAAAGATACTCAATTAAAAAGCAATCGATTTTGAAATTTTTATTACGGCCAGATATTCGCATATACAACATACGTTAAGAAAAAAGTAAAAATAAAAATAAATAAAAACACATTTTTGAGTTTCTTTTGAACAAAATCATAACATTAACTGTAAACAAACAATATCGAAGCAGATTCTCAGCACTTGCAACTAAATACATATATATTTTTTGTTCAATAATTTTAAAATACATACATACTTATGAATTGTGTTACATTACATACATACATACGTGTGGTAACAATGCATTAAATTACTACGTTATATTTTTATATCATGAAAATTAATTTGCAAGTATTTTGAAGCGGATTATAAGTTTCGCTCAAAATAGTTTTACATAAATAAACGCGTAATAATTATTATATTTTTAATAAAATATTGTGTCGCAAATTTGTTAGCATCGTGTTTTTTATATACTCGAATACAGCGATTTTAATTTCTTTCTGATTAAAAAAAACATTATGCATATCATTTTTAATTGTTTTTACGCTTTCAATTTTTTACAATATGAATTTACTGTTTCTAAAACAAAAGAAAATTTTATTGAAATTAAAAACTAATTTATATTTAAAATACAGACACCACTTTGTTAAACATCTGCACACTTGCAAACACTTGATAAAAATACAAACCTATTTAATTTATTAAAAATAAAAATCAATAAAAAAGTAAAATACCAAAAAAAATATTTGTGTAATTGCTTTGGTAGCACTACAATAATTATAGTAGTAAATGTATTTAGTTAAACAACAAAAATAAATTGATGAAATTATTAATTTAAAAGGTAAATTTTTAGATATTACAAGTGTATAGAGTACTTCAAGTACAACATTTACTATGATTAGTAGTTAAAAATTAGAGAGAGAAAGGTTACAACAAACAAAAACAATACAAAAAAAAAATAAAATTAAAACTGCGTGCAACTTTTCCAGCTGCAACATTTTTATATGTAGTGACAAATAATATTTTTTAATGCTTAATTTTAAACAACGCGAATCAAGCGCATTTGCTTGTAAATTTAATTTGAGTACTAGTGCTGTGTAACAATTTTATATTCAAATGGAACTAAAAAAAAATCAGTACTAAAAATGTTCTAAAATTTTTATGTTGAAATTTTTGAACAAATTATTAATAAACTCATTTCGAAAATTTAGTTCTAAAACTGAAAAATTAGTACTAAAGATGTACTAAAACCTGAAATTGCAAATAATGTGTTAACTCATTGAAATAATCCACAATTTGCTGATGTTTTAAACTGAAATTCTACAACAAATGCTCTTTAGCTAAAGCAGTTGTCTGAAATAAAACCACTTTAAAAGCTTTTTAAAAAGTTTTACCTTACTAATTACTTTCATTTTCCAGGGTGTAACTAATTAATTAACATGGATATGTCCTGACATGAGCATGTTAATGCCCCAATTTAAATTAGTCGATAAAAGAGTAACTTTTAAATTTCTATTATAATTATTTTATTTTTTTACGATTTTCATCCATACAATGTATGTACGTATATAATATCTTAATAGACGTTTAATTTTTCTATTTAAGTGTTTAATATAAAATCGTAAAAGTTTCATGACGGCGCTTAAAAATTCAATTTAAACATACTAAATAAAAAAACTCTTTCCTTAAGTCTCAAAAATTTAATTTTTTTTGTAGTTTTTAACATAAATTATTATACTGAGAAGTGCTTTGTTTTGTTTTAGCAATTTTTTGCTAATTTTAGAATTCTTTCATCTTTTTTTTCAACACTTAAAAAACCAGAAGGATTTTCGTTTCCTTTTACTAAGTTGTCTTCGAGTTCGTATAATACTTTGTAACTAACAATTCTAACTAATTTTTAATAAAATCCAAAAATGCATATTGCTTGGTCTCACCAACTAAAATGAAAAATAAAATAAACTTGTTGCCGAGCGTGGAACAAAGAAATGTCAATATTACTACTGGTAGTAGCAAAAACAATAAAAAGAGCGTAAACAAAAACAGACAATTTTATTGTATTTTCATGTGTAACTAGAGGATAAATAAATAGCTCCAAAAAAACTGTTGAGTAAAGCGTAAACAAGAAAATAATGAAATAGTAAATAATTAAGTGAACATTTATAATAATATCTCCAATTGCAAACACAAAAACGTAAACAAATTTTAATAAACAATTTTTTTAAGCAATTCTTCATTGTCGAAGTCAGCAAGCGTCAAAAATTTTTTGTATTTATTTTACTACAAAAATTAAAGTAAACAAAAACACCGCTTTAAGGGCTGTGGTTGTTTTGAAAATTCGATTTTTTTTTTACTTTAAAAATAAAAAAATGTTTTCCCTCACACAAATATAACGTAAAAACAAGTTGTTTTCAGTAAATATTATATTAAATAAAAACTCATGCCATCAAGCACAAAAACCTGTATGATAACAAAAGTATAGAAAAATAATAGCTCAGACAAATAACATCCACTATCATAAATATTTCAACCAAAAGCAATTCTTGTAAAACTCGAAAATATATATACCAAATGAATTTATAATTTCCAATACAAAATGAAGATTAGTAGAAATAATCAATGAAAAAAAATCAAATACAAAACAAAAATGGAAGAAAATATATTAAAATAAATAAAAAAGTCATAAGTTCCTCGCCAACTGATTACTGTGCATTTTAAATATCTTTAATAATATGATTTTAAAACAAACACTGTTTTCTACATAGTTTTGTTTTCTTAGTGTTAGAGGGGCTTCTAGAATCGAGATTGCTTGGAGCGTATCGGTCCTCTGAAAATCAACAAGCATACACTTTTACTACCTACAAGAAGCTTTGGAGAAGGGAGCTCCCTATAAGGCTAACTTCATTCGCGCCTATCTTAAGAAGTCGGACGTGGTTTAAGTGCCTAGCTTCGTCTGCGAGGTATGATCACATATTTAATCCGGGTCCACGAGAAACAGGAGACCAATTTTAACCGATTTTCTTGTTTTCAATATACATATGTACATTAGACCAACTTGACACAGCTAGCAGAGTCGCTGGTACTTAATCCGCTGCACTATGTCTACGTCCTTGTACAGTTCGTATAGCTCATCGTTCCAGCGTACGCTGTATTCGCCGTCGCAAAGACGCAAAGGTCCATAAATCTTTCTGAAAATCTTTCTCTCGAACACTCCAAGAGTCCTCTCATCTGATGTTGCCATCGTCCATGCTTCTGCGCCATACAATAGGAAGGGAGAGACTTATAGAGTATGGTTTATGTCAGTCGTGAGAGGACTTTACTGTGCAATTGCCTACTCATTCCGAAGTAGCACTTGTTGGCAATAGAGATTCTGCGTTGGATTTCAAGGCTGACGCTGTTATTGGTGTTAATGCTGGTTCCTAAGTAAGTAAACGAAGTCCTCTACTTTTTCAAAGTTATAATTGTCAACAGTGATGTTAGACCCCAGTAGTGATTGTGCCGACTGTCTATTTGATGATAGAAGATTTTTCGTCATTGCTTTTATTACTGTTTGACAAATCAGAAATTCTCCGCTTTAATAATACATAATCTAGAGTGAAATATATTCCCGATGTTGATCAGCGTAAACTGCAACAGCAAAAACCGAATAACAGCTCATCAATTCGGTTACAAAACAGAAAAGCGCTTAAACTTAAAAAGCTTAAACTTAAAAAGCTGGCTTGAAAAAGCTTGAATTGTAAAGTTACACTTTAAAGGAATAATTGTAATTGAAATATTATGAACAAATGAAAATGTTAAAGGAAGGATCTATTTTTCTTGTTAAAGTAAACGTTTACTGGAATTATTCTATTCCATCAAAATTATTTGACAGCCAAAGGTTGTCACCTCAGTTTACTAAGTATTCACGTAAAGTTTTAAATCTTACAGAAAATGATTGTAAACAACCTTTGTTGTGATGACATTGCTGAGGCACCAATTTTTTATAGACGCTAATTAATAGAGCCGTCAAAGTTATGAGCTGCTAATTGTTGTAAATGAGTTGTTTGCTAATCAAATGAAGTACTGAGGAACGCATTATTCTGTATTGTTCATGTGTGTAGATTTTATTCTGTTAAAAAAAACACTTGATTTTCAAGCGACTTTAAACTAACTACTTGTTTGTTTACAATCCATCACATGAGTCACGGTCATGCTGTCTCCCTGAGGGAGGAACTCAAGCCCAATTCATATTTATGTCTTTATTCACTTAAGTAAAATTGAGCCTTTTTGTAGTTGACAATAGTCGTTTTTGTATTGGCTTACAAGAGAAGGAACAAGTGCATTTTTGTTTAACAAGTCCGCATTGTTATTGTTTCTATATTTAAATTTCACATATTGTTACAAATTCACGAGTATATACATACATGTACCGACATCCGACTTTCTGCTACTGACTCTGCGTGCTTTGAGTTAAGAAGTCATGCTTGCGAGCAAGCTTAAGAGCTTTCACGTGAGCGTGTGTGAGTCTCACTCACTCACTGAGCAATTTAGGGCGCTAGAAGATACAAATGTATCTCATTGTTGGCTACAGGTGAGATTGATCGAAGAATTGTTGTGAGCACGAAAATCTTCTCAAACTCAACTAACTTTTTAACTGCCACTGACGGCCATCAGGTGTTGGATACGTTCTCCGCACTGTTTTTTTTTTGCTTTCAAAACTACAAAAGACTCTGTCTCGCTGCGTGTGTGTGTGTGTGTGCTGTTGGCCCACCTTTTCAAGTGGCATTCTCGCTCATAGCTACGCTGCCGTTAAGCGTGTTGACCAAGTCACAGTTGAGTTTGGAACTTGGTAGCGTGCGGTTGTGGCTTTCGCTTAGATTCGTTATTATCGAGACGTGGAAATAATTAAAAAAAAAAATACTGTTAAATTATACAAAGTGTGTGCGTTTTTTGGGTTGAAATTAGAAAGACAGTGTTTCGATTTTTGTTTGGCGTTGTTTCGTGCGCTCATAAAACTAAAAAAAAAAAAACGAAGTAAAAGGTTTAAGAAAAAGGTTTTTATTGTTTTCTTTAAAATTTTTAATTATATTTTTTTGATTTTTTTATTTTGCTACTTATTTATTTAAAGTTTGCCAACCATATAATTTTGTGAAAAAAAAGTTTAAAAAGTTCAAAAACTACATGCAATATTTCAAACAATTGTGTAAACGGTACTCGTACTTTTGAATTTGTTTGCTCGTTTTGCTGCTTTACAGAATCGTTTATTTACTTTTTTGTTATTGTGTATGTATGTATGTGCATGTGCATGTGCATTGTAGAACCTCCAGACGTTGACGTGAACTACATCATTCGCCTGCCCGCCTGCCTTTAGGTAAACTTGTTGCAGCGCTTCAGACGTTTGCGGTTTCAATTTCAATAACAGCAAGTTGGAGTTGCTAAATTATGAAGCTGTTGTTTTGTTTTTGTTTGTATTATTTTTTTTCACGCCTACACGATAATGCAACCGAAGCGTGCAGTTTAGTTTGAGGAGCATGAGAAAAAAAAAATTAACTTTTAAAATGCAATAACTTTTAAAACAAGAACTTACGTAACGTGGAAATGTTTGTAATAAATAAAAGTAAAAAACTACAAAGAAAATAAATGCCAATCAAATTGCTTATAATAAAAAATTTAACATTTTATAGTATACAAAATATAATGAAAATTGCTGCAAGTAAGCTGTTAATATAAAATAAAAAAATATAAATTACAAGTTATGAAAAAAAAAGAAATTAAAAAAATAAATTAAATATAAAAAAATATAATTTATATAATTGGGACCTGAATAAATCATCACAATCTAGGCCTATCATTTAATAAGTAAATAAATAAAGTAAATTTATTAAAAAAAAAAAAAAAATTGCCTTACTAAGAAAAAAATATAAATATATAAAACATAATTAAAGCAAATTGGTTACAAGAATAACAATAAATTGCGAAATTAAATACGAATTAAAGTCATAATAAAATAAGGGAAGAATAAAAACAAAAAAGGTAATATTGTAATAAATCACAAATTGCAAATAAAGTTATTTTCTTAGAAATAAACAAACTTATGAAAATAATAAAATAAAATCAAAAAAAAAAAAAAAACGAAATGGAACAGTAAAAAACTTTCAGAAATGGGTAGTTATAAAATAAGTTATTGTAAAAGTTACTAATAACAAATAAAAATTTAAAACATTAAAATATAGTCAAACAAATAAATATTTATAATAAAATAGAATGCAATGCAACTAACAAATAAATAAATTCAAGAAGAAAGGGATAAAATAAAATGAATTACAATATAAAATATTTCCACTAGGCCTTTCCAACGATATTTTCAAGATAAGGGCAATTAAGAAAAAAAAAATGAAATAAATTTTATGAAAAAATATATCAAATAAAATTAAATGCAATAAAATGAAATAAAATATAATAAATTAACACCAAAAAATACTTTTCAAATCGACTAAGAAAGATTATTTACGATTTTTATGCTGCTGACTAAAAGTTTGATCAAACAAGTAAGTACCATTTCAAGTTTCAATTTCTTTTTTTTTATACTTTAAGCTTATCAATATATGGCATAACACTCAAAGTACAGTTAAGATTTAAAAATTTTTGCAGAAGGTAAGGAAAGTTGTGGAACATAATTTTTAATTAAATTTACTTTTAGTTGCTAAATTTGTGCAACTATTTCTATTTTTTCTTAGTTTTATTATATTTTCAAAAAATACTCTCGAATGAGTTTAGGCAATGCTTGTTGGCATATACTTAAGAAATAACAAAAAACTGAATTCTTCAAATAGTTAATCTCTTAACAAAAAAAAGTACTTGAAACATAATTTCATTTTAATCTTTTTTTTTTTTATAACTATATCTTGTTTTTGTATGGCTTATGATTTTTGTTAGGATTCTTTGCAAACATATGTATATAGTATGTATGTTATGTTTATATGTATGTACGTATATTTCTTTACCGTTTAGCTTCACTCATCGTTTGCCAATTACGAATAAATGCAACAAAATCTGCCTGATTCAGCAATCATAAAATTAGTTTCGTATTTTTATTTGGCACAGTTCATTATTCGCGGCTTTTTTTTACCAATTTTCTATCATTTATTCGTAATGTTACTTACTATTTCCTTTACTCCTCGCGCTCATCACCAACAACAACAACCACAACACTAACATTGATTAATCCGATTTGCGTGCAATGAACCTCAATTGTGCTGATACCACAAAATTTATAAGGTTTTTTTTTCAAACAATTTTTGTGTAACAACTTGCATTTGTTACTGTCGGTTTTTTTAAATTTTTTTTTTTTGTAAGTTAAGGTGTGCTTTTTCACATGTTCATACATACTTGTATGTACAAATGTGTGCACATTTGTGTAATAAATACATTTCCTTTGGCATGTACTTACATGTGTAGATAAGTATGTATGCACATATCTCGAATGTAATTTGTGCTTTTCAACAAATAATTTACACTAAAGTTTTTACTTTGCACTTAATTAAGTAGTTTTGAAATTGATTTTACTTGTACCTATTGACTGGTAAATAAAAGAGTTGAAGTTGAAGCAATTTATTTTTTTGTTTACCATTTAAAGACTAAACACAAAAACTTTAATTTTTGTTTCGCATGAACAGAAGTTAATTAATTATCTTTAATTGGGTCATTCGCTCCTGGCGTTGATAGTTTCGTAAATGACTTTCAGTTTTTCTGTCTTATATGTTTCAGATGAAAATGAAGTAACTTTGTTTGCGATTCACTAAAGGTAGATACTTTACAAATATGAAACTTGTACGTTATGCAATTTATTCATATATTCAATTATTTAGTTTAAATAAGTAATTGTTCATATTTTACTTAAAAACGTATAGAATACACCTGCAAGTTGATGTGACATGACATCATGATGAAGTCATCTCTCCAATGCAATCATTTTTATTTTCTTACGAAATCGCTAATTATTCAAAAACTGTGCGCAAGTAATTCTTAATTAATTGCATACAAAAATAATTGATGAATAATATTTTTAATGCTATTTCTATTGATTACTCCAAGGGCCGCCTCTCTGCTTGTGCAACAGAATTAATATGATTTGAAAAGTGATTGCATTATGCAGTACGAATATTTCCAATGCTCTTGAAAGTAATTTGGTCTAGCAATGATCTCAAAGAGCGAACAGGAAATTCGCTGGCAATTCTTTACGATTTTCAGTAGCAGACCTTTCTTTACACACATGTGTATATGTACATATGTAGAGGCATGTCTGGATCTTTGCACGGTGTCTCCAAAAAACCAAGCTATACTTCTGCATACGGATCTATGTTTCTTTCAAGCTTTGAATATCAAAAATTCCAGACACTACAAGAAAAAAAAAAAGAAGAATTTAACTTCTCTATAATTTGCCATTTCACTGACATCAGCAATTATGTACTTAAATAAATTACACGTGGTTCACACAAAAGAAAGTGAACGATTACCAAAGCTACACACGCGCACTTCAAGAACCGCCAGCATTTAATTCTTTAATTAAGTAAAAACGTATGAAACCGTAACTTGCGGTAACTTTGCGCAAAGCGTTGATTTACGCTGGGCAAAATAACGCTAAAAGAACAAACAAAAAAAAAAAAAAAAAAAAAATTCAGAGGCAATTTCACTTTAATGAGATTCATAAACATACATACGAGTACATACATATGTGTGTACATATATGCGAAACTAAATATTTACTTCTTGCCAACACGCTTTACAATTTATGAGAACTTTATTTAATGTAGAACACTTTTTATTTCTTGCTATTTTTTTATGCGACCCTAGCACGCTATACAACGAGTGCGGTAAAAAGTAGAAACTTTATATTTGTATAGTAAATCTGTAACATTATTTTTAAATATGTCTGCATCTACGGCAAATGTTGCAATTTTCTAGCAGTTCCGCCCAAACATAGTTTTTAATTACATACTAGTATGTGTACATCATTAATTTTTCAAGTACCAAATCGTAGTTGCTTGACTATGAAATGAAGCAGAAACCAAGCCCAGATATTTAGCTATATAATAAGCTACGTACTCGTATAAATATATACTCCTTATAGAGATAGAGAATGAAATGAAGACATCAGAATTAAGTTGTAAACAAACTGTTGTACGATTAGTCGTTGCTGATGAATTTCATTGTAACAGAAGTTTTTGATTAGTTTAGAAATTTTTCCGAAGATGATATCAGGTAGCATACCGAAAATGTAACTTTCACTTGTGTATCTGTTACTGGTGACCAGATTTCGAATTGATTTTCTAGCAGACACGAGGCAATGCAAAATTGGCTTTTTTTTAATGGACTTATGCCGGAATTTAGCAAGTAATCTAAGTGCCTGCTAGAGACTAGTTTGAAAATATAGTTTCTAAAATGTTATCAGCTAATTGACAGGTTATAATATATAAATATAAAAAAAAAAAGGAAAACTTAAATGTGAAGAAAGTTATCAAACTAGAGATGGTCTTACATCCTGAGGCTTGAGATTACACCAAATTACAGTATACTAATATCCTTTGATATTTTATGATTGTACATTGCAGAGCTGTAAAAATTTGCAATCAACTATTTTAGCAATCAATGATTGAACTTCTAGTTCGATTGCAAATTAAAATTTATTGCTTTTTGTGATTGAAAAAAATTACAATCTACAATCAATTATAAATCATGATTGCAATCACTTTGATTGTAAGAAATTTTGATTGCAATGATTGCTATTGCAATCAAATCACTGATTCAATCAAACATGTTTATTGCAATCTCAAAAATGCAATAATTTATTTACGTTTATTACGTTATACAATATTTGCTATGAAGTCATCTTATTTGTTTTACAAGCTTAAGCTTGACATCTGCTGACAAAAAGTGGTTGCTGCTAAAAAAAAAAAACCTTTCATTCACAAAACATAATAAGTTTTGAAACACTTTATTGTTGTTATGCATTGACGATATGAAATAAACAGTAACACTTTGGAATTATACGTCTCCGCATTAATAGCAATCCAAGAATCTTTGTGAAATTCAAAGACTGCAGACTTTCTTCTCTATTAAATGCTCTTGAAAAATCGTATTTGTATTAACATTTTTTCAATGTGCAAGAATGCTTCTGCATACTAGTTATAAACAACGGAATGAAGCCGTTCCAATCTTTGTTTTTGAATTCAACAGCAATTAAAATCAGAAGTTACTATTCAGTTTCAGGGTGGCCCTCGTATTTTGATTTGTTAATTCGAGTATGCAGTAATATGATAACACATTCTGTAGGTGATGTTATAAGGGGAATAATATAGTGAATCAAAGTAAAAAGTGGTCAGGCAAAGGTAAACGGTGAAATCTTCAATCTAAAATGTGAGACAGTGAATTGTTCGGTGATTTTTCTTCGGATGATTATCAGAATGACCCCAGCATTTCGCTGGCAGGACAGCAACCACGAATTTTGCAAGACTCAATTGAAAGGTTCAGAGCAAATAACTTCTAATTTTATTCGCCACCTTCGAGAAAAACACAAAAAAGAGTATGAAGAGTACAAAAGTGTTAGAAATGATAAAACCGCAAAGCCCAGCACTGAAAAAGTTTCCAACAAATTGGTTGCTCGGTGGATAATATGCAACCAATTTCGACTGTCACATCTGAAGCATTTAAGATGTTGATTAGTTATGCTAACCCAAAATTAAGGGTTATGAGTCGACCAACAGCTATCGAGAAATTACTATTGCTGAAAGCCAATAGTTTTTTAAACAAAAACTTTTTACTTTTTTATTAAAAAAATGGAGATAAGTTACTAAACTCATTCCTTGTAGCTAGCTCCGAATTGTTAATAAAATGAAATTTAACTTTAGTTTAATATAAGAGTCTTAAATTATTAAAAATAATTTCTGTTTGGCAAAATCCTAAGCTAAGTTTAGCAAAAACGAGCTGTTGCTTACTTATTAAAACAAATTTTCTAAAACAACTTATCAAAAGTGTTGATTGAGGCAGACTCTAATTAGCAATTTTGATACAATAATGATTGCAATCAAAAATTAACTGCAATCAATTACTTCTAAATGATTGCAAAATTGTGATTTTGGCAATTAAAATATAAGCAATCAATGTTAATTGCAATTAAAAAAGAATGCAATATTTGGTATAATATGCGATTGCCATCCAATTTGAATGCAATTTTTTACAGCTCTGGTACATTGCACTGAAAAATTCAATAAGACAAAGTTACTTGCTAGACTTGAGTACACATATACGAGTATATATACGTATCTTTTGTAATAGCTTACGCGCTGAAGCTCAAATAATATTTACTCTAGACTACTGACCTGCACTTTTGCAGCTGTCATTTTTGGTAATTGCTTTTAAAAAAGAAAGAAAGTTTTTGATTCTAAGCTGGATTATAATTGCGCAGAAAAATTGAAACATAAACCAATTTCACTTAAGAACAATGAAAAATATTTTCTGTTGAATTTCACTGCTTTTGGTGGTTAGACTTAAAAAGCAGCGATGCTTCTAATAAAACTTCAGTTCCTTTTATTTGGTCATGTCGTGCAAATGGAAAAAAAATGCTTGAATATTATCGTGTTGGAATGCATTTAGCTGAGGTAAAAAAGTATGTAATTTTTCATAGAGCGAAAGACTGCACTGTCTTTTTTGATCTTAGCTCAAGCTGTTGTTATTATTCATGTCTGGAAAACTTTTAATCTCTTTTCACATTCAAATTACTTAATTTTTACTTGACGATTCTTATTAATCCCTGGATATTATTTACTCACCAGCAGTTAATCCAACATTCCGCCGTGGCGTGATCTCCAATTTCATTTAGTTTCAATAAACTAAGTAACTAACTTGTGATAATTTGCATAAAAAGCTCATTAAAGGTAATAGAAAGGTACCGGTAATGATAAATGTATGTAATATGTTAGATATGCAAGAATGTTAAGAAAAGGTGTGTGAAGTGAAAAGGTACATATACTCGTATATAAACATATTATAATGTGTACGTATGTACATGCATATATATTAGGGTGCCACAAATTTTTGTTTGTTAATTTTCCCAAATGTCTTAACTCTTACTGCATTCTAAGTCATAAAAAACGTTTAGTATTTTTTTTCCACATATTTAAATTAATAAATATTTATCATGCGGTCGTTAAAAGCAAATTAATATTTTTAAAAGCTTATAACTTTTATGACTTTTATTATTTAAATCAAATTTAAAATTTTTTAATAAAATTGTTTTGGGTATGCAGTTATGTAGACAATGCATTTCTGCTACGATACATTTTAAGTATAAACTGGCCAACTTTTACCATTGATTTTTGACAATTTTTCTTCCAGAGCATTTGTTAAATATATGAAAGGAATTGCGAAAGAGCGTCAGTAAAAAAATTGCCTAAAATCAATAGTGTGAAAACATTTCAAACTTGCATTTTACGAAACTAAAAAAAATTAAATAGGCATCAATACTGCATACTTAAAATTCCAAAATAATGTGTATTGCATGCGATAATTTTTAGGAAATCATATTATTACTTATACAAACTTTTAAATAAAAAAAAAATATTACTTTTATTATTTAGGTTAGATAAACGAATGGCGAGTTCTCACAGCTTCTTTCCAAAAAAAAAAATAGAAACCGAGAAGTACCCTAGTATATTTATATTTACCTAATCATACAAGGCATTCACCCCAATGAAAGTCACCAAATTGAAAATGCCTTGTCACAAAGTCTGCGGTTCAGAGTTAATCAACTAAACTGTTGCATTAGACAATCAAACAAGAGACTTGAGAACAAGTACAAAGAGTTCAAAGAAAACAACAGTGAAGCACATACATATGTATGTACATGTGTGTGTTTGTATGTATGCTTGAAAATCTAGAAACAACGAAACGAAATCGAGTTTAAGAAAACATGCAACATAAGCCAACACAATCCAAGACAAATCATTATGCCATTAAAATGCAATCGAAACAAACCACCAGTTAGACGGTTGATCAGTCGATCACTGCAACAGGCGAACGGTTGGTTGATTTTTCATTATGGTGTTGGAATTTTTATGTCACCGAACCTGTTTCGTGGCGGCAGCAGCAAAGTTAGATTTCTTTGTTATTGTAATGCAACTAATATTTTATTCTAATGTTTGTTGAAGCATTAGAAGCTACATATTGATGCTGCTGGCGGTTAGAGTGGCACAGGCTGTGGCAGTAGAGGGTTTGACTAGAAGCTGATTGCTGCGCAGCAGGGCAGATCAAGTGAGTGGACTTGGAAAGGTAGTTGAATGTTAAAGCGTTGTACAAGTGTTTCGATGCAGGTGCTAGTGTATGTGTGTGTGTGTATGTAATTTGTTAAAGCGTTCGTCTTGGCTGTCCTGCTGTGTTTGTTATTGCGCGTTTTCGTTATAGAAATGTAGAATTGATGGACTTAATTAAAAATTCATCAGCGCATAAACGGATGATTTTTGATATACTCTGTTCGCAAATTATAGCACAGCCATATAATGCAAGATTTAGGCACTTTAGTTTACTTCCCATTAATTAAAATTAAAAGTAAAAAAAAAGTTTTTAGAATTTTTAGAATTTTCTTAGTATGCAAATATGTAGTTCATTCAATTTTAGTCACAAAAAATAGCATGAATACAAATTTAAAGTTTAAAATTTAAAATTATTTTTCAATTAAAATATCGTTAATTATCTAACAAACACCATTAAAAATAATTTTTTACATTTTATAAAAAATGTAGAAAAAATTAATCAAAATACAAGATTAAAAAAAAAATTTATAATTTTTTGGAGTATGCGAATATGTAGCTCATTCAATTTTAGTCCAACAAAGTGCAAGTTTCAAGTGTCTACAAGTTATCACTGATTTTTGAAATTTTTTTTTATTGACAGTTTCCTCCATGCAACGCAAAATCGCTATTATTTTTTATATAAATAAAAAATTTTTTTTTTAAATCAGTGATACCTTTGAGACATTTAAAACTTGCCCTTTATACTAAAATCGAATGAGCTACATATTTGCATACTCCAAAAAATTATAAAATTTTTTTTTAAATATTGTTATTTTGATTAATATTTTCTACATTTTTTATAAAATGGTGTTTGTTAGATAATTAACGATATTTTTATTGAAAAGAATTTTAAATTTTAAATGTGTCAATTTGTGTTTATGCTATTTTTTGTGAACAGATATTTTTGTGCGTGTAGCGCACACTAATATAAAAATTTGTATAAAAATTATTCGAATATGCATTCATGTGAAACCCACAAGTCCGTTTGATTTTTCCAACTAAAAGCAACAGTGATAAATTCAAAATCTTTTTTTTTTCTTTTAAGCGCTCTCAAAAGTGTACAATTTGTGTGGCATGTCAGCAAGTACAGCTACAGCAAGAAAACAAAACAAAATTTTTCTTAACATTTAATGTAATGAAAATGCGTTCGACACGCATCTATGTACATATATTTTTGTGTGTGACACGGCACGTATGCCGTTATTGGCAACTCTGGTCGCTGTAAAAGGTGACTTGTTGAACCGCAAGCAACTTCACTTCTATTGAGGTGCCAACTCAATTATTTCTGTACGTAAGAAATAAAGCGTGAAATGGGAACAAGAAAAATTACAATATATGCAGCAGCGTTGCAAAAGCAATAGATATAGCGAAATTATTTAGTCAAAAAATGAAAGTAGAAAAAAGAGTGTTGTGAAGAAAAGTGAAACACTTTTTCTTTTTTTTTTTTTTTAGATTTTCTCAAACAACTGCAACCATCTTGAGAGGCGGTGCTGTTTTAATTTAATCGAAATCGGAGTATGCATAAGGATTTGGTGAATATCTCGATTTCAGCGCGTCCTTGTGGATACAGTTTTCGTAAAAGTATTGCTAATTGCTTTTATGAATGTCAATTAAATTTGCACACACTTCTAAGTAAAGGTTTCTTATTTCAACAAAAATGGAATTATAAATACAAATTTTCTATATTGGCAATTGACTACAATTTCGGAATTTAATTGAAATATAATTATTATTTTCCGACGCTACTTTAATAAAAAACTCCTCCTTTAAATAAAGAACAGAATTTTTATCAGATTGAACCTTACCGCCCCCCCTTTTTGCTTAATTTTAATCTCATTTTGGCACATTTTCACAACTTGCGTAATCATCAGATGTGATGGCACATCAACATCCCTATAAAATATATCGGAATTTTTACGTGACATGACTTTACTGAAAATAAGGTCGTTATCTTAAATGAATTTTATATAAAACATTTTACACATTTTTATGAATTAAAGCGAGAAGAGGCTGTGTAGTTATAATGCTATCTAAAAAAAAAATCCTCAAAGTACTTTAGTGGGTCGGTAAAATAGTATTTTGATTCTCTCAGTTTTCTTGTCCAGCAAAGAGTTCTGGAAGTTTGTTTAGAACACAGATTTTTCCTGAGGACAACATTAAAAAGTTGTCAGCATTTTACTTAGATTTACTACTTTTTAGAAAAATTTGACTGAAATTGAAAAAGGGCGCTGCATTAAAAGTTAAATTCTTTAAATGAAAACAATAAATTTTATAAATACTTTACAAATGAACGTACTGAACCATTTCCCCATAGTTGTTATACTTTTTGCTATTATTGTTGTTGTTGCTTTCCCGTCTAACTAGCAATAGTACAACAATCGGCACTTGCACAACAACTTTGTGGTTGCACTCTTAGCCATTTATGGTTATTTATGTTGCCTAGTTTACATTGTATTTTGTTAAATTGTTGCTTTAATTTGTTTTTGTTGTTTGCTCTAAAACATAATCTTATTATTGCCAGCATAGTTGTGTGTATTGCGGAAGATAATGCAAAAATTCAGTTACCGCCACGATACAACTTTGAGCTTTTGCAATCGTACGTATAAAATAAATATTGTATCGATTGTATTAGTAATTGGATTGAGTTAAATTGTGGATTTAGGTTGTATTAGCAGCAGCGATTTAAACTAGTTTACTGATTGCAGTGGCAATTGAGTAGTAAATTGTTAGTGGAAAGCTAAAGAAGTAAAAGCAAATAGGGCGATTATGACTAGAAATAAGTTTATGTAAAACATTTCAAATCGTTAAGTTGCAAATGAAATACTTTGTTGAAAAAATAAAAATATGTATGTTAGATTGTTGACTGGGGGCGTGCTAAGATGGCCCGTGGACAAGATGAAAGGAATAATTACTGAAGTTTCTTTCGAAATTTGACTATTTGAAAAAGTGACTATCCCGAAAATTTTGATCAGGAATATTCGAACTCATTTAAAAACAAATTAAGTCGATTTGAATCAGAAATCTTACTTTTCTCATAAAATTATGATTAATGCGTCTACACCTTTTTGGTTACCCTGACAATAAAAAGTGTGTCCATATCAGACTGCAAATTATCTGGTACTCAAATATAGAGGAGAAGTTTTGGGTACGGTTCGAAAGTCGTCCGGTTGGAGCCCGGCGCTTTGCTCCGCAAACTATCGCATATTCTTTGGCTAAGCTGCATTTCACATTAAAAAACAAATGAGATTGCAATTTAGAAATAAAAATATTTATGTAAATAACTGAGCATAGCCACAAATTCCAAATTACAGAGTTGCATTACACAAAACAACAACAACATTTAACAAGTCATACAACAAACATTGCCAGCAGCTGCAATAATTGATTACTACTGCCTACCGACAATTGTCCATTGTTGTTGTTCTTGTTGCAAATCAATGAGCGCATAAATAACTGCAACAGCAACAATCCGACCGCAACAATGGCAGCAGCTGCAATAACAATAAAAACAACAATGACAGTAGCCACGACATCACACTTATCTGCACAACGAAAAGAGAATAAATGCTGACACACGCTTGGTGGTGCTTGATTGTACAATTTGTGAAAACGAAAGTTCCGTCAATCGGCTAGCTGTGCTAGCTGCATAGCTAACTGTATTGGTGTTTGTGTGGCAATTGCTTTAGATTTTTTTTTTCTATCTACTATTTTATTAGCGCACACTTAACTGATCGCTAGTCAGATTATTGCGAGCATTGCATTTTAATTGATCTCGAGAATTTGTTTAAGCGCAGAATGGAAATTTATGTGCAATTTTTATGAGACTACCAACAATAATTTGCGCAATGGTTTAAGGATTTATAATTTTCATTATATTTTTTTTTTGCTGTATTTCATTTTAAATTGCACTTGCGATCGTAAATAATTCAATCTTTGAATATGGATTAAGTAACTTGAAGCAGCCAGGAGGAAGTAGCGATTTTTATGATATTCGGTAGCTTTTCGTGTTTTAGTAATTCTTGCATACTATTTTGTTTGTATGCTTTTTTTTATTACGTGCTTGCTTGCTATCAAACTTGTTTTGCAAATGGTAAGGAATTTTGTTTAGAAGTATGCTACAGTGCGTTTAGTGTGAGCCACAAATTGACTAATTTTGAACTTCCATTTTCTTTATTAAAGTTACATTATTTTTTAATTAAAATATATTCCATTATATAACAAAGCCAAACATACAATTTTATGCAAAATATGTAAAATAATTTAACAAAATTAAAAAAAAAAATTTTTAATTATTTGGAATATGCAGTTTTATAGATCAATTAAATTTAAAATAATAAAGTGCAAGTTAAAAGTTGCTATCAACTACCGTTGATTTGTGAGAATTTTTTTAATGAACCGTGCTGCAGCTATAAAATAAACCTGGAGACAAAAAAAAAATGAGAAGAATTTCGTATCAGTGATGAATTTCATAGGTCGACCAGCTAATTAAGATGAGCTAACAGAGAAATGACAATTAAATACTGCAGCTTGTTTCACTTCGCATTACCCTGTTACTCCAGCGATACAGGAACCTCCTTCTATTTTTGGATAAATCAGTGATTATTTGCGATCCCTCTTCGGTCATATTGGATCGTTTCGAATCAAAATGCTAGTCCATTTATTCTCTATAGCTCTTGTATTTATATAAAAAACCAATCAAGCCTTTTTTATCACTAAACTACTAATGTATCTTTTCCTTCTATTTCAATTTTCTTTTTCTTTTTTACTTACACAAACACGAAATCACACCAATGACTCTACCATCCCATCATTTTGTTTCCCACAGTTGCGAGTTACCCTTTACCCAATAGTGTACCCTTTATCAAATGCCAACTCCTCGAGTAAAAGAGCAAAAATCAACAAAAAGAAACCTCTTCGCAGAGAAAATGCTTTTTATTTTTTTATACTCGACCTCCAGAGTGTTTGTGTATCGTTGATAATAGTTATGGTGAGGTGACCACGTGTTGTATCGTGAATTGGTTGTGCCTCTAAAAAACTTCGTTTTCCCTCTTTGAGAATTCCGCGATAGCTACTGTCCGGTTCTCCAAACAGTTCCTTATACTCGTATACTTGAATCCGTTCCATGTGAGATTTAATTTTGCAAAGAAGTTTAGCTTCAACTTTCTTTCCGGGACGATCTCTTAAGAGGTTCGAGCAGTTACATACGATTATATTAATATGGCAACGGTTTAATGCCGTAAATATCGCAAAAAAAAAGCAATTGAAAAAAGTTGTCAGTTAACTTAAATGAGAGAAACTACTGAAGTTGTCCTCCAAATTTTAGTCAGCTCCAATTCAATTTTCAGTCTTTGGAACTTTGGGTCTTTGCTTCCTTTAGTAAAAAAGATAATTAACAAAATATTGACCTTTGATCGAAAGCAATGATATTTAAATGCACATACACTTATGCAGCATGCTAGCGTTAATGCCACAATTTACCCCGTCATGTATGTACGTGTGTCATTAGCGATTCGCATCAAAAACATGTAAAAATTCAATTGCAAATAAACAAATTATTAAGCAATTTTCCGGCATTTTTGAGCTGCCTTTAAGTGACGCTTTTTTACTTTATAGCAACAACAACAACAACAACAACGATTACAGACACACATAAATCGCTGGTCGGCATTATAAATTTCCTTAAAAGCATCAAATTCAACGTTTTTCCACACAAAAAAATATTTGTAGTAAAAAACCTGAAAACACCCAAGACAGCAATAAACTCCTCAACAATAACAATAACAACACGCTAGCCAATCCATGTGTGTAAGATTGGACACATTTTTTTTTACAAACCCAAACAAAAACCAGCTTTGAACGCACAAAAACCAGCAAAAGTGAAATGGGAAAACTACAAAAAAAAAATATAAAAACATTTAAAATATCCGCAAAATTGTGCATCAAGCCATGGATGATTGTCAACTGCATACTGCAAAGTTCATAAACTTTAGCAAAATATGTGCGTGGCTTGCGACTCGACGCTCGCCCAAACTGCCGCACAGCCGGCTCTACAGACCTGTTGCGCGCGTCGTCGTCGTCGTTGTCAAAGCCAGACACCAGCTGGCTAGTTGCTGCAATTTATTTATTTAGTAGGAAGGAAGTGCACGTGGGCAATTATTATGAGGCAGTTAATATATAGTGTAACAATATTCGTGGTAGAAATGGCGGAAAAAAATTAAAATGTAAACAAAATCTGGTTATTAAATGCGCAAAAATGTAATGAAAGATTTTTGCCGTCTAAGTGAGCGTGGTAATGATGTTGCAGCTACAAACTAACGCACATAAACTTATATGTACAGTGTACATAGTAGTATGTTTGAATGGGCGCTTGAAAGTGCGCTGTGCGCAGACGCAGCCGCTGGAACGTCCATCGTTCCACTGCAATGCTTCCTGTTTGCTGCATTCATGTGCTCTTAAATGGCGTTAAATGGCATATTTTTATAGTGTAAACATGCAAGTGAGTATGTAGATATGTACATATGTGCGATTGTCGTGTGACGGGTAAATGCGAAGTTAGTGGAAACCTTAGTAAATTTTTCGCTTTTGTGCTTTTTGACACACGGGTTAAGAAAAGTCGGCAGATTTGCAATGTGAAGTGAAAGTTTTCTTTAATCATATTGCGCGTTTGTTTTACGTGCATCCAAAAGCTAACGTGCATGTGTTGTTGTTGTAAGGGGGTAAAAAATAGGGTGCTGCTGAAACTAGCAGAAAGGAGCGCCATCTTCAAATTTCGAAAAAATATTTTGTTTGTTTTGATTTTTAATTTTTAAGTTGGTTTTAATTTTTAAATTATTGAAAAGGTACATTAAAAATTAGATAACCATAATAAAAAATATATTTTTTATTTTATTATTTTACAAATTTTACAATTTGTATATCAAATTTACAATAACTTCTAAAACTTGTTTTCATGCAATTGCTAAAAATTTTTTTTCATTTGCAATTTTGTTAGTCTGTTAATTTTTAAACAATTAAAGATATAAGGCAATTATTTAACAATGATTTTTGACTTACATATATAATTTATTAATTTTTAATAAAAAAAAAACATTCAGCTATCGACCTTGAGCGCCTAAGGAGGGGTTTGTTATTTAATAATTAAAAAAAAAAATCGTTTAATAAAAAAATTACCGGCTGTGAGAAAAATTAGCTCCAAAACTGCTTAATTTAAAGCTTTGCACAAACTCTATGAATGCAGTGAAAAATTTCATGGTCAAAGCTAAACTGCTATCTATTTACTCATAAAAAAATTACAAATCATTTTTTTGTGCTATTTCTTTTTTAACGGGTTTGTCAGTTTCATAAGCTTGAAATAGGCAGCAATTGCTATACATATAATAATATATATCCAAAAAAAAAATGAAATAAAAGTGCTATTTTTTGAACTACATACATAGCGAAATAGTAAGGAAAAACATAACTACCATAAATTCGTATGCGCTTACAACAAAAGCCTATTTTTAAACTTAATTTTTTAAGGTATAGAAATCGAGAAATCGAGAAATTAATATATTATCCACACCTTTTTTTTTTACAAATTCTCTTTTACATTTACATACCTACAAACATTTGTGTTTCATTTGTACTGAAAAGCAACTTGGCTAATTGCCTGATTGTTCGTCAAAGTACATATATTTGTATGCAGATGTGTGAGTGAATATTTGTATTTACTCGTAAGCATAGGTAAGCGCTAATGTGTGCTTCAGTGCCATTTTTATCTTTGCCGTTGGCCCTAATTCTCTGGTAAGTGCATTAGCGCAGCCATAAAAATAAAGCAAAAGTGAATAAACAAGTTAATGATATTTAAATTCTCTTATAATTTTTTTTTTACATTGTTTGAGGAAAAATCATTTTAAATATACTACCAACATTAATGCTATGCCCGTGGGAAGCAATGCGCGAAATTGAACTTCATAAAAGCAGAAAAAAAAGGGAAAGCTTGACCTAAAGAGCAAAAGTATATTTGAATACTTGTTGCTTGAGTTTTGTGTAAAATACGGGGCTGGGATGGTTATTTCAATAAATATAGAAATTCAGAAAAACCTAATAAATTAGTGCTAGCGTTCCTTAGGCTTTAAAATTTACAAAAGAAAGGAAGTTGCAGGAAAAGTTAAACTTTATGCATTGGAAAATTTGAAAATGTGCCGGGACTAACAAGACCAAATAATGCGGGATCGCGGATGGTCTTAAATATTTGACTGAAATTTCCTTTAAGAAACATGCAGTTTTATTTATGGTGGGTAATGACGGGTTCGGTATTTTCGGGATCGGGATTTTCGAGTTTAAAAAATTTCGGGATCGGGATTTTCGGTAAATCTTTAGTAAATCGTTCTCTGATTGTTTTCAGAATAATACATTTTTCACAAAGATTGTGTATTGTCTAAAAAGTTGCTTAAAACAATTTCAAAAATCTATCTAAACATTTGTTTGCAATGAACACGTATACACATACATACTTATGTATGTACAAATGCAGTTATTGTTAATTAAAACAAAAAACATTAACAGCTTTTGCTGCGCTAAGTAGAGTTCACTAAACTGCCTACAATGTTGCTTCTCTCTGCATATCACACACTACATTTGCATACACTTGTTGGAATTTTTGTTACCACTGTGGTTGTTGTTGCTACCAACATTAAAGATTCCAGCTGCCTTACCTACTCTCCTCACTGTCTAATTAACACACTTGGCCAATGACGTTCGACGTGGCCGGGCGCAAGGCGACTTTTCACTCAACAGCAAACTTGCATTTGTTGAGAAGTGTTTATGTGCATATGTATGCGTGTGTATGTATGTTTGTGTGAATATGTTACGCATGTGTGCTTGTGTATAGCAACAAGCAATCGATGAGATATTTGGTCAATTATTTCGCTCCAAATACATGACTATTTTGCATTGGCAATCAACACACATACAACACTTGCTCATACATACAAACATACAGTCGATCTCCTTTTAACGCGGTTCTTTTTAACGCGGAGTTTTCTACAATCCCCTCTTGTCTCTTTTTACACGGGTTTACTTTTTTAATGCGGATTTTTTGAACACAAATTATTCCGCAACCCCCCGTTGCTTTTTTTAACGCGGTTTGCGATTCATTCTGATTTTGCACTTTGTGTTTTATTTTAAACGCGTTTTGCAAGCGCTAAAGAAGAACGTTTAGCGAAATTTCGTCGAGATTTTTAAAATGCTATGAAGTGCTGCCGGGATTTATATATCGACATGCAAAAAGAGAAACCTCAGCGAATTTTAGCAGATTATTTTAAGAACTGAATTATGGATATATTCGTCGTTTAATATAATTTAAATAATAGGTGATCTCAGTATGATTTTTTGTCAAAAACCTTTAAAACCGAGGTGTTTTAATATGAATTAAGGCAAAGCGAAAATGTAGATATTTAATCAATTTGTCTACTTTCCCAAATTTGTGTTTCGGATGGAAAAAATTTAAACGGAAATTTAGTTATTTTTACGCGGTTTTTTAGGCTTACAAACTAGTGTCCCGGTCAACCGCGTTAAAAAGGGATCGACTGTACATCATACATATGTACTTACAAACATACATAAGCGCATAACTGGCAAATTGTTAATAGACAGCAAGTGATGGATGGTTCGCCATTGGTTGGACACTGGTATTTGGCAAATGAGAAATATGCGCTATGAAAATAAAAAAAAAAATGCAAAATATTAATAATCAAAATATCAAATAATAGTAGAGGAAATATTAGCCAGGCAAGCTAAGAAATAGCGCACATAAAAGAATGTGCAAACATTAAAAATTTGCTGAAGTAAAATATAATCAAAATTTAATTAACCGCAAATAATTACCGCTACAGAGAGTTTCTGCTGCTTTTCACCACTAAATACTCGTATCGTGAAATTCGATTGTAATCGAAATGCTTTAAATAGTTAGCAAGAGGTGGCAAATTAACTTGTTTTGATTTTGTTTTTTTTTCTGCTTTGTATTTTATTTTTAAGTTTACTGCGATGCTTTAAGTGCTTGTTGCATGTTTTAAATTGAGTTTTTAACACAACGGCGGTATGCAAATGTTACGCTTAATTACGCTTTCAGTTTGCCGCTTTGGAAAAACGCTTGAGTGAAATATTTATGTTGTACATTGCAAATATTTTGTATGAGTTGTCGTAATACAATAAACACAATAACTGTTCGTCATTTATTTATTATCGTAGTTAAATAAGGGCGATAAATTAAAACTATTTGTGGAAGTTATTACCAATAGAAATAAAGAAAACAAGCACGGAAAGCAAAATTCGGGCGAAACCTAATTTTATATACACTCGCGATGTATTTTTGTATGAGCGGTGCCACGGTAATTTTTCAAAATTTCATAAAAACTCCGTTTCTTTGTTTCAAACCGCAGGAAATATTAAATTTTACCCAATTTTTTCCAATAGCTACCAAATAATGAAGTTTGTTGTATTTTTCAAAATTTCAGTTTTATGGAAGTTAGGCGTAGTTATGGTCCGATTTACAATTTTTTGACTGTTATTTAGATACAGATATTTATCATAAGTGGGCGTGGCAACGATATTTTTCAAAATTTCATGAAAAATCATGTTTCTTAATTTCTGATTTCTAAATATCAAATTTGTATTAATACATACATATGTTTCAATGGTTCACGAAAAAACGAAATTTTTGCATTTTTCAAAACTTCCGTTACATGGTAGGTAGGTGGGGTTATGGTTCGATTTCAAAAAGTATTGACGATGATAATGGCGATATCGAACATTTTGTTACACCGTAAAATTTCACTCAATTTGCTTTAATAAATACTGAAAAAACGAAGTTTTTGCATTTTTCGAAATTTCGGTTATATGGGAGGTGGGCGTGGTTATTGACTGACCTCGACCATTTTCAATACCAACCTACTCTGGCCAAAGGGCAATTTATGTACCAAGTTTCTTTAAGAAATTTCAATTTGTACTAAATTTATCGTAACCGCGGATAGACGGCACGAACGGACTGACAGACAAACAGTCTTTTCATTGCGATCATTTCGGTATATATAAGTCTATATCTATCTCGATTATTTTTGGCTGTTACAAACAACAGTTATGCGAACAAGTACGGTCGCGTATAAAAATACGAATGTTAAATATGACAGCACTTAAAAATCTTTATTTGTAAAATTGTAGTATTTTCAAAAAGTTCTTGAATTAAAAAAAAATGAGCAGATAGTTTCTTAAATACATTCTTATTATTTATTCAAATGCATTCGATATTAATCTTGAACTCAGTATCGCCTCAAAGTACTCAGTGTTTGGTTAAAAGTATTCGAGCAAATAATAAATTAACTCACTGCTTACTTATAGTTTTCAATAGGGTTGAGTACTAAAATGGATATCGATATTGTTTCTAAATATTCGGTTGATTCATTTCAATGGTCTCAGTACTCAACTTACAGAACTCAATACTAAAATTGTGCCTCAGCTACACTGAGTACTGAATGTACCCAGTGTCAATACAAAGAACCTGTACCCAATATCAAACGAAATGAGTACTCAAAAAAGCTAAACACTTAACCGAAACACAGTATTACCTCAATGTACTTAGTTTAAAATCAAAATAAATATTTCTGTGAACTTTTATAAAATAAATCTTGAGCCCACTGTGGGTGTCGAAATTTGGAGTTAAAGCGAATTTTAATTGGGTTCCGTTCATTTTTTATACTGCAACGCCTAAACCTAGAATTCACTTAGAGTTAGATGTATAAAAAAATTTGCATTAATAATGTTACTAAAGGTATAACTATTTTAACCTTATAAATATTAATAATTTTCAGATAATCGTATGTTATTCAAGGAACTGCTAGGGAGGGGAGGTGCGTCAGACGATAGGTGAGTATTTGAAATTTCCTAAATTCTCAATAACTTAGCATATTGAAGTCTGTGCAGAGATAGAGTTTTCGATCAAACTTCTTTCATAACGCTATTTAGTTTTCGTTTGGAAAAAAAAATCTTTATCTGTCATTCAAAATCACAATAAGACTTATTCATATACATTATTAAAATGTACAAATATCTGACCATAGCAGTGATGTAGCTTGACAAAACGTTTGCGTTTACTTCAATGTATCCTTTCATGAATACTATTGATCAACATAAAGCTTGAAAATGTCTGCATATCCGTTCGGCGAAGCATAAAGAGCGTTGGTTTGGCTTTAAATCAAATGTTTTATTGACTATGGCCGCCATTAAACGGTTGATGTGGCGTCAAAAAGCACTGCTATTGCTGTCAAAATAACGTCAAATAAATTTACTAACATGCCAACAAAAAAAAAAAGAAAAATAAACCTGCACAAAAATTGAAAGCGACAGGAAAACGGATTGTCATAGAATTTGATTTTAAAGTAATGTCGCCGTCGCGTTAAAAGTTGCTAACTGCTTTTACTAAAATTTACCAATGTAACGAAAAATAGTTTTTTAAGTAATAATTGTTTTCGGTGTAAGCCGATTTTATGTCTTAATAATTCTAAGTACTAAAAACATTATTTCGTGTATTTTCGATTTTGTTTTGAGATAATTAAAATGGAATGAAACACTTAACTGATTATGTTAGAAAGTATTTTGAACTCTGTATGTGACATTGTGACCTTAAGCTATACGATAGTATACTCTGTTCACAAATTATAGCACAAACACATATTGGCAGATTTGGGCACTCTATTTTTCTTCTAATTACTTAAAATTATTTTTCAGGTAAAATATGGTTCATTCTCTAAGAAACCCCCAAAATATAATTTTTTTTATTTATTTACAAAGTGTACAATGATTTAACAAAGTTTTATTAAAATTTCGAACTTTTTAAAAAAAGTGTTTAGAATTTTTTTGAGTATGCAGTTGCTTGGCTCATTTAATTTTAGTCTAAGAAAGTGTAAGTTTCAAGTGTCTACAAGTTATCACTGATTTTTGACAATTTTTTACTGCAATTTCCTCCATACAAAGCAAATCGGCGATTAATGTTTATATGGAAGAAAATGCGAAGTAGCGTCAGTATAAAAATTAAAAGTTTTGTTGCTGAGGCATTTTAATGTACAAACTATGATGTCGACAGTATTTTTTTTTTTAATTTTGACTGCTTTTATCACAATTGACTTTTACTTCCAAAAAACGTTATCATAAGGAAATACTAAAATTTCAAGTTTATTTTTAAAGCTACAAAGACACTCTCTCAAGACGACTACAGCCGAAGTTGTAAGGGTCAGTGACTGCGTCTATAAGAAGAAAAAGTTGTAAAAAAAAAAATTGTTAATTAAAAATCGCATAAAAATAAATTATTTTTTCCTTACTTTCACTAGCAATTTGCCATCAAGATGATTTGCATCATTAACAGCCAACAAACACACACACACACGCACACATATACATATTCTACCAATGTGGTAGGCATGTCCATCTCACAATCAAAGGCCTTGCCTGCCACCAAAACACAGCCGACACAACAGCGATCGCCCGTTTGTGGCGGCAATGCAACAATGTTTTAATGATGGGGTCCAGAGAGTTGTTGCTCTTGCTGCTGCACTTACCGTTGTCGATAAAGACGTGAATACGCAAGCAGCACGTACTTATGGGCGCATACAAATTCCAAGCGTTGAGGGAGCAGTGCGACGTATGCGCGCCGCAGATGATGGAAATCGGTTAGATTGTGCAGATATAATATAAAGGAGATATAACAGTAAAAAAAGTCTACACTTTTATATGCATCAATTTGTATGTTTGTATGTATGTATGTATGTGTGGAAGTATGTGAATGGTAGGTAGTAGGTGCATATGTAAGTGCAGCGAGTAATTCACGCGCGTTGCGCCTGAAAAATGTTTATTGTGTCGGCGGTGTAATTGATGGCGCCATTGTTGTTGTTGTCGCCGCTGTAACTTTTGCTTTCGTTCGACAGGTTTTTCGCTTGCGCTTTTTTACAATATTTAATTTTTTTTCTTCTTCTTAACCTTTTATTGATATTTGTCTGCTTTGACTTTTACTCCGCTTCAGCAGCAAGTCAATTTTAAAAGCTGCGCAGGTTAGCAAAAACAAATATTGTACTTGCCTCCTGCAATGAAATTGTTGTATGCACTTTTTGTTGCGCGCCAAACTATTTGTCTTCTCACGAAAGCGCTGCTGCCCATATATTTTCATCATTTAAACAAAACAAAAAAAAAAAAACAATTTTTTTTTAGCAGCAAGCGTTGGCGTTTGTTTTTACTGCTTCTGCGACATCGCAGAAACCGTTTTTTTATTTGTTGGTTTGCTGTTACTTATTTCTATCTTTCTCGACTTTACTTTTACCCGTCGGCAATTGACGCGTGCGTTTCCACCCACTTCACCGCTTCGCACAACGACACTTTGCATGTCAATTGTCCATATAACCAGCAAACAAATGTGTCGGCAACATGTTGCCAGCTTGCCAAGCAGCTGCCAAAATCCAAAATCCCAAGCACTTGCGATGCAGTGAAATGTTGCAGCTGCTTCTTTCACTTCTCGTTACTTCAAATTTCGCTGCAACTGCGTCGACTCCATCGCGTTGCTTTTCAATTAAATGCTCAACTTTGAGTTGTTCACATGTTGCTTGTGAAACAAAAAAAAAAAAAATAAAAAATACCATAAAACAACATTGAAACAACAAAAACGTTTCTTGTTGTATGCACAAAATTGCTGCCAAATTGAGCGAGCGTATGAATTTCTTACGCCCCTACCTTTTTTGTTTAAGTGCAAGAGTTGCCTACAACAGTTTTGCACAATGCTTTGTATTGTTGTTGCTGTTTGTTGTATGTTTTATTTATTTATATGTAGCATTTTTCAACATCATTATTGTCGCAACTTAAAGATTTTGTAGTCTGTCTTGCTACAAAATCTGCCACATTTTAAGTGTCTGGCCTTCGTCGTGTATATTTTTTTGTTAAAATTTTATGTATTGTTGTTGTTGTTGTTATTCACTTATGTATGGAAATATATTTATTTTTGCTGCCGGTTTTTATCCTTTTACTTATATGAAATCGAAAGTTGTGCACTGAAATGAAACGAGAAACTGAAAGCGAACAATTTTTTTAATTGATTTGAATTTTTCGTCAAGAGAATCGCTTGAAATCTGGAGTTTTAAAATTTATATAATAATTTTTATAAATATTACAGGAAGTGCATTTTCAATTTTAGTCAGTCAAATGCGCCAAATTAATTTTGAGTCTTTGTTAATGCCAGAATCGGTGAACAATATTCAAATTTTAATTTTTCAAAAATTCAAAATGTCAAATCTAATATTGCGAACGATTAGGAAGTTGAAAATAAAGAATTAATTTTGGTGGATGATGTTTAAAAAAATTAGTTGATTTTTTTCGATATTTACTGCTCGAGTGTTTTGAGGCTTGCTGGTTATTAAACTGAAGTCAGTTTGGAAGTATTCAAAGCAAAGCATTCGAAATGATGGACGATTATTTTAAACCTTTTATTTTTAAGTTACAATAGCTGGTTTCACTATGGAAAACGATTTTTTTTAAATCAAATAACTTTCCTTAAAATTTTTACATTTGAAATTTTTGCATTCGGTGAAGAAGAATCTGCAGTCAGTTTTCAAAAATTGGTGGCAAAAAAAAAATGTGGTAGCAAAATAAATAAATTCCTTTCAAAAACATTTTATTAGCCGATCGCAGTGTCATTGATTAAGAACCTAAACATAGCTTCTAAAAATCGAATTAATTTCAAACTTTTTACTTGAGGTGTTTTATTCAAAATCTAAAGTGAGCTTTTAAAGTTTCAAAATTGCTAAAAGGTCTATTAAAAAATAAATAACTTTTCAGAATATTAAGGTGATTTTTTGCTGGCTCGAGGTCTAGTTTTTATAATAATGAAACACGAAAATTTTGCATCTTTTGTCGATATATTTCGATTGCATTCCGGCAATCGTCTTCAGGGCAAACATTATTTAACACGTCCGCTCCTTTTGACATGGAGAAGGAAAGGAAAGGTCGCCAAAATCAATGTTATTATTTAGAATATTGCTTTTGAGAAACTTCTACGATTCAATTGCTGATGCTGAATATTGCGGCACAATAAAATCGCTATGAATAAGAACTTTTTATTTTGGTTCACAAAGTGTTTTTTTTTAATAAATTATATTCTACATTATTATTAAATAATTTATTTGTCACAGCTAAATGCTAAAACTTTGCAAATTTTTCGCACTACACAGACATGTGCGGAGCGCTTAAAATAATTATCGATAAGTGCTGTGCGAGTAAACGTTTAACATATTTTGCACACACACACATACACACTAGTATGTACATATAAAAAAAATTCTCGCAAGTATACATATCTTTGCGAATTTATCTTAAATCAGCGTCAAAGCGGCAACTGCGCACTAACTCACTAAATATGCAATGCGCGTTTTGTTGTTGTATAACAATATTCTTACTTATTTCGCTAGCGTAGTTTAACTACAATTTGCCATGAGTCGAGTCGTTGTTATTCCAATGTTGAAAAGCATGGTTTACAATACCACCGCATTTCTATTTCTTCACAATAAATATATACACACACACACACGCACACACACATTGTATAAGCAGGAGCTTATTTGTTTGGTATTTGCAAGTCAAGGTTAACCAATACCACCTAAATAATTGTGCTGTACTCGTATGTAAGTATGTATGTATCGGCGCGATCTTGCGCGCAGCATTCCAACAAGATGGGCGCCAAATGCGCAGAAGTGTTTTTATTTGATCTTGTAGATATTTTTACATTTTTTGTTTACGTGCAGTGGAAAAAAAAATATTAGTCAAGTGTTATAAAACATCAGCAATGCCGCAATGCGCGTGGCAAATTCAACAAACACATTTTTTAAAAGCGCTGTAGCCGCATTAGAAAACAATCTTTATTGCCACTGACAATTAAGAGTTTGGCGCTGTTTTGTTTTACTTTAGCATTCTGCTTCTACTTGGAGTTTCGGGCAAAATTATTTTGTTAGGTATTTTTGATTGAGGTTTTCGGCCATTCCAATGACCTCGAAATATTTACAAAAGCTGTGTTGTTGCGATTAGTGAATGTTATTATTTTTTATTAATTAATATTAATAATGTGAAATTGAAGTCATCGGTATCAATATATATACTTACATAACTGAAAGCATGAAATGGGCAAAGATTTGTATTGGACTCGTTAAATAGTTTTCCGTAATTTGAAAGTTAATTAAATTTATCATTAACACATCTGTTGAGTTGTCAATGCGGCAGTTTAGTGAAGTGTCTTGCCGTAAAGTGTTAGTTCTAAATTGTTTTTTTTTAAATTGAGAATAAACTATTGCTCTGCATCAATTGAATTAATGCTTTTGAACAGATAAATAAATAAAACCAAATCTATAAAAAATTATTAATATTAAAAATAATAAAAAACCAATATGATTTTAGTGGAGAAAATTTTAATGTATAATAAACAACAAATAAAAAAATTATGGAAAAAACCAAACTATTACTCGCTACGCTGCCGAGTTCGGCGATCAAATGTAAGTAATTCAACTTAAATATTCAAATGAATTTAAAAAATACTATACAGAATAAAAAAAAAAATTAAATTTGATGCAAGTTCTTTGTTCCATTTTTATCATAAGAAAAAATCGTTGAGCGCAACAAAACACAACTAACATTTTTATCTGTCAAAAACAAACTATGTATGCTATGTTCTTCGGGACATGTGTACCAATACAACAACAACAAAAAAATCGATAATCGATAATCGAATTTTTGTCGCACGCACAAAATTTGAAAAGTCACATTCCTTTTTTCTAAATTCAAAACAAAATTAATTAAAGATATATTTAAAATTATGATAGAAACATTAAAAAAAAATAATAATAATATTAATCAATAATAAAATTACTTTGGGGCTATGCAAGTAAAATGAAATATCTTAAAGAAGTAAAACCAAAAAAAAAAAAAAAATTATTTCATAATAAAATTGTGGCCTATTCTGGTCAAGTTAGTTATTTTATATTCATAATAATTATAACTATTTCTGTAGTTATCGTTATCTATATTATTACCGCTATAGTTACATTTGCGTATAGTATTATTATTATCAATATTGTTATTGAAGTCGTTAACACTATCGTTGTTTGAATTCGGTATGACCTTCGTTAAAATCATCGATATCGGTATACTTTCTATATATTTTCGTTATCAAGCATAATAAATACTATGTAATTGTACTTCGGTGGTCGCTGTGGTCGAGTTGGTAGCGGTGCGTGCTATAACTTGATATGCCTGTGAGTTCGAGGTTCGAATCTCAGTCAGCAAGCAAAATATTAATCATAGAAACAGTTTTTTCTAATAGCGGTCACCCCTCGGCAGGCAATGGCAAACCTCCGAGGGTATTTCTGCCTTGAAAAAAGCTTATGATTAAATACATCTGCCGTTCGGAGTCGGCACAAAACTGTAGGTCCCTCCAATTGTGGTATAATATAAAAGACGCACACCACAAATGGTAGGAGAAGCTCGGCCAAACACTGAGCTATATAGTGTACGCACCAAAATTATATTATATTATAATTGTACTTCGCGGCAATATTTAAAATAACGTAAAGTTAATTTATATAAAACAATTTAGGATAAGGCCTTTGGTACTTCGTTTTTTCAACTGATGTTTTACATACATAAAATATTCTTTTCTTCGTCGGCTACTATGTAACATTTTTTACTCTTTATCTTGTAAGATAAATACTTACATACAAAAGTAGTTACCGAAATCCACACTTTTTAACTATACTCTTAAGTTAATTTAAATATTTACTTATATCACCAAAAACAAAGCAATCAAATTTTTAATTGTCTTTGGCAATGTGCTCGTCCGCGGTAGAAAAATAAATACGCGCTTAGTAAAACACAAAATCAGTAATTAAAATTTAAAAAAATAAATACAAAATTTCAATTATGAATTTCTCTAAGATTTTGCCGCCAAAAGGTAATAAAACTGGCTGCGGTTGGCTTTCTACTACCACTGCGCACCACTGCTATTGTTGTTATTATTGTTGTGGCGATTGCTGTAATTGCTTATCATCTGTATTTGTGATTATAACAGATGCTTTTTTTGTGTGGTAGTAGCGACGCAGACTACTAGGTTGGAGATATTTAAAACTGTTGATTAATAATTGAAGCGTGTTTTCGTTGTTTTTTTTTACAAAATTACCACGTAATAATGGTGATTTTCTAAATTATAAATGTATATGTATTTTATTTCAAATATGTATTTTTAAATTTAAGCTACGCATTTTTTCCCACCATGCAATAATTCATTGAAAGTTAACGCAAATTATGTCTACTTTTCTAGAGAAAAGCGAAAAGTGCGAAAGCCAAATACTGACACCAACAAAAGCGTCTATAGAAAACGTGTAGACAAAAGTAAAATGTGCAAAAACTAGCAAAATTGCCTACTATTTTTGTTAGTCATCACGTTTTTGTGTAATTTATGTATGTTGTTCAGCGTGTTGCCGGTAAATATCTGAGCAGCAGAACTGCCGCGGCGGTGATTATCGGAATTGAACGAACGACTTAAGTAGCGAACTTGTGTAGCAAATTGTACCTCGATGCTATTAATTTTTTGGCGTTTTGTGCGCAGCTGATATTGACATTAGCAATTAATGATAAATAAAACAAAAAAAATGCTCTTAGTCGCTTAAAATGTGACCGATACTACGATACTCCTAAATAATGCAAATTTATTAAAAAATAAAAATGTAAATACGATATTTTGTGAATTGCATACTTGAATTACGGTGTACAATTTGTAACCAAAATAAATATAAAACTTTTTAAACAACCTTAAAAGAACAACAACAATTAATAAATAATTTTTTCACCAAACTCTATCGATCAATTCTATCTTTATTCCATTCCAAACAAAATTAATTTTGTTACAAAAGAGAAATATCATTTAGCTGCATATTTATCTAGCTATATTTTACTTTTATCTTCTGATCATTATTGTGTTTGCAAGGCAAAAAATATAAACAATGAATTTTCAGTGAACAAGCAAATTAAAAATACTAAAAAAAAAAAAACTATTAGATTTAGAAAAGTGCGTGTAGGTTTATAAATTTTTAGGCAGTTTTGGGTGTTGAACACCTATGAATAAACACTTGGATAATTACATATTTCAGAGACAGTTAAATTACCTTCAATTCCAGGCAGATGCAGAAGCACGGCTCTGGCTGATTGTTTAAACCAACTAAACGAACCTGAATCAACTTTCAAATGCCTCTAAACCAGTAAAAGTGTTGGAAGAAATCAAACATTTGTATACTCTGCTGAACATCCTCCATCGCTACGTAAAATTCAAATAAACATAAATGACATATAAACCCTAATTAGTACAAAAAAAAATACGAATAAATCTTAAATTTTTTGGTGAATAGCTAATTAAACAATCGGTCGAAAGTAGAGAGGGTAAGACAAGAAAACAATAAAAATCACAAAATAAAGAAAAAGTATAGCCAAAAGAAAATAATATAAAAACCAATAAAATATAAGCTACAAGGGTAAATAAAATTAATTTCACACTAATATATCAAAGTAAATTAGTAATTTATGCAAAACAGCGTGCTCCGAGCGGATGTGAATATAAGAGTTTGCTTGTATAAACATTTATTGCTAGAAAATTGGGCACAAAAAATTAATTTAAAAATCTCACATTTATGTATGTTAAAAATTTAATTCCTTACCATGAACATATGTACATACATACTTACTTATATCTACGCCCCGCAGTTTATTTTAGTAACGCAATACTAACTTCACACGTTACATGGTAAAAGTGGATTCTCTTAATTGAAAATAATTTCGCTTTTTTATAACTCTCGTATACACAGAGAACCTGTTACTTTGTATACATACATATGTATGTATAAAGCAAATAATAAATAAATATTTTAACTTTTTAAGCAAAGTTGCTGCTTTCGTGTGAATTTCGATTGGTTTGTTTACATAAGTTAATGGTTTGTTCTGATTTTTGTTATTTTGTTAAAGTCATTGTGCTACATTGAAAACCAGTTTTTTATGTTTATGGCATTGTTGCAATTTTTTAACGAACATTCTAAGGCTGATATAACAATAACTCGACCACAGGTAGACTATTCTTGAAATATTTGCAGTAATTTTCATGCCTGTTAAATATTTATTAATTAAGTACAATATTTGAGACTTTGAATCGCGTGATCTTTATTTAAATTTTTAAGTATCTCTATAACTATATTATTTGGTTACTACAAAAAATTAGTGTGGCACAATTTAAGTTACCGCTTGCCAAAATAGAAATGTTTTTAAAAAAAAAAAATATGTGATGTGGCGGATTACTTCTGTGCGATGCGGGTGAAACTTGATGCGGGTTGATCCTTTGAGGATGTGGACTGTATGCGGGTTTTGCAACTCAAATAAATAAAACACGCTGCCTTTTTATTCTAATATACAACAACTGCTTTCATTTAATTTATTAACTTTCAATTGTACGAGAGTTAGGCGCGTGCGGTAAGAAAAAAAAACTATCAACGAATTAGTGGTGGGCAAGTGTTTTCAATGACAAACGTCAAAAATGTAGCGAGTGATTGACCACTTGCATTCAATCATGAGATTAACCCTTCGGCGACTCATCATACCGCCACCCTTGAACTATCTTGATATGTTCAATTAAATTACAAAAAATTTTGAAGTTAAGTACAAAGTTAAATAGAAAAATACATATTTCAACGTACATAAATACCTTAAATTATGTACAAAGTTAAATAAAAAAAATAGAAATTTCAACGTACGTACATAAATATCTTAAATTATGTACATCAGTTTTCTTCGGAAAATACGTCCCCTTTTGTTGGTAGAAGACACAGCTTTGATATTGGTCGAGTGAGTTCTCCGTTTGTTGTTTTTAGCGTAACGACTCTTACGCGTCCATCTGCGCCAGGATGACATTTAATTATTTTCGCGAGCGTCCACTTAGTGGGCGGAGACGACTCATGGTACACAGCTACCACGTCACCTTCTTGGAAATTTTTGGATGGACGAAACCACTTAGCACGTCGTTGCAAACTAACGAGGTATTCGTCTCTCCACCGTTGCCAAAAATGTTGTCGTATAGTAGAGACCAATTGCCACCTTTGTTGTAGGGTTCCAGAAAACCCTTGACCCTCAGGTTCTGGAATTGCCCTCAACGGTTCGCCCACAAGAAAGTGGCCAGGCGTTAAAATAGATAAGTCGTTTGCATCAGTCGAAATATCGCATAGTGGGCGGGAATTAACACAAGCCTCCACCTCCGTTAGCAACGTACTAAATTCCTCGTAGCTTAAAAGAGTTTCACCGAGGGAGCGTTTCAGGTGATATTTAATGCGTTTTATTCCAATCTCCCAGTACCCTCCCATGTGAGGTGCAGACGGTGGGTTGAATCGCCACTCAATGGCGGAATCTGCGAAAAAAAACTGAAGCTCGGGATGTTGCATGCACTCTTCATATTTTTTACGAAGTACTTTTTCTGCCCCAACGAAATTCGTTCCGTTGTCCGAAAACATGACCTTGCAATAGCCTCTGCGGTTGATAAATCTTTTAAAGGCATTTAAAAACGAAGAGCTTGAAAGATCGCCAACGAATTCGAGATGCATTGCGCCTGTGCACATGCAGATAAATGAAGATATATAGCCCTTTACGGATTTTGCTCCTCTTCCGGGTGTAAACTTGAACATATACGGACCAGCGAAGTCTACGGCGGTATGAGTGAAGCAGCGAGCATACGTAACCCGAGACGAAGGGAGGTCCCCCATTGATTGCGTTGCGAACCTTCTATTCAAGGCGGTACATTTAACACATTTTCGATAGACGTTACGAATTAAGTTGCGGGCACCAATAACCCAATAGCGGCGTTGCAAGACTACTTGCATGATACGAGGGCCGGCGTGTAACGTGTAGTGATGTATGTCGGATACAATCAGCTTCGAGAGTGGCGAGTCTTTTGGCAATATAATAGGGTGTCTCACATCAATAGCCACGTCAGCGGATTTCAAACGACCTCCAACACGAAGTATCCCAAACGAATCAAGAATAGGTTGTATGCGTAGTAAGCTACTGCGCAATGGAATCTGCCTTTTTTCCTTACAATGACGTATTTCATTAACAAAATAGAAATTTTGCGTGTACTTAATTAATCTGCGTTCTGCGTCGACCAGTTCCTGATAGCTAGGAATGCCGATTTTCTTGCTATTAGTGTCAAGCGAGCTAGAGCGGGTGTTGTGTATAAATCTTAAAACATAAGCGATGATTCTTCGTAATTTAGAGTAGGACGAGTATTTCGTCATGACCGACCAATGAACCTCGGGAGCCGCGATACATGTGGTAACCTTTTTACGTAAGCCTATTTCGGTGCTATGCGTCATTTCTGTTTGTTGCTTCCAAAACTGGTCTTCTCCGCGCAGAAAATCCGGTCCAGACCACCAAAGCTCATGGTGTAAAAGTTGACCTGCAGATATACCTCTGGACGCGCAGTCCGCAGGATTTCTTTCAGACCGTACGTGATTCCAGCACTCGGGGGGCAGGACTTCGTGGATATAAGCGACACGATTTGCGACGAAGGTTTCCCATTTGTTAGGATGTGCCTGCAACCACGCCAGCGTAATCGTAGAATCTGTCCATGCAACCAGTGGATGTCGAAAGTCATTCCAACTTTGCATCCCGCTTTTGACTAGCTTTGCAGCAGTATGTGCAGCGCACAACTCGAGACGCGGTAATGTGGTTGTTTTTATGGGAGCGACTTTAGCCTTAGATGAAACTAAGCCGATCGTGATGCGACCATCCTTATGTACAGTGCGTGCATATATGACTGCAGCGTAGGCGCACTCAGAAGCGTCGGCGAAAACGTGCAACTCTGTAAATGAGCCAACCGTCCCTGTTCCGACCCAACGGCTGACCTTAATTTCCGATAAATGTTGTAATTGCGAGCGATGATCAAGCCACATTTTAGCGATGGTATCTGGCACCAGATCATCCCACCCGATGCTGGCGCGCCAGATGTCCTGAAACCACATTTTTGCTTTTATTGTTGCGGGGGAAAGTAAACTTAACGGGTCAAAAAGTCTGCTTGCATCGGCCAAAAAGGATCTCTTAGTTAAGACGCGAGGGGGTTCTTCTAGATTTATAGCAAATGTGAAACAGTCCCTTTCCATATTCCAAATCAATCCCAGAGCGTGTACATTATTGCTGTCTACGGTATAGTGCGCTATGTCCTCGGATTCGCTAGCTATAGCCTCATTTAGCTCTACGCAGTTTGACGCCCATTTCCGTAACTCGAACCCACCTTCCCGCAGAATATCGGACACATTTCGCTGCAACGTTTTGATTTCAGACTCGCTAGACGCGCCGGTGAGAAGGTCGTCCATATAAAAGTCTGTAAGTATTACATTTACCGATTTCTGGCAATGATTGGGGGATTGTTTCGCGGTTTGTTGCATAGATTTTACTGCCAAATGCGATGCGGACGCAACACCGTAGGTTACGCGCAACATTCGATAGTCGGTTATAGGTAGAGATGTTTTAGAACGCCAAACGATGCGTTGTAGATCGACGTGTTTGTCAGAAACACAAACTTGCCGATACATTTTTGCAACGTCAGCAGTTACAGCGTATTTATGTGTGCGGAAGCGCAACAGTATTGAGTACAAGTCTTGTTGCAATTGAGGACCCACACATAGAGCATCGTTCAGCGACGCTCCCGTCGTGGTTTTTGCAGACGCGTTGAACACAACTCTCAATTTCGTCGTGACACTCGACTCCTTTACAACTGCGTGGTGTGGCATGTAATAAACATCTTTATTCGCGTGGGGCGCAACCTCCATATGGCCCATTTCAAGCAGTTCCTGCATGAACTCGTTATAGCGATTAAACAGATCGTGATCATTGGCAAATCTGCGCTCCATGCGTAAGAGATTTCGTATGGCGAGATTCCTTGACTCACCTAACGACACGTCGACTTTGAGTGGTAACTCCACTACAAAGCGTCCGTCAGACTTTCTAGTATGCGTTGCTTCAAAATGTTCCTCACAGTAGCGTTCTTCGTGGGTAAGATATCGTGTTTGCGGAGCTTCTTCAAGTTCCCACAGTTTTGCCAATGCTCTGTCTAGTTGCACGTCACAGTGCAGCGATTGTATTCTAATAGCGGATGAGGCAGAAATGTCTATATTACCACACAACGTCCAGCCGAAAACGGTCCTCTGAATCATTGGTGAACCAGGTGGTCCCTTACGTAAATCAGCGAAAATTAGACGATCCATGAAGTCCATGCCCACCAGGATGTCGACACGACCGGGTTCCATAAAATAAGGATCAGCTAAGAATAGCCCCTTGATATGAGGCCACTCAGGCACATTTAACTTCTGTGAAGGCAAATCTCCCGTGATCTTATGCAGAATTAATGCATCAATGGCGTAGCATTCACCCAAATGCCGCGATGAAAGTAGTAACTATGTTTCGCCCTTGCAACGACCACCCTGAGACGAACCAATTCCTGACACAGATGTAGACGAGGATATGCGAGGTAAACCCAGACGTTGCACGCACGCCTCAGTTATGAACGTGGCGTGGGAGCCTGAGTCAAATAATAAGCGAGCAGTCTGCCATCGATCAGAAGAGTCACGAACCTTAACAAGAGCGGTTGATAGCAGCACTGCTTTTTGTGTTGTAGACATTGAATTGACCTTTGAGTTTAGGCAAGCGGAGGTAGACGGGACAGCGGTTTGCGGTGGAGCGGTAGCGGTAGCGGGGGGTCCTGCAATTGCGGCGGTAAACGGTGAGTCGGCGACATAATGAGAAACGGTGTATTGAGAAAATGAGTCTGGTGCGCCGTGCAGCAACGTGTGGTGGTGCTGTCGACACATTCGGCAGGAAGATGCACTATTGCATCGGTCCTTAAAATGTCCGGTACTTAAACAATTTATGCAAGCCCTAGACTCTTTGACAAATTTCGATCTTGCATTTAAATCTAAGCTACGAAATTTTTCACAAGAATAAATCTTATGAGTTGCGTTACAATACGTACAACGCGTTTGATCAGAGGTGGCATGAAAAACCTTTGCTGATTTTCCGACTGGTTTATGCGTGACTGGCTTGCTCGTCGATGATTGATTTACCGGCATTGACAACATTGCTAATGAGCGGCATCTTATTTCCAGGAACGAAGAAAGTTGTTCGAAGGTCGGGGGTTGGTCGTTGACGAGCGACAACTCCCACTGTTTACGTGTTTCGAAGGCAAGCTTTGCTACAATTTCGTGGACAAGCCAGTCGTCCCAAAACTCGACTGGGCGCCCTAAAGCCTTCAGCTCCCTAATGTGTTGCTGAAAAGCATTCAGCACGTTCTTGATGGAATCAGCCGAGTCGTTCGTCGCCTTTCGAATATCTGCTATTGCCCGAAGGTGAGCTTCGACAATTACTCGCATAACTTGATAACGCGACTGAAGCAACTCCCATGCCTCCGTATAGTTGGCATCGCAAATTTTAAAGCCGCTGATAGTGCTAAGAGCTTCACCCTTTAAACAGCTACGCAAGTAGTGTAGCTTTTGCCCACCAGACAACGAAGCATTAGTATCGACGAGCGTACAAAAAGCGTCGTAAAAAGTGACCCACTCAGTGGAATCGCCCGAAAATGATGGTAGATCCATTCTCGGCAGTTTAATTGCTGCGGACACAGTGGCTTGGGATTGTGCGGGACTGGAGACTGATTCAGCCCTACACTTCCGTACGCGATTGAATACGGATAGAGCTGTAGTGTACCAAGACTCAGCCTGGATGCGCGCGTTCTGTTCTACGTCGAAGTTCTCTGCACCACAAGAAGTCTCGACTGCATCCTGTGCTTCATTAAAGCGTATCCACTGTTCGTTTAACAGTTGGCGGTAGCTTTCGACATTATCAATGTCTAAAATAAATGTTGCGTCGTTGCTTTTGGTCATGTACCTTTTTATAGCACCTAATGCGGAGTCGCGTGTCTTGACAAACGCTGACATTTTGATGTATAGATTAAATGGCCAAAAAATTAAATAGTTTTGCGGAGGGTTAATTAACAACGCAGATATTTATTAGAAACCTTTATTTATAATATAAAGCTGAATTGTACTTCAAATGCAATTTTTGTATGAATGTATTTGGCGCAGGACCATGCGGTGATAGTTAACGCAAGAAATTTTAGGTTATACTTGCGGTTTGATGTGTTTTGTATGTATGTGCGGTGGAGCGATCCGGCTCGTAGGACCATTAAATGATGTGGCGGATTACTTCTGTGCGATGCGGGTGAAACTTGATGCGGGTTGATCCTTTGAGGATGTGGACTGTATGCGGGTTTTGCAACTCAAATAAATAAAACACGCTGCCTTTTTATTCTAATATACAACAACTGCTTTCATTTAATTTATTAACTTTCAATTGTACGAGAGTTAGGCGCGTGCGGTAAGAAAAAAAAACTATCAACGAATTAGTGGTGGGCAAGTGTTTTCAATGACAAACGTCAAAAATGTAGCGAGTGATTGACCACTTGCATTCAATCATGAGTTTAACCCTTCGGCGACTCATCAATATGTATTATTTTTTTTTATTGGTGGTGATTCTCAATCGTTATATAAAAGAATTCAACAAAAGAAATGTTCAAAAAGCTGCGTTAATTTTGAGCCACTGCATTTACTATATTCAATTTAAATAGAGCTGGCATCCAATTTTTTTCTTTAAATTGATTTCATTTATTTTTGAAATAAGGTACAGTTACTTTCGTAAAAAAAACCACCAATGCTAATTTTTTTTAACTTAAAAAAAAGTTCAATAATTTAACAAAATTGCATCGAAACATCGAACTTAAAAAAAAAAAAATTTTCAATGCAATTTTGTGCCTCATTTACTTTTAGTATTTTATATTATTCAATTGAGCTCTGTGATTGATCGACATTTAAAAAAAAAAATTTAAACATATATTTTCAGTGGCATTTTACTTATATTAACATCATACCTTTACATGTTTTCTAATCGTGTACAGAATTATTTATGTAAATAGTGCTTCTCCGTTTTCAAAGCACCAGCATAAAACTTAGAAAAAAAGTTTTTCAATTCCCCGACTACTCGTTAGTTATGTAAATATTTATGTGAACAACTGCGAATTTTGCATAAATTAACATTTGCTATTCTTACGCAGTAGTGACATTGTTCTTAAGCCACTTTCTTTGCTGCTTTGCCGCCAAAAGCGTTAAAATTAGCATTTTAGACAATAAAAATATTTTTAGCTTGTATTTAGACTACTTTCTTCTGGTTATGTATGCGCATTTTTATGCTAACGATATAAGAATGTAGTTTTTAATGCTCGCATTCGCCAGATACTTAATATACTTAATGCTACGCTAATTAAAAATAAGCCATAAAATGCTTCAACGGCGATAATAAAGCAGAGTTCATAGATGATGGCGTGTAAATGTGTATGTCTGTAGATATACGAACGGTATTCGCTGGTACTTTTAAAATAAAGGTCAATAGCGTGTTAATTGTGATTTTTTTAATAGCAACCGAATATCATAAAAATCAAAGAACAATACTTGGTATGCAAACTTGTGAAAGCATTCTGCACAAAAAAACAAATTGAAGTAAAAAATTATAATATTTTAGGCCATCTCTCGATTGACGTTAATACTCATGAAGTTTACTAAGTTAAGTGACGTTTGCTTGTTGGATTTTTGGAATTAAAACTTTTAATCTTATTTAAAATATTTCGTAACTTTAAATAAATTTTTAGCAGTTGTAATATTGCTATAATTTGTGGTATTTAAGTGCCGCCTTTTTACTTTTTTTATTCCTGCTGTTACTGTGCGAAACGATCAACTGAGTTTATAGCTACATTTAAAATTTCTGAGTCTTAAGATGTGTTTATATATTTAACAATTTTCTATTTGTTTGATAGCTGAAAGTATGTGCACAAAGAAAAAAACTATACATTGCCTTACACATTTTAATTAAGAAAAAATATAAATCTCTAAATACAAAATTTTATCAAATATTCGAACGCTTCAAAATTTTCTTTATACTTGTTTTATTTTACATATTTCTACAATCTTTCGTAATTCCAACTGAATTTTTTTATTTTTCGCTCTTGCCCCATTAAGTAATTTAGTATTAAATAGTAACACTTGTTGCACAAATGAGGTGTGACAATTCAATACAACTACTTGAGTGAGCATGCTGTACCTTGCAGTTCTTTATTTTTTTTTTTTTCTGTATGCCACTTTGCGCAGTGTAAGCACCTTTTATGTTTGTGTGTTGCACATGTTGGTACACATACGAGTATTTATGTCTTTATTTATGTTTGCTTAATAAAAACATGTTTGCGGTTGGTAATTATAGTTAATTCATACGTATATAAGTACAGTAGTATACATATACATATATGTATATATGTATGTAAGCACGTGTGCTAAGTTGTTGTTAATACTTTGGAGACATTCGCACTAGATGGCGTATAGCAGAAAAAAAAAAAATTTTAAAAAATACGAAATACAAAAAGTGTTCATTACGCGCGATGCTATGCAAAATGCAGTTATTAAGAACAAGGCCAACAGCAATGCATACATACATACATATGTAAGTATGTATGTGTGTTCATACGTTCATATCGGTTATGTGGCTAATGAATTAGTAAATGTAAAAAAGCAGAGTTGCACGAAAGAACGTGGAGATAATTGATAATAATAATAAATATTTTATAAGTAACATGAAATTATATGAGAAAAAGGGAGTATGTGATAATTGTATAATAAGCGCTCGAATGGTGAAAGGTAAAATGCTATAAATTGTGGTTAACATTCAATAAATTATTTTCTGAAATAAGCTTTGTTACCAACTAAGCACTTTGCTTTTAACTTACGAGTAATTGATTGAAGAGTTTATTCGACCTGTTCCAAACTAAAAATTAAATTAGAATTCGACTCGCTTTTGCATTCTTTTGCAATGCCAAAGAAGCTGCGAATGCTATAATTTGTCATAATAAAATAATATATGTATGCGCTTTTGGTAGCAATGAATAGCTATGTAAACCGATAAAAATAAATTTATCAATAACAAAAAGTAATGCTTAAATGTCTAGTTATTGATAAAATTTAAATTTTAATAACAATTTCGTTAGTAAAAACTTAAATGATAACGAAGGTTACTACTTAAATTAGTGTTATTGAAAACGAAACCTAAAAGTGAAAGCGCTTGATATATTTAGAAGATGTATTAAGACTAAATAATTTACTCGTTGCAATAATTTGTAAAAAATTATAAAATTAAAATATGTTCTGTACATAGTCATTATACGACATCCATCATTAATAATATTATTGAAAGGACAATAGGTCACATAAAAATCACATTCGCTTTTGAGAGAACCTGCTCAAACTTCTTTTTTTTTTATCAATTTATGATGAATAATATTTGATCATTCATTTATGCTTATTAATATGCGGAAGCTATTTTTTATTTACACACTTAAATATATCTGTGTACACAAACATTTACCTTTTATATGCACTGACCTTTCCTACACGTTTGTTCATTAACACATCACGTTTACCATTGGTACCTTATATAGACAGGCAGCAACAACAACAATAATAACTGGCCTAATGATTATAGGAAATACGCCTACCATTGAATCTACATATCTATGTATATGGTTATAAAATTTATCATGCTGTAATTAATTGTGTACTTTCCTTGAATTCATATTTTTTGTTTGTCTGTCTCATTTCATAATTTTTTTTACGTTCTAAGTTAAATTGGTAAGCAAATATTTTTTTGATGAACTTTAAACAAATATTTCGCTGTTAGTGTTAAATCAAACAAGAAGGGTTTGATAGATTATCTAGTTAGTTATTGGGATTATGACGGTCAAATTGCATGTATACATAAGTTATTTATGTATTTAATGAAATAAATCAAAAATATTTATACTTAATGCGTATGCTCGAGGAAGACTAGAAGGTTAAAAACATATAAATCTGTAAGTGTGTGTCATGCTCAAGTGCACAAAATTAATTAATGGCACTCAATATATAAATTCCAGTTGATAAAATAAGTAAACATATGTGAAAGACACTAACCCAAAATTATAAAAAAGAGAATACATAGATTAATGAACGTGATAGAAGAAGATAAGGGTGTGCGTTTAACTGTTGGTGACTCTAAAAAATAATTATTATGAAATGTAATTTTTATTAAAGTAAAAATATTTTTTATAACAATATTTCATAAAAAAAAATTTTATTAAAAATAATGGGGGTTGTTTGAAGCAAGATTTATTTATAAAGTTCATTCAAAAAATGTATATTGTTTTCTTCCTTTTCTTGTTCAACAGGGTGGAATGTTAAAATTTGTTGGAACGCTTTTTCGTCGTCCCTTGTCAAGTTTGGTTTGGAGACAAACCGCGTTCGGCTTTGTGCCATCTTCAGTGTCAATTTTCGTTCTGTTCAGTTTAGGTCTGTTGTTCCGTATTTATTTCGTTTTTTTTGTCAAAATTTAGTCTTTTTTATGAATAAATTTGAAAAGGCATAATAAGAGGCATTTATTCAAATGCTTGTGCGGTCCGGAAAATAATACGTTGCAAAAAAAAACTGTTCGCTTTTAATATTCTAAGTAAGTGGCAATTAAAGGCTTAGTTCAAACTGACTTTGCTTGTGAATTGAAGTTTTGATTTTTTCCTCGCAGATGATAACTTGGTATGTCTAAGAAAATGCTCCGAATAAAAGAGGCGTTGAGCGATGAAAATTTGTACTACAGTGTACAAATTATATATTAACTAAACAGCTTAACCAGCAGAGTATCACAACTACTGAAATTATGCACGTAAGAGCCCAAAAATGTAGGCAGCTAATAGAAAAGACACGACTCACAGACCACTGAAAATGAAATGCAAATAAATACAAGTACAAGCAACTCGAGATTGATGGCTTTAAGCCAAACCGATACATCATTCTACTTCTATATTTAAATTTATGGCAAACAAACAAAAAATGCAAATACATGTATTTATAAAAAGAATGAAATTAAAAAAATGCCACATTATACTCACACTGCGATACAAATATGCGGCTTGAATAAACTCACAAAACAAAAAAAAAATTGTTATTAAATTACCAATGTACGAATAAATTCCAAGAGTGAAGTATTTAACGTGGGATTTGTGGTTGATTGTATATATATTTATATAGGTATATTAATGGCTTTTGAGTAGGCAATCGGCTTAAGACAGGTTGAAACGTTTAGCTACTGTAACATTGTAGGCCAATGATTGACATAAAATTATGAATGTGTAATTTATATCGTTTAGGTCTTTGCATGTATAGTTGGCTCAGATAATGCTTAGGACGTTTAATCTTCTTGTAAAATAATAGCCAATTATGTGGCTCCAACATTTTTTTTTTTAATTTTTTGTTCGGAGGAGTTGCACCGGCGTCTGATAAGTTTTGAAGAAAATTTTTATTTTACATTTTGAACACAAAGGCCTAAATTTAATACCAACATCAACATAATTTTACTGCTTTTAATGCTTTCTCAAAACTCTTTTTTATCAATAAACTGAAACGATTAGAATGTTTTTGTTTTTTGTAATAGCATTACATAGCAGACACTTTATCAACAAATGTTTTGAAGCGGTCATAGAACAGGTTTTCGATGTTATCATTGGTCTCTGTTGTCATCATTTGATTTCACCATGCATCTTTGGTATTTATTGGTTTGATATAGAAATCTTAGAAACATACAAAAATATATGCGAGTATTAAAAAAATTAAAAATATCAAACATGACGATATCGCCTCTGTTTGCTTGATGTGATCATAAGATCCGATCGTATGCTTATGCGATAAAAACTATATAAATATAATTTTGATTTAAAATGCAGCTGTGCTCTAATCAATTTGGAGTCAATGGTGTTACTCATTTCTCATGCTTCAATATTTATCTTGAAATATAAATCAGTTTTTAACATAATCGTATCATCACTTTATCTGATATCATCATATGAGTCTAGCATTATCTAGTCTAGTATTATGAAGAAAACTAGACTACAATTTTATTTATAATAATAACATTTAATAGACGTTATTTAACAAAATATACTATGCACATTAAACATTCCGTGCAATCATGACTTATTAAATTTATTCAAATCACACCACATCGAATTACATGACGTGACATCACATCATACCACATCACTACTCTTTCCTTCTCTTTTAAGCTACAACGAATTACAAAAATTTTACAAAAGTTCTGTGTCACATTTGAAAATTATTAACCCAAACACTTACATACGAGAGAGAGAGAGAGAAAGTGGAGAAGTTTCCCTTATACCGTGAACATTTTAGGGAGTTTTAAATATATTAAAACTGAACCTACACAGTGGCGGTCAACTGTCTTCACAGATAGCACTACACATTTTCTTTGTATATACATTTTATATATACTTTAAACTTGATTTAAGTGCTAATTTGCAATTCAAAGCACCTATGCATGTGTTCATAGTTATGTAAGTGTAACCATTGAAAGTATTTTCTTGAGACGCACAACATTTAAACATGTTCGACGTTGTTATCTTGAATTTTATTGCATTTTATTGCTGCTGCAGCTATTGTAAATGTAACAATGTGCCTGTCGTTGCTGATTTGTTGCTTTACAATGACTATGTATAATAAATGCAGACAAGCAACAAGGAATTTGCAAAACAACGAAGCTAAGTTGAATAGAATCCAACTGAACTGAAGTGAGCTGTGCAGAATGAAGTGAATTGGAGTGAAGTAGTTAGCTGAGGTGAATTGAAGTCATTAGTAATCAAAAGTTGTCGCGAAAACTTCACTGAATTCTTTTAAATACAACAACAGCAACATATATAACAACAACGAAAATAATATGCGCATATAAAGAAAATTACAACAATAATAGCGACTGTTGGCACAAGCTAGCACAAGTAAAGGCAGGTCATTTTAAATAAGTTGCCTGCAAAGTTGTTTTCAAATTTTTTCGTTTCTTTTCGGATTGTAATGCATTTTTTTCTTTGTAATTAAACGCACAAGTTTGTGCGTTCGAGTGTGACATATGAACACTTTGCTTGCAGGAAAAATAAAATTTAAAACAGAAATGAGTTGTAGCACAGGCAAGTAGATTCGAAAATACACGTTGGCACGTATGTACTTTTCAGGCTTATTTGTTGATACCCTTTTTGGACTTTTTTCGCCTTTTTGTACGCGTCTGTTTAAAAATAGCAATAAATTGTATTCATGCTACGTGATTTTTGGATTTTTCTTTAATTTTTGAGTAAACGTACAAATAAAAGTGAATTTTTATCGCGCCACAAAACAAAAAAAAAATAAAATAAAAATTAAAGCAAAAGTGTAAAGCAGGAAATATGTGGTTGTAAAAGGCAAATTGGTTAGGTTAATAGAATTGCTGCAGAATTTTTTCTTACTAAGCAAATGATGTGCTTTCAGTATTTGTTGTCACAAAATATTCAAATCGAAGCCTGGAAACTTGCTTAATGGCAAATTAAACATTGCCGCTATCGCTTCATGTCTTTCAAACTTTAATATTATAATTACGCAGATATATTTTGAGTAACATACAAATATGTTTTTGAACTTAAGCTCATTCGGAAACTAAACATTTTTGGCCATTAACAAATTCGTCCCGGTCTAATGAACTTGCATGTACTTCTTTCCTTTTTAGCTCTTCAGTCTTTTGAGGCTCTTGCATTTTTCCACTATTATTTTATGTAATTCAATCATTTCCTGTTTAAAGTTTTTGACATTTTTCACACGTTTTTATGCTTTGTTGCTTTAATCTCTTAATTTACGGTCTAATTACGTGTTGCAGATGGACGCAATACAAAAGTTGTTTGCTGCATGCAATTTTCTGTTGATTTTGTATTAAGTTAGTATATATTTTTCCTCCTCACTTCTGTTTATTTCTATTATTATCTTTGTTTAAATTTTTGTAATTGCTGCGACGTGAAAACTTTTAATATTGTCGCCAGCTTAACGTCATCCGCCAATCGCTCATCAAATGTGAAAAATCTATATTTTGATATCGCAACTGTAAGTGTGTCATCGTTGTAACGTGTTATTGTCGTGGTTGATTTTGTACTCTACTTTTAATTAAAGCATCTGCTGTTAGCTGCTTTACCAACTAACCAACTGCACGAACGATTTATTGCCGGCGGCAGTGAAAGGGTTGGATGGCATGATTTTCAAGGCCGAAAATAATAAAGATATTTATAGTAAATGATTAAATATATAAAAGAATTAAAAAATATATTAAATATTTTAAAAATTAGAAGCAAATTTAAAAATTAAAAAATAAAGCAATATTTCAGCACGCAGATCTTCGTTGGTGCCTTGAATAAATTTTTACTGCATAAAGACAATTTTTGTATTAGCAATTTAGTGATTTTATATCCACGAAATTTCACGATTAGTATTTTTAGTACTTTAACAAATTTTTGTAAAGTTAAACGATTGTAAACTAAATTTTCCAGTTCCCACATATTTAAAAAAAAAAGCTTGAAATAGGTTGATTTCCACTGAGAAAACTTCAATTAAAGCTACAAATAACAGCAGAATTGTAAATAACAACGCCGCAAGTGAGAAATATTCTTGCGAGAACACCGCAATTTGCAAATAAATTTTGTGCAAAAAAAGTATTGAGAATTACATAATCACTATTGCGCGCCACATAAATCAAAAACAAGTCACGACTCGATAGGCTGTGTGGCGCATGCGCGACGCGGCCGGCTCATTTAGGTGGCAATCAAGAAAACCACTCTTGCTTTTTTCTGCTGTAATAGTCATTTTCATGGTAACTTTTCGTTAATAAATTCTATGCTACACTTACACACACACACACATACACACAAACACAGACACACATATATGTACATATGTAGACAATTTGCGTGCCTGCCAAATTTTTTGTGCTTATAACTGGTTTAACAACATTGTGAGCGCAAGAAAAATAAAAAAAAAAACTAAGAAAAAATAATAGTATTGCAGCGGTTTAAACAGCTTTTGGGGTTTGTTAAAAAAAGAAAATTAAGCAGCGTCTGTCGCTTGCATACAATTCGGCGAAAAAGTAGCTAGCAGCTATTAAAAGAAATTTCACTTTCAGCCAGCGTTCTGCTGCAAGCATTAACCCAAAAACATCACTTTCACAATAAAGGTTGCTTTATTTTTTAATTAAAAATTTGTGCTAAATTCGAGATATTTTTTTTTTGGTGAAGTGAATGTTCAGAAGTGTTGCAAACGAAAGACTTAAGAAACGAACTTCACACAGCTACAGTTTGGCGAATGCCTTGAAATAAATTTCTGATATGCGGAAAGTAGTTTTTATTGATACTTATTGAACAGGCATTTCAAGTTATATATTATTAGATAAAACGTCGATCACATAATTTTTGATAAAAATCAATTCAAATATATACATTTTTTAAATTTTATTTTCATAAACTAAACGTTTTATTCCTTTTATTCTTCTTTTGACTGCCTTATTAATATTTGATTTAAAAATTACCTGCATTTTTTTTAGAGCTTCCTCAATTAATTTGGTATATTGATCTGGCATAGAAATATTTTAAAGCTTCCCTTTCGTGCTCTTTCCAAATAATTATTTCTTGCCAATGAAAATCTTGTTAAACAAAGCATGCTTTTGTTATTTCCTCATTATTTTATTCGATATTTATGTGTATTTGTATTTGAAATCTTTCAATTGATATATAAAGTTGCTCATAACACTAAAGAATTTGTTATCATTCGGTGCAATCTTTAAAGTCTCCGCAGTGTTTAATCGCAACCGTGCGAAAAGTCACTATGAATGTTTGGCGTGATGAGTATGTCAACATTCGAATTTTAATTAAAAGCTTAACTGATTAAATAGTTGTAGAGGTTTATGTTGCTGCGCCATTGTTTTGAGAGCTACTACGGGTTGAAAGATATATAGCTAATTGCTGGTGCGGCGTTAAATAAAAAAAAATGCGTTTGAAATAGTTTTAAAGTAAAAAAAAAATATTTAAACGAATTAGTCATTACCGTTGATAGCGTAAGCGCTTTGTCAACGTTAACACTGCTCCAAATCTGTATAAATACATTTCAGGTAACTTTAAAAGCCTAATAGCTGGCTGAAACTTTACAAATGACTTCTCTGTTTTGTAGAAAATAGAATAAAGAAGAAAAGTAATTTTTGACTGTTTTAGATTATTATTTTTTAAGTTTTGCTCAGATATTGTAGTCTTTAAAAATTCGATCTCAAAATTAAGACCCCTGTACATATTGAAACATTTCTTAGATTTATTTTTCATTTATTTAATTGACACAATTTTTCAATTCAAATAGCGCATTTTCTAACAAAAGCCATGAGCACAAAAGTTTCAAATAAAATCAACAAACCTTTTTCTCAGAATTTCTAGAACTATTTTCGATCTATTTTAATCAAATATGGTGCTAGTTTGGAGTGACTAAAAACGACTGCTCTTTTTTGACTATTTCCAATAGAATTTTTTTTTTAAATATGAGGTAGAAAGTGACAAATATTTCACATCTTCATACATAAAGTTTATATTATTTGCCACATTTAAAGTACAATGACTTTTATTTAATTTATGTAAATTACACAAGCAAAAGTAAAAACTAAGCCGCAATAATAATACAAGTTTTTTGTTTTCTTCTTCTTTTCATTGCAGTTGAGTTGAATATGCAAAGCAGCTATTAAATACAAAAAGTGGCGACAATAATTTTATCAAGCAGCGGCAAAAATAACAATCAACAAAATTGAACAAGAGGAAAACTAACCAAATAATTTACATACTATGTCTGAATGTTTATTTATTTACATAATAAAAAAAGTAAAAACAAAAAATCGAATAAGAAATAAATATTGGATCTACAAAGACGTTTCATGATTTTTGGCAGCCAATATACACAGAAAATGCTAAGCACTCGAAACTTCATAAATTTCTCAAAAAGGATAAAAAAAAGTAATGCAGTGGTCCCGATATGCTTCGATTTACTGCTGAGATAATGTACAATATATGTATATAAAAACAGTGTCAACTGAGCTTTGGCTTTTCGTTCCTCTGCACACAACTGGCTAAGTTTGTCTGTATTGCAATCAATGCAAGATTGAGTCGCACAAGAGAAGAAAAAAAAGTGCACAAAGATAACATCGATTGCTAAACAAAAACAAAAGCAAAAGGCTGTTAAATTAAACGCAACTCGCACCTGAGACACAATAAAAATAAAAGAAGCAAAGCGTAAAAACAATCAACTAATATGCGTGGGAAGACGAAAAAGCTAAAAACTAGAAAAATTGTATCCAATGTAGTGGCAACGAAAAATGGTACTACAAACCCAGCAACGTTAAGAAATGTGTGTGTATGGGAAAACGCTCATTAAATTTAATGTGGTACAAGCGTTTGAAACTTATATTAGGGTGGCATGAGTTATTATTCGAAAAAAATTTTATTTTTATATACTTTACATTTTATGTTCTAGGCAAGAAAAAAAGTAAAAAAAAGGAATTAATATCGTTTTCCAAGCAGATAATAAAAATGTTTTCACTAAAAAAAAAATAGTAAACAAAAACTACATTATATTGTAAGTTATATTTTTTGCTTAAGAAATGAAATTAATTTTTGTGTTTTATATACATATTTGTTTGCAGAATATTATTAAAAAAAATTTTATTTCGTATTAAAAAAAAATTTTTTTGAAAGAAGTGGCCCTTAGAAAATAAGAGTTACTTTTGGAGTTACAATATTTGCTAAGAAAATAAAATTTTTTTTTTTAATTTTTATAAAATAAAATTTTTTTTTGAGTTTTAATTAAGTTAAATTCAATTTATTCAATTTAATTTTTTTTTTGGTTCGGATAAAATTTTTTTGGCTTTTGTTTTTCTACAAATGCAACAAGTGCCGTGATCTCAAATAAAATTTCGATTCGAAATGTTTACGGTATCGAGTGGCTTGATTCGGGCCTTGACCACATCTTATTTGTTTCTAACTCAATTATAGGAATTAAATTTAAAAATAATGTAGAGACATCAAAAATCAATATTTTAATAATAAATGATCATCCAAACAATTTTAATTAGTCGTTGAAAGTAGATTTTTGTACGAAATGTTACGGCAAGTAAGATATTTGTGCCACTCTAATTTGCACTGATGCTGTATTTATGTGAGTAGTTATGTAGAAACCTTTCACACCACTTGAATAGAAGCAGAAAAACCAAAAACTCCCAACATACTGCGATATAGCAAGCTTATACGAGTAATAATCATCAACTGTATTATCGCTTAAGTGCTTCCAACGATGACTAAGCAGCATGAATAATAACAACAACAAGCGCAAGTAGAGCAACATGCAACGCTGACAACTTGTAAATTTGGTAGCAACAATCTCGACAAATGTTGAAAGATGAGTGATTAAAATGTCACTTGGAGTTGAGTAGTAGGAAAAAGAAGTTGTGCTATGAAAAAGAACAATAAAAAGTTGTTTTTATAAAATTGAAAGAGTTAAAAAAAAATAAATAAAATAAAAAGATCTTTTGAAAGCTTGCAACTTAGCCAAAAAAGATGAAGCAGATGCAGCAATTGAGTCTTGAAGCAAAAAAAATTAAATAAAACAATAATAAGAAAAAGAAAAAGTGCCGCTTGAAATCATGCGAGAAAATGCAACTTGCGGCTCTTGTAATAACACTTTCAATGCAAATACAATAAATTAACTACGACAATCATTCTACTCACATCTATAGACATCACTCAGTCAGCGTAGTCTGAAACAAAAAAAAAAAAAGAGGATCCAGTTAAACAAGCCAAAGCCGATGTTGCTGCCGCAATGAATGGAACGGCAAATAAAAAACAATAATAATAACAACAGCGGTATACGCAGATAGATAACAACAACAATAACTATAAATTATAGAACAACAGTGAAAACGTAAAATGTAAAGAAATCGAATTTCCATTGAAACGCCAAGAGTGATGGAGTGAAGAGTCGATAAGTGAAGTGAAAGGGGCGGGGCGTAAAGGCAGGCGGATTTGGTTCAATAGTCATTGAATTGTTGAATGGCACTGCATATGAGTATGTATGAATGTATGTAAATAGCTGAAAGCGAAGAAAGTTAAAAGAGGGTGTGGCAAAATGGAAGTTCGTTCGAGATAAGAAATACAATGGAAATAAAAAGTATAAAATACAAAAATCACAAAAAGAGTTATTTGAATACAGAAAGCAATAACAAAGAGAGATACACTTTTAAGACTACGTTACATAATACAATATAAATATAATGAGTATAAGAAAATAAAGTTTGAGCAATAATATTATAAGAAAATTTACGAAAAAAAAGCAAAATTATATAAAATAAAGAACAAAAAACAAATAAAACAGAAAATATAGTAAAAACGAAGAATTTAATTTTAATATAAAATGAAAAACTAATTAAAATAGTTTAAAAATTAAAGTGAAATAACAGTAAAAAAATTAATTTTACAAAAATAATATGAAAAAATCAAGAAATAAATAAGTAAAATAAAAAAGAGAAATTTAAAACATTAAATAATAATAAAACAACATCCATGAAAAGAAAAATATGCAACGTAGAAAACAATATACGACTTTTTTTTTACAAAAAATAGAAAAACAAAAAATTTAATTTAAGGTGAAAAAAAAAAATTAAAAAACGACATTGAAAACAAAAATTAAGATGGTAGCGTAAATTGCAATAAAATTACGAAAATGTTAATAACTTCAATAACGAAATTTAAACAAAAATAAAGACAAATAAATATAATTAAACAAAAAATGAAATGTAATCAAAAAAGAAATGAATAATAAAGTGAAATATGTATAAGGAATGAAATATGCATTGCATGATAGCTATAGACAACAAAATATTTGAGTTTTTAAATGAAATAAGAAATAAATCAAACTAAGGCAGAGGAAGAGAAATAAGGCAAGTTTCGAAAAAATAAATAACATAAAATGGATTGTATTGCAATAAAATAAAATTAAGTAAAAAAAAAAGGGTTTGGCATCCCTAAAAAATCTTCAAAAATAACTACACTCCGTTGATATTTTTTATTTTATCAGGCAGCGGAATAATTTTCACTCGGAAAGTGAACGAAAGGTGTCTTTAAATTTTAATAAGATCGCTAAATTATGGTGCAATAAATTGTTAGAAATTGGTTGTTAAATAAAGCGAATATAAATGCAAAAATTTTATACTTAAATAACAGTTAAACTGCAGCAAACAAAAAATTCGCAAAAAATACGCCGAGAGTAATAAAGCTCGTTAAAAAAATGAAAATAAAAAAATTCAATCGAAACTACATTTCAGTCAAACCGCATAAATCATTTATTGCAAATAGCATGCAGTAAAAGCAATAACAAATAAAATAATAATTGCTAAAATATACCAACAACAACAACCATAACAAGAAATTCGACCGCAACGTTTATTGAACTCTTTTGATTTCAATTTTCTTTTCGAAATAGCGCCATACAAATTGTTCGCCGCTTTTTATGCGCAGCTAAGGAAATAAACGTCAAGCACCTTAACGAGCCAAGGTAGAAATGTTTAACGTTTAACTGCAGAGGCAACAGCATCAATGACAACAAAATGCCAAAAACAGTTTTACTAATCTTCCCAAAAAGAGCCACAAACAGTCTATGTACAATGGTGCAAACGGAAATCACGACGAAAGAGTCGAGAAGACGTGCACGACTTTCGAAAGTGAAACATTTTTCTTATGCATATGTAAAATAAAAAAAAAATTAATAAAAAAATACGCACATGCACACACATACATACATAACCGGCTATTATGTTATACAGCTTAAAAGTCAATGAAAGTGAATTTCGGACCAACTAAATGAGTTCAGGCGGTGAACTTTTTATTTAAAAAAAAAATCGAGAAACATAAAGTGTAAAAGAAAATATTTTTTGTTGACCCTAAATGTTTTCACACAATTTTATGGTGCACGCAAACTGGTTTTTTTTATAAAACTATTTGACTCAAATATATCCAAATTTTACTTTTTTATTTTTTGTGACACATAGCTAAAGGTTGTTAACACAACTCACAATAACAAACGCAAGAAAATCCAGGCGCGGGTGAAGACGACAAAATGGAGTCCGAAGAAATAACCAAAATGGTCGATGGCGTTTATAAGGTAGGCGTGTGCATAATTTTGCATTTAATTAAGCAAATTTCTAAGTTTAAGTTTTATGCTAACAAAATTAATGAATATTTAGCTGACTAAGCTTCTTTAAGATATTCAATGTTTACGACAATAAAATAATTTTAAATTGGTTCCACATGCTCACTTCACCGCAATTTATATGATAAATACCGAGTTTTATTGCCACATTAAAATATATTTTTTCTTAGCTCAGCGCTTATATTGATAAAAAGAAATTTTCTTTTTTGTTTAACTTTTATATTGTATCCAACTTTCTTAGTTGTTTTATTTACAAACCAGTCAATTGGTACTCCCTGCGCACCGCAATTTCACAGCGCTTCGGTTGAAAAGTGTCTCCGCCAACCAAACGTTTGTTTATTTCGGCTTTTCACTTTTAACTTGGCTCGTTTGGGAGGAAGTTAAAAATAATGGGCAATTGTTCGAATATCGCAGGATGTTGATTGATTTTCTGCGGCTGCGAGTAAGTGAAAGTTGCTGGCGCGCTGATAACCATACACAAGTGCATACGAGCATAACGAAGAGAAGCATGAAAAATGGAAAAATTAAATAACAAATGTACCGACAGCAGCGAATATCGGGGAATGAACGAAATTGCAGTTGTTGCAAAGAAATATAGGAAAGCGACAGTTTGACAAATGATCACTGTTTCTATTTTATTTAAATAATGTTTAATAATTTTTTGCACAAAACAACACAAAAAATCAAGACATAAAACTATGAAGATTTTTTAAAATAACATCAAATTTCTACGTATATTTGAGTATACATTTTTTTTCAGTACACTATTTTGCTGATAATGCTCAAGTTTTATGTGCCTACGCAATTCTGTTGATTTTTTCTGATGTATTCTGTAGTTTCTTTCAAATAAAATGGTTTTTATAATTGATTTGTTTAATTATTCCATCTAAACAATCGATTGGTTACATGTGCACATGTATTTTTAAAATTAAAAGAAAAAGCCGCGAACTCAAAATCGTATCGTTGCATAGTTGAACAGCAAAATTAATTATTTGGCCATGACACTTAAAAATTAATTACTTACGTTATCAAACATTTTTCATACCTTTAATTAAATTATTTACTCTTGATCCAATTGCTTACATTGTTCCACTTATTTAAATTGTTTCATCAATCGGCTAGTTGAAAAAAATCGTTAATTGTGCAAATAAAAAAATACTTTTAAGCAATCTTGCCTTAATTGCCGCAAAATTTGATTGATTTCATTGAAAGCTTTGCATTGCTTATGGCAAGCTACATATAGTTTATGTTAATACATACTACAACACCGAATAATTTAAAATTCCTATTTTTTGAAAAATATGTATTTGCTAAATAAATAACAACTTAGGTATTGATATACAATCCTTTTTTTTTTAATGAGGTTTTAATAAAGCTTTTAACTGCCAACTAGCGGTTAGCTGAAAGCGGCCATTGACTAAGGCAACTAACTAAATTATGTGCATATTGTGGCCAATTTATATTAATTAATTTTTTCTTTTGACAGAAAAATATTTGCTAAGAGCAAGGTGGCATAAAATAAGAAACCTGATTTATGGAAAATCCATTTATTTGATTTACGTGCACAAAGAAATAAATATAAGTTGAATAATAGACTGATTTATGGAAATTTTAAGACAGAAGTTATCCGTTTATCCTAAAAATACGTTGTGTATAAAAATATGTACTTGAAGTATTGAGGAAATAAGTATCTCAAATTAAATTTAAAACACTGCCTGAAAAGAATTTAGTACTATGAAACTTGCGTTAGGACAAAATTTTAATTTTTTTTGTTAAATTTCCATTATTTTCCAATTAAAATGGACTTTAATGTCATATAAAAAAATAGCAAGCCAATTCAGTTCAGTGTAATGAACTTTCAGAGTACAAAAGTCTACCGAATGCGCGAAATTTATTTATAACTTTTAAGAATATTTAAAAATTGCAGAAAAATATTGAAAAACACTGTCAAATGTCAATGTCATTATTGAGCCAATCGAAGTTTTTGTTTAAGTATATTTGTTTGAATTGACTACAAAATTGCGCACATAAAAGTAAACACTTTTTTCAAGGTGCGGCATCTTGTAAATGTTTTGTTGATTTTTTATTACGATTTGATAGAAAATTTGAAACTTGGATTAATGTAAAATTTTTGTTCAGAAAAAAAAATTATTTTTATTAAAAAACTATGATATGTAAATAAAAATAAATAAATTGTAAAAATTAGTCAAAATGAGCAAGTTCTATCTATTTTAACTAAGGTAGCATTATAATCATTTGACGCTACATAAACCAAATGGTTAAGCATTTAAAAAAAATTTTACATATGCAAATTAACTACTTACCATGCAGAAAGTTAATTCTTGTTGTTTTCTTACCCTTGATTGATCAATCACACATACTTATACACTCATCAGCAGATTCGCTACCTAAGTTTTTTGTTTCAACTGCGCCTAGACTAAGTCTAGTTGATGCAGTCAACCAGGCACTAGTTATAAATGCAAACCTAATGCAGCGTCTACAACAAAAAATTGAAATTATGTAAAACAAATTCACGCAATTTACCAAATTGGCGCAATTTCAATTAAAGAGCAACAACCAAACTAACAAACTCCCTAGCTACCAACGTTTTATATGCAAGCAATGCTCTATAAGCATGAAATGGGAAATAAGAAATTAGCAAAATGTATAAAAACAAAATACAATTAATTTATGCAACATTATGTGCTGCTTATATGAAGCTTCTTGCAACATGCCTAGTGTCAACTGGCAAAGTAGCAAGCAACTTACCACATTAAAGGCGCTAGTTGTTGTCGTCTCGGCAGCGTTGCATTGGCAAGTGTCGGCTTATGGCTAGGCTGCATTTGAGACTGAGACTGTGGAGGGAAAGAAAAAGTTGTTGCTTCAAAAATACCAAAATGCTACTCAACAAGATTTCCGCAACAAGAGGTAGCTCGAGGAGGCATTTTGGTCAAGCCAGCGGCTAGATGCAACAGCGCGCGCGCGTTGTGCTGTAATGGCGAAGAAAAAATATTTTACAAATTTGTAGCATTCATATATGTATGTGTTTCATTGCAGTTGTGGTGCTTGGATGCTTTTACAAAAAAATTCACACAATGCGGCATGCAGAAGTGGTGAAACGGTTAAGAAAATGCAAAGTGTATGCACACAATGGCGGCAAGTGCTTGGGGAGGAGTAGGGCATTGTGTAGCGGTATACAGGCAGCGCAAGTTTGTTGCATAATCGACCCAACTGCAAAAGAAGAAGATGAAAAAATAAAATGAGTGAAATGAAATGTTATTGCAGAAGACACTACATTTGCAACTCGTACATTCGTACGAAACTCCAATTGGTATTATTATTTATATTTTACAAATATGAGCGCTGCTATCACACACGAGCGCTTATTGCATACTTTGGTGAGGCATTGCCTTTTCTAGCGGTCGCGTTTGCTTTGATGGAGAGCGATAAGTGCAGCACAATGCAGGCAATAACGATGCCACTCGCTGCTTACCGCATGACCGAAATGAAATGTGACGAATTTTGTTGTGGTGTTAATGAGTGTTAGAGTCAGATTTTATGAAATAGCAACAATAAACGACTGTATTGAGACTGTTTTATTTGTAATTGAAGAATGCGATTCCAGATGAATATGGTTTGATTTTCAAGCAGGTATAAGAAAAAATAAATGTGATCAAATCAAAATAACCAATTTTCTTCAAACTTTGATGTTTTGCGTACACTTTTTACGAGGTTGAGTTAGCTTCGTAGCTTGACTTCATTCTGAAAAATCAGCATGCGAGACCTTTGACTTGATTACTAGAAGTAACAAATTACTATTTAAAATTTTTGAAAGACTATTTTAGATTGTATTTTTGCTTTATAGTTTTTCTTTACTAAAAAAAAAACTTAAGTTCCTCATTTAATTGGTTAAAAATATTTCATTTACCACAAAATAAAATTTCACTTCAACGTAGCGTATGGCGGTATTAGATGGCTAGATATGCCATTTTCATGGTACTCACAGTGTAATAGCCAAAACACACTTAATATTTTGCTGATTGAAAACTTGGAGCTTGCTGATAAAATTCACAAAAAGGTTTGGCGCATAAGCTCTTAGCTTGAAAGAATGGGCAAAAAAAAAAGAAGAGTTCACTGTTCAGATAATTTTAGTCCAAAAATTAATGCACAGCCATTGCCGTTATAAAATCTCGCACAATAAACGTATACAAGTTAATGTAAAGAAGAATGCATTTGCAAAGGAACACACGAATTTAAAAGCATGCTAATGCATATGTAATTATTAGGCATGTCAATCCCGGGATCCCGAAATCCCGAAATCCCGGGATCCCGGCCTTTTTCAAATTCCGAAAATCTCGGGATCAGAATATTTAAATCCCGGAATTGCAGAAAACAGTGAATTTAATAGCCATTTATTTTTAAAATTTGTATTTAACATATTTTCAAACAAAAATAAACTTCAAACGATTTAAAACAAAAAGAGACGATCGAGTAAAACAAATAACACATTAAACATACCTTTCAGAATTGTATTGAAATAAGAAAATTTAACAAGATAAACAAAAACAAGAAGTTTACAACTGTTGCATTACGATAACACTTTGTTTTGCCTTTGCCATTATAAATGAGCTCCTCCTCGAGTAGAAAATGAGCCTTACTATAAAAGCGATGTTAATAGAACTAACAACGAGGTGCCTGAAGTGGTTAAGGCAGAAAATCTCAAAGATAAATTGCGTCAAATTTTAACGAGCAGCTCGCAATGTCCACTAAGAAAAAGGCATACAATTTATCGGAAAATTTGCTAAAAATAAATTTTTGTAATGGGAGCCTTTAACTTTTTGTCGACAATTCAACCGAGAAGTGTTGAGTCGATGCTTTTCCACTGCATATTTTAAATGCAACAAATTTAGGTCCAGGCTGGAGGATAACACATTTAAGCTTTTATTTATTTAAGATTGCATTTTGATCAAAATAAGAAATAATTCTGCCTCGCTCAAAATGTAATGGGTGTATTTATTTTTTACTTGATGCATTTCATTTTTTTTTTTTACTAAATGGTAATATATTTATATTTAATAATGCTTTCAAACAGTGATAATGATGATAATTTTACTTTATGTTTTGATATTTGTACTAGAAGTATAAATTATTTTGTGTGTGTCAAATTTTAAGATTATTTCTTTTTTATTCTTGAAAAGACCAATAAATGCATACATGAATTACAAAAAATCGTTCTTTTTCTATTAATGTAATTTTGCATAATTATATAATACAACGATTACAGACGTGTTACATATTTTGATAAATTAAAAATTACGAATCAAAATTTTGTGAAATTCGGAATTCCGGGATGGTCCCGGGATTTTGTTTTCAGATCTCGAAAATCCCGGGATCAATAAAATTCACAAAATCGACATCCCTTAGTTTGATACAATGCGACTCAAATAAATAAATATAGGACAGCGAATGAATAAACATATTAATGTATGTATGTATGTACTTAGTCAGTGGCAGGCACGAAGAAAGGAACTGACCACGCTTAATCTATGCAAAATCGGAGAAGTGTAATAAAAGCAAACATAGAAAGAATAAAAACTCGGTCACGCTAGGCAGAAGACACACATATGTACAAGACAGACCAACAAATTTGAGTGGAAAAATTCTATTAAAAAAAAAAACGTTGGACGACAGGCGAGGAAGTAGGAATTTATGCGATAGTAAATGTGTGCAGTAAAAGCAGTTTAGGGAAGCCCTATCAATGCCAAGCCGCGACTACAAGCAAGCGAAATATTTTGCGCCAAGCTCAATGAAAACAATGACAACAACAATATAAACATATCAGAGCGTACCAACAATGCACTAACCAACTGGCCAACTAAGCTGACAGTCAATGGAAAAAATGGTTACACTTTTTTTTTTTTTATGACCGCAATAGCGAGGATAAAGCGCTAGGGAACGACAGTTGAGTGAAGAAGTGAAAAGGGTTCACACAAAGGCAAACGACACAACGAAACTGAGCCAAACAGTTGGCATGTTAGGCATTTCAGATGGTTGAAAAAAAACAAAAAAAAAAAAAACGAAAAACAAACAACAGAAAGCGCCAACTAATTGTGAACGAGACATTTATGGGGCGCGCACGCATATCAGGCCCACTTCATGAAAAGTGTACAAATGTGTCAATGGTTGTGTGTGTACTATGCTTTTGGCAAAGTATGGCATTTAAAAGGTTTCTTGGTCAAAGAACTTTGCAGGCGAGCCTAGAAATTGTGTTCAACGCAACTGTGCTTTGCATACAACAAGTGTTTTGCTGCGGCACCGCGATTTCTTATTGGTTTTAGTGTGTTCAGTTATTTCTTTCGTATTTTGCTTACTTCGTGTTTTTTTTTTGTTTTTTTTTTTGCTGGCTCTTTGCACAAAAGTGTTTGCAACAGGCTGCGGTCAACGATTGCCAACATTTGACATTTCTCTCTTTTCTCTTCGCTCACTCACTTGCTGTCTACATACAAACGTTGTTGTGCGCTGTAATGCTACCGCTGCCGGCTGCATGTGACGGACATTGTTGTGTTATATCGAGTAGGCGATGGGTGTGTATGGCCTGCGGCATGCTACAGGTTTGTTTATACAAATGCCGTAGTAGTGCTTGTGTTATTAAAATATAGGGTGGCATACAACAAAATTATTTTCAAAAACATTTAAAAAACCAAGTTTATTCTAAGCCAGTGTCAGTTTGCTTTGGAGCAGTATTTGCTTACTGGAAGCTACAAGAATTACACAGTACAACATTTTTCAGATCATTGATTGCTAACTCAATTCTGAGAACTGTATGTGAAATTAGACCCAAAAATAATAATTTCTGCATCATTCGTTTTGTCTTCTTACCTGCCAAAATATTTTTAATATCAATTTGAAGTTAGTACTATAGTATAGGGGAATTTATCACGTTTTAGGCCCTGTTGTTTGACATATGTAGCTCGACAGCCACTAGCACGATTTAGTTGAAATAAATTTTAAAAAATTTAGAATTACAATTTCCTTAATCTGTTCATATATTGTTTTCCTATACAAGCACCAGTTTCCAAGTTAAAAATAAGCGCATGAAGAAACAAATTTTTTTTTTTTTTTAATTCATAAATAATACAAAACGGAAATAAGTTTCAGAAATTATTCTTTTTGGGTCTAATTTCACATACAGTTCTCAGAATTGAGTTGGCAAATCATGTGTACAAGAAACACTTTTGGAGAGAGTTTTTACTCAGCAAAATCGGTTGTTGATTGAAAGTTGACGAGCTTTCGGTAAAGGTAAATCACTCTGGCAGACGAAAGAATCTTCTGCGAAAACGTACAAGGCCACCATGAATCATAAATATTAAAAGCTTGCGTATGAAACGATTGAGGCATTTGAGCGATTAAAAAATTTTTTTCGCTTTGCGTGATTTTACTCATTGCAGCTTTCCAAGTCAATGATATTCAATTCTGCGAAAGCTTTTGGCGATACTCTGCCGTTTATAAGCTCCCATCTCCTCGTTATTTGTTGGCAGAAGCTATGCTTTGCCTAGTTACCTACTCCACCCATATTTCGTCAGATGATGCTTTAAAAGTACGTTGAATTTTTTTTATGGATGGGTCACAGTTGGTCGTCCGACAAAAATTCAACCAAATAATGTATACGTATGTATGAATGTATATATTCACTTTAATTCCATCCTAAGTATGCGCGTCACCCATTTGCACTACCAAATATAGGTTAAAAACACATTTTGCAGTACCAACGGTAGTCAAGTGTACTGAGAATTACAAACAGCCAGTAACACCAGTATTCTGATGGATGGTTGAGCAGACAAAAGCCACTTGTGCGGACCACTAAACTAAGCATAGAAAATGTACAAAAGAGCGTAAGGGAAGATACGAAAGAATGTGTAAGAAGCAACAGTTCATTTAGTGATTCAGCACGCCATTAAAATGTTCTCAATAATGGCTTTTGCAGACGCACAAACAACTTTTAACATTAAAAAAGAAAAAAAATGGACAAAGCTTAACGTAGAAATGTGCCTGTAGCGTAGGGAAGCCCTATAAATAGTGCAGTTTTAATGAATTTATTGGTGACGACTGTGTTCGAAGGGAAATTTAATGTTTTATTTTTTTTTTTCTGCTTTCTGCTTCCTTTGGTGAGCTGCTTATTTAATTTTTTTTTCTTGCGCGTATACTCTACGGTCTGCTGCCGTTTCAATTTATTCTCGAGCCGATTGACACAGCAAATGCGGTCAGTAAGATACGAAATAATGTAACAAACTTGAAGTGAGCAGCGAATATAGAATTTAACTGAATATGTAATTTAAAGGTTGAATAACGTGCTGTGGTTTAAGCGCGAAACTGATGCATCTAAAAAGTTGTTTGTTTTATGTTAAAGGCGCACACTATCGATTTTTTTGTGTGGCTAGCCATGCCAAACTTTTGCAAAGATTTTGCAGTTTTTATAAACTAAATTCCAAATTTTTGTATGTTATTGGTGCTTCTGTAGAATGTGAATGTATTTTTCACATTTTCCGTAGTCATCTTTTAAGCGAAGAATTCCTGGTTTTTACGATGTTTGAACAATTTGAAGGAAATTAACGTCTTTGCGGCTGCTCGCGTTTTCATGACGCTATTAAATTTATGACTACAATGCCTTACAATAAAAAAGACAGTAATGGTTTGCGGTAATTGAAAGGTGTTTTTTTTACTTATAAAGTTTACAGCTTGCTACAAAGTTTGGCTTCGGTAGATAATATTTGCAAATACTTTTCTGTTTTATCGATAAACCAGAGTATGAAGAAAGGCATCACTTTCGAAATTCTAACAAAGTAGAGTAGAAATTTTTGGGTCGGTTCGCATGTGTAATTTTGCTTTGTGAAGAAATGTGTGCGGTGAGAGTTCTTAGAGTTTGACTGCAAAAGCTGTCTTTAAAAACTAGAGAGGCGCCCAGTTTTCAATCTACACATATAATTAAACTGTTTCTCATTTTGTTTGGTATCGATAACAATTTTTTTTTAAATACTTTCGTCTTTGATGTTATTATAATTTTTTTCTTTACAGTTGTGTTTCTATTTGATAGACTTGTTTTAGTTATCGTCATAAACATTCTATAAATACTATAGGCATACAAGTATCGCTATGATGTCAGAAGTTATAGATATATTTTTTTTTTTTATAACTTTCGATAAATTAGTTTTGATAGATAGAGTGAACATTTTTATTCAACAATTTTTAACTTTTACAAAGTTTTTTCAAAATTTAAAAAAAAATTGTTTCAAAAATTATTTCTAAAATTTTTATTTGTTTCGGGGCCGATATAAATTTTTTTCAATAATCGTATCGCCATTATTTTCAAAATTTCTTTACTATTGATATACATACATATGTATGTATCTATAAACATCATTTTCGAATTTTCGTTATCAGTATTAGTTGAGTTTTTTACAGAAATCGATAATTTTTTTGTATCATTTTATCAAAATAGGCACCTTCTTCCACATGTCTGCATTAATGAATTCAATTTTTTAATTATATTAATGCGCTTGCTATCTATAACTATTTTGTTAGAGTTTCTATATGGTTATCGATAATCTTATCAACTCAGTTCATTTGATTTGTTTTTCGTTATCGTCTTCTAACATCATCAAACATAATTTTGGTAATTGCAATCTCAAATATTTGGGCTAAATTTTTTGTGTAAGTAACACGTTGGTATTGCTTTACTTGCTGCCTCTTTGAAACATTTTCTAAGGCCATCTACTCACTCTCAATAAATACAATTTTAGCTAAAATGCCATGAACACATTTTTTCAACACACTTCTCCACACTCGTTTCACATAAATTTTGTTACTGGCCTCGCCGCACAGTTTGTTCAACAATTTTTTTCTAATTGGCATTCTTGCGGCTTACAACACCAACAACAACAATCAAAATAACTACATAAAATGGCAGAGTAACAATAATAACATGAACAACGAAAAAAAAAAATAATTAAAAAAAAAAACACGACAACAAACTGTTTGGGGTTTGGGGTTTGGGGTTTTGGTAGGTGTGTCCCTGGCCTGTGTGCGCCGTCGCCAATGCTTTGCAGCTATTAGCTAAGCAGGTTTGTTGCTTAAGTCTTTCGTTGCAAGTTGCAGTCAACAATCATTCGCACACTACTGCAAATCAAGTTGAGCACAATCAGTAAATTCCAAAGCGTATAGCAGACGGTAGAATAAAAGCTTTTAGTCGATTTAGATGCATTTGTATTAGATATACATATGTACATATGTACGTAGTTATGTACGCATACATTAACATTTATATGTACATATGTACTTTGATATGTATATGTGCGTAAAGTTTTTAGTATGCTATTGACGCTGTTTTAATTTGAAATTGCTGTGGCGTGTGTTGAAAGTGCGTTGTACATTGTACTACTCTAATCTGGGTAGTATTGAAAGCGGTTATGTGTTAGTTGAACTTTTGTAAATTGTTCAGATTTTAACTAATTCTAAATAGAGTAGAGTGCAGCTGTGGCGTACAATTCAAACAATATTATTCCCATTTTTCTACATCATGCTTTACCCCGCCATTTGATCAATGAAAGTGATCGACAAGGCAGCGCTGCAAATATACATATATGAAATAGTTTATGCAACTTGCCAGCGACGCGACACCAGTCAATGGTAAGCCTCGGAGCAAATTGTTCGTTTAAGTTGTGCATTGCAGATATTTTAGCTTGATAGGTAACTACTTAACCGGTTGCACTTTCATATATGCATTTGTAAATATTTTTTTAGCACACATGTTTATTAAATTGTTGTCACAGTTGTGCAACTAATTTCTGTTCATAAATTATTTTGATGTTAGTACATAAATGAAATTTATACAAATTTATACAAAAATTCGCAAAGTTTTTTTTTACTTATTTATTTCTACTCCATATTAAATTACGCTTTTTGATTTTCGATAAAATCTTATTCGGCTTGGTAATATCGATCATTATATCTGATTAAATGGCAAGCAAAAAAGCAAAGGTATACATTACGTTTTTAATTTTGCTATCCGCAATTCAAATTTTTTTTCCTGTTTCAGCTCAAAGGCAGTTCAGTGTTTCTGTTTAATAATTTTTCTTTTTGTAAACGTGATTTTTTGCATATATTACGAATCAATCGGCTTCTAGCGTGTATATTTTTTCAAAAGTATTTCCTATTTTATTTTCAATTGTTGGTACCAAGAATAGTTTGTAATTGATCAGAAAAATATCGAAAAAAGTAAGAAAAAATCAGTTTTAATTTGTATAAGATACAAAAATTTTCAAAAAATAACCAACATTTGTGCAAAAATTATAGAAATATGAAATTTTGTAAAAATTCGATGATTTGTTGCCTTTTACTTATCTACATAATTTCTATTAAAATTCAGTTTATTCTCGTTTTATGTACAAGCTTTTTAATTATTATAACACATTTTTTTTATTAAAATTTCAAACTTCTTCTAATTTAAATATTTTTGGAGTATGTAGCTTCATAGCTCACAACAATTTTAGTAAGTTCAGTTCCATATTTCGTACATTGATTAATGATGTTATTGCCACTTGTAGGTGCAACTTTTTTCGAGGGTTTTTCGTTGATTTCGTATATCTATTTAATGTAAAAAAAATAGCAACAAAATGTGAAGCCAAATTTAAAATTGCGCACAAACCTCACTGTCAATGCTACGCACAAAAATAGCGACACATAACTTTTGAAAACGAAAACTAAAATAACAAAAAATCACATAACACATAACTTGTTGCCTTGCAACAACAAAACAATCACACGTTCATGAACGAATTAATTGCAGGCTGACAAGTATTTTGTAATTAAATTTGTAAGGAATGACATCACACACATCCGATCGAAGGAGTAACGACGGCGCGACAACGTGACAGCGAAACAGCGTCTGCGCAACAGAGACAGGTTAAGCAGGCGGCAGGGAAATAAGAAAAAAAAAAAACCAGAGGAAAAATGCAATAAAAATAACATATCCATGTCGCAAAAATACAGGTAATAAAATAATTTGATGACTGCCAACATTTGAGGCGGCGATTGAATTGAAATTTGAAGGCAGCGACACAAATATAGCGCAAAGCACGCAATCAACGTGCCACAAACATTTAATGGCAAGTTGGCGTTAATGTGGCACAAATTATTTGATTTTTTGTTAGTTTTTTGCGTTGGCGCCGCAATGCTGAAATTAATAGGTTTGGTCGAATTTAAAACGCTTTATGCAGGAAGGCGGTGAGTTTGAAATTAGTTGATAAATAGTTGTGCACATCATTTGGAGGTGAGAAGAAACAGGAAAACATAAAATAAAAAGCCAGTAAATAAGTAAATAATAAAATTAAAGAAAATTAAATGAAATATGAAATGAATAGTTTAATGAATTGGCATAAGAGAAATTAAAGTTATTAAATTAACATCTACTTATTATTTATGTAAATTGAAATCACTCAAGTTGAAAGCTTGGCAAATCAAAAATAAAATTAAAAGTATGAAATATATATCAATTTAAAAATCAGTTAATAAATAATAATAAATTACGAAAAAAATCATATAATATAAAATAATTAAAAAAATTTAAAAACAATAATCATAACATATTTAAATAAAAACCAATCTAAATTTCTCTTACACAATTATTCAAACAAAATTAATTTAATTCATTTAAAATGTTGGAAAAGGCAATAAATAATAAATAAATTAAATAAAAAGTCAAATTAAATTTTCTCTTGCAAATTAAAAAGTCGAAAAAAAATCTTCTGAAAAAAATATTATTTACCTGAATAAAAAAAAAATTTTATTTTAAGCTTTTAAAACGCCAATAAATTGTTATTTGAAGGGTTAAAAATATTAATGTCGAACATTAAATGAACTAAAAAAATTAAGTAAAAAATAATTTTTTAATCAAATTGAAAACAAATAAAAAGTTCGTATCGGAAAAAATAAAATTTTTGTCTTAATCATAGAAAAACTGTTATTTAAAACTTTTAGAACGCCAATAAATTGTTATTTTAAAAGACAAAAATATAAATTTATGTAAAATGTTTTTTAAATTAATAAACATTTTTTTTTTTTTAGCTTGATACCAGTTTATTGAAGATTTTTATTTGGAAAAAAAATTGTCAATTACTTAAGGCCGATAGAAACAACAAAATTTAAAAAAAAAAATGTTAAAAGCAGGTAGCGTTTCTTATGTAACACTTTTTAAAATTAGTTGCCAATTTTAAAAAACACAACTTTAGCGAAATGTTTTTATTTTAAAAATAAAATAAGTACTAATTAAAAAAAAATAAAATAAAAATAATATTAAAAATCGGCGCTGCTTTAAAAACTAGTTATAAGGAAAATGATTCAAGTCTTTGCAGAAAAGATAAAGTTCAACTTTAAAGAAGCAAACAACGAGCATAAAATAATTGGTTGCAAAAAAGTTGAAAAAAAAACATATTCTGCGGAGAACGAATGGAGTTTTATTTACTTGTACTTAAGAATGTTGGTTAATTAACTGCTTTCTAGACTTCGTTAAATATTTTTTTTTAAAATACACACCTTTGTCAAAGCGTTTTCAATCACTTCGTTGTAGTTTGTAAAATAAATACTTGATTTTTTCAACCATTTTATAAAAGCGTTAAAATGTCACCTAATTTGAGTGACAGAGCCTGACAAAGAGTTGTCACTCAATTCGAATTTCTGAACAATTACTTTAACCTAACTAACATTCAATCGGCATAAACAATTTGCAGTCATAAATCATTCGAGCAAATAATAAAGCACTTGTAAAGCCAATCGTCGTACATACACACATAGTCATTTACCAAGTCACATTCCAAGAAAAAAAAAAAAAAAAATTAAAAAAAAAAAATACTTTTCAGTTTAATTAGCTGCATATGTATGAATGTATTTGTGGTGGTGGTCACTTATGATTTAAACAATAGTTTAATTGTTTTTCAAAACTTTGTTATGTTAACAACACCAACAAACCTGTACGATAAATACATTGCTACGCGTGAACGTCGGTGTTTAGCGTTTCCGCCTTTCAAATATTTTACTCAGTAAACATTTTTTGTTGTCAATGTGTGAATGTAAGGTGATAAATATGAAAGAGACATATTGAAGAATGAAATAAATGTAAACGAATTAACTAACATTTTTTTTGTATAAAAAACACCGGCATCACTTCAAGTGGTAATTGTATGATTTGAAAAAAAAAAATAAAAGCAATGGTAAAAATTAACGAAAAAGTAAATAGAGATGCGGCACTTTGCGCGGAAAAAATTCTGAAGCAAAAAGATACAGAATATGAAATTCTAATTTAAATATTTTTTGCGAAATTCCCATATTAATATGTAGAAAGAAAACATAAAATTCTATAAGCTACTTACAGCTAAAACTTACACATATAATAAAACAAGTAAGGAAAGCTTAATTCGGGCGAAACCGAATTTAATATACCCTCGCAATGTATTTTTGTATGGGTGGTGCCAATAATTTCATAAAAACCCCGTTTCTTTGTTTCAAATCGCAGCTAGTATTAAACTTTATTCAATTTGTTCCAATAAATACTGAAAAACGAAGTTTTTTGCATTTTTCAAAATTTCCATTGTATGGATGTTAGGTGTGGTTATGGTCAGTTTTTGAGATACCTACAGACGTTTTTTTTTATAAGTGGGCGTGGTAACGTCCATTCTTCAAAATTTCATAAAAATCAAGTTTCTTAATTAACTATCTCTCTTAATTTCAAGTTTTAATTAATATTTTCCAATAGAAAAAAAAAAAAAACGAAATTTGCATTTTTCAAAATTTCCTCCGTGGGCGAGGTTATGGTCCGATTTCAAAAATTTTTAACGATGATAACAGCGAATTTGTCCACCAAATTTTGTGACGATACCTAATATTGTTATTGAGATATGGAAACTTTTTCATAAGTGGGCGTGGCTACGCCCATTTTTCAAAATTTCATAAATACCTAATTTCTTAGTTTAAAATCGCTCCAAATACCAAATTTAACTCAATTTGCTCGAAAAGGTACCGATAAAAGGCATTTTTGAAAAACTTCCGTTATATGGGAGGTGGGCGTTGTCATTGATCGATCTTGACCATTTTTAATACCAACCTACCCTGTTCAAAGAGCAATCTATATAAAATAAGATATCTCAATTTTTACTTAAGTGATATCTCAATTTTTACTTAAGTTATTGTAACCACGGACGGACGGACGGACAGACAGTAAGGGCTAAATCAATTCCCCTTTAATTCTGATCATATTAGTATGTATATATATATGTCTATATCTATCTCGATTATTTTTTGCTGTTACACACAACCGTTTGTGAACAAAGTTATAATATACGCTCGGGTATACAAAAGCTATGGAGGAGCCAAACCTCCTAAACTTATGAATCAAAAAAAAAAAACTTTTGTCAGTTACTATTTGACCAGCTTCATCTATCATCTGCAACAAAAATTAAGTGTCATCGCTAAGCAACAACAAATACTGATAAATATAAATTTTCGCTTTATTAATAATTATTTTATTCTATTACAAATAGGTTTACTAAGTCACACAGTCTTACACAGAAAAACATTATTGCGGTATTTAAAATCAATTAAATTTCAGTTATAATTAGATATTTCAAAATCATCTTAATTGTTCTAGCACTTTGTGCTTACAAAGAAATTTTCTACCTCTCGACATATCAAAATAAGTTCAATTTGTAATTTATATTATTACTTTTTTTTGCAATAAAAAACTCAGACAGCTACATAAGCATTGTATTTATGTATATAAATGCTGATTTCACGCCAAGGTGTGAGAATTATTTCTTATTAGAATGAGTGCAATAAACGGAAGGTTAGCGATTAATTGAATGATACTTCAATGAATTAGTCATAAAATATCGTTATTAACATAATATTTATGTGTGTAACCCTAGTCATGTCTATAATTAAAAGTCACGACGTGATAGATGTGCATGGCATTCCTTAACTAACACAATCCAAATATGCCGAATGCGAATAGAAAATGTTTGGAATGCTAGCAATGTTATTATTATAAAAATAAAATAAATAAAATGTTAGATTTTAAATAATTCATCTGCGGGTGTTTAGTAAACAAATTCTAATATATAAAAATTTCGCTACAAATTCGTAAATCGCTTAGCAGACGTGTACTTCTGAACACATATTTTTTTTTTTTTATATAATTTTTAATTTCTATTTAAGCCAATGCAATGCTAATTTTTTGCAATAAAAATTCTTGAAATTATGCGTTTTTATACAATAATATTTGTGCATAACAAAGCTATTAAAATATTTAGCATCTCGTTTGAGACTGCAAATAAGTCTCTACTTTATTTGATTACCTGATTTTAAATGGCTGCGAAACGCTTGTCCTACTTTTCAATTAGGCATCCAAAAAAAAAAATTAGATATGAAGGATCTCAAAACACGCAAAGTACTTTCCCACATTTTGTTTGTTTCAGCTTTTATGTAAATTCATAAAAATATTTAGCATTTGACACACATAACAAAATCATGAAGTCGGGAGATGAGCACATGCAGCCAGCAGCAGCACACGCATGCGCACATGCAAATCAATGATTTCAAAAAAAAAAAAAACCTGCTAACGAACTTAAGAATTAAAAGCGCATTAGCATTTTAAATAAGTGATGTGATTAAGTGGTTTGCATATTAAAAAAAAACAGTGAAGGAATGAAGAAAAAGAATGAAAAAACAATTTTTCAAATAGCCAAAAAGCGAGAAATTAAAATGCATATTTACTAAAATAGAATTTTTTTTTATTCGAATCGTAAGCAAGTTTGTCAAAGCTTGAATATAAAATATGAAATTGAATACACCGCTGTATTTAAAATGGAAGTGGGTTAAGCTGTGGCCTAAAAGAGAAGAAAACAACAAATGGATTATGATGTGTGAAATATGCAAGGAATTTTTTTTAGAAAGCATTTGCTAGTGGAAAAATATTTTTTAAAAACAAAACACATTACTTTAAAATGTTTACAATGTTTTTCATGATTAAAATTTATTGGTAATTTTGAATTAATTATTGTTTGACAATATAAATATTTTAATTTTTATTATTTATTATCTCTAAGGCCGATATAGTTTTTTGGGAAGAAAATAATTTTAATTTTAATTCAGAATTTAACAAAATTTCGGGGTATGCTTATTTGACTCTATTCTAACAAAAAGCAAGTTTCAAGTCGCCAAAAGTTACCATTAATTTTGAAGATTTTTTATTTAGCTGAGAGCGTTATCTTCCATACAAGGCAAGGTCGGTCGTAAAGTGCCAGTTGAGTCTTTTAGTGTCAGCAACTACACAAACAACCCTCTGCAACACGTTGAGCTAAAAAAATATTTTAACATTTTTAATAGGTTTTAAAATATTACAAATTTCTGTTATATAATTTTGCAAAATAAATTATTCTGCTACGTACTCTGATTTCCATTTCTAATAACTGTTTTCTTTTTACATTTCAGAATATATTAGAAAAATTCAATCCAGGCGCGCGTCAACTCATCTCCACGGGCAAAGGTTTTCTGAAGGCCTTGCATGGTGAGTAAAAATATACAAAAAATAAAAGTAATATAAATTACACAGATATTTGAAAAAAAAAAATGTGATAAACGTCAAGCAATTAAAATTAATTACAGCGCTCATCCGTAATTATCATACAATTTATATTTGTAACTCAATAATGTTAATTTTTCATTATTATTATTGTGTTGCTGCACAGGTGCTGCATCTGCGTCACGCCTTTTTAATGAAGCATTAGCCAAGCTGGCACTGAATGCACAACAAAGTGGAACTAGCGATATTGGTAAGAACAAAAAAAAAGTTGTATATAATATAGCTGAAAAGCAAGGTAATCAAGGAAGAAGTGTGTTAAGTATCTAATGACATTTAAAAGACAAAAAAACAAAACAAATCTCGTTGAGCTGCACGTGTTGCAACAGAATGTAGCGGCAATATAAGTAAATATTTGCTACTGATAGCTAATGCGAATGCCAGGCAGGTGATGCCAGTTGGCTGATACACACATGCATACATATGTACATACATACATAAGAGTGTCGCATGAGCAGGCAATGGCTGCTGCTTACTCAGCTTGATGCTAATTTTTAAATATAAATTAAATTTTATTTTTTCTTCTTTTCACTTTTAAGTATTTATCTATTAATCATTTCTATATTCATTTTTATATATTTCTATATTTTTTTTTTTTTTTGAAAGGTGCGGCTTTGATGAATGTTGTCAGCGTTCACAAAGAAATTCAAGAACAACAAATGAACATTGTGAGTATACACAGCGCGCTGAAGCAAAGCTTATTAGACACATTTCATATGTGTTGTGTTTTTTTTTATTCTAGCTAAAAGCTTTCTATGTCGATTTATTGGTGCCATTGGAAACAAATTTGGAAAAGGACACAAAAGTTGTACAGCATGAACAAAAGAAATTCTTGCAACAGCACAAAGTACGCATGGAGAGTTATCAGAAGGCTGTGTCCACAATGAAGAAGCAACGCAAAAAAAAGGCTAGTCCAGAGAATACCGAAAAGGAGTTGAGGGTGAGTGTTTTGCTTGTAGATTTATTAAATTGAGAAGTCAGATTCTGTGGTATTTGGTGCGGTGTTTAGGATGAACATTTTATAAGAAAAGCGCGAAGGATGTGCTTCAAAAGTCACTGTTCTTTTGTTTCTTACTGGAAGCTGTCTTGATTGGAAGCTTTGTAGACTTTGTTTATTCGGGAAACTCAATGAATTTAAAATTACTCGTGTTTATCGCTTAATTGAGTATTGCTTTTCATTAAATACATTTGCCGTTCGGTGTCGACACAAAATTGTAGATCCCTCCATTTGTGGGATAATATAAAAGACGCAGACCACAAATGGTAGGAGAAGCTCGGCCAAACACTGAGCTATATAGTGTAAGCACCAAAATTATATTATATTATATTGGAGGAAGAAAGTGAGTCTCGAGTGACGAACTTGTTGACTACTTCTTGCGAATGTAGATCTTCAACATACAGTTTTTGACGCCAGAGATCCATATTTACTATGGTTCTATTTAGCACATTTCGGTTTATCAAAACCTAATCGATTTATTTAGGAATTTTGCCATCTACGAGTTAATCAACCGTAGCGCGAGTGATATTTTATTTTAGCTGGACATGGTTCCATTGGAAGATATTCAGGAACATGTCACAAACTCTTAACTCTTGATTGAAAATTTTCTGATTGTGATGGATCTTGTAAGAGTAGACATTTTTTCTGAACCAGGCCTGTAAGAAATAATGAACGGAAATCATTTCAAAACTTTTCTGAAAGATGACCAGTTTACGAATTGTCTAAGAGTAAAACATATCGATTCCTTTTTTTAAGCCCCAAACGCTCCATCGGATTAACACTAGTTAGCTTAGAACAACTTTCTTGGCGCAAACCATTTTTACGTATCATTCTAGCAAGCTACCCTGTTTTACTTTTTGGTATCAAAATAAACAGCTGCAACGGCCATTACCCAATCAGGATCTTATCTTCTCATATACAAATATTTTATTTAAGAACTACTACCATTTTTCGTAATCCTCAATAAAAAAAAAGATTTTATTACTAAGATAATTGTTTGCTCTGCCTTAACAGAACCTACAAATTTTGGAAGATCAGAAAAAGAAGTTGGACAATTTCTGCGAACAAAGCTACAAAAATGTAAGTAAAATTGCGTGCAATTCCATTAATAACCAACAGTAAACATAAATGCAGCATGCACACACACACACACACACACACACACACACACAAGCATTTGCTACACAAAAATCATACATATTTAAAGCATTTCTTTTGAAATTTCAATATTCGCTAATAGGCCATGACACAGGAGCGCCGTCGGTATGGTTTCGTGCTCGAACGTCAATGTTCCATAGCCAAGCATTGGATGGCCTATCACAGCACTGGCAAGTTGGTAATTGATAACAATTTGGAAAATTGGCAAGAAATTGCCGCTTCACGTGAATTAATACCAGCGGGAGCAGTATATGAGACGGGCGGCATCAGCAGCTATAGCAATGGCAGCAGCGGCAAGAGGATGGTGAGTATTGAGCGTATGGGAAGACCAACATATTCATATGCGCATATAAGAGTATTCTTACAAAAAGTAGAGATTAGTGTGGATTCATGATTGTTAACGTAAATTGCTTACTATGTTACTTCTTTTTTTTTTTTAAACTTTATTTCATTTTCATTCTTTGCTCTAATTATGGCTGTAGGAGCGTCTCAAAGATAATGAGGACATGCGCGCCGTTGGCAATTCGTCATCATCACAGTTGAAGAAGTCACGCAGCGTGGATGCGCCCTACGGCGATATGCGTACCTTGCATGAGAGCAACGTGAGTTATGCGCAAAATTCGCTACCGCGCGCCAAATCCGATTTCAATCTGACGACGGTGACGAGCTGTGAGTAGTTGTGCTGCTTAAATTTGAGATTTTCTTACAATAACTTTTTCATTCTTCCACTCACTCCCTTTCTTCTTCACTCACACTGTCACTTTATGCAGCCAACGATCACACCGATCACGGCAGCCAATGGGATCAGCGCCCTGTGGTGAAAGCGCTCTACGCCTACATGCCTTCGGGTGAAAATCAGCTGCCCTTCGAAGAGGGCGATCGTATTGCCATGGTGGGCAGCAAAGCAAAAGGTTGGCAATTTGGTGAGAATATGCGCACTCAAATGTTTGGCTGGTTCCCGATCGCCTACACCAATGCCGAGAGTGGCGGCGCCGGTGAGCGCGAGAAATATCGCTTGAATGAGCGTCACAGCGAACGCAGCAGCGAACGTTATGAGAATGTACATTACGAGCGTAACGGTGGTATGCGCAGCTATCAGGATCAGTATATGCCGGAGGTGCATATGGATCCTGCCATGGAGAGCGATTCGACATATCGCCGACGCAATAATAGCGCCGAAGAATCATCGCCGACACGCATGTTCGGCGATACGTACCGAAATCAAATAAAGGTTTGTTTGTGCACTGAAAGGAATATTACTTTTGATTATTTTTGACTCAATTCGCGTTCACTCTCATTTCTTGCAGTATCGCGCTACAACCGGCACCAATCCACGTCCCGGTCCACCGCCTACATTACCCGCACCAGTGCCATCGTCGAATAGTCAAATTCAAAGTCAAAGTGCCAGTCGTAGTATATTGAATACATCGCAAAGCTTTTGTGGCGCCCCGAATGGCGTACCATCGGTGATGGAGCGTCGCAAGCAACATAAGCTACAAAATGGTCCGCAGGCAGCACATGTGAGTGGGGGGGATCTGTGTAGAAAAGAGATCCGTTACAAACAAAAAATATATACTTATAATAATTTCACTTTTTCTCTAACTAAAGAATCGTTCTATTCTCTCTGCCAAACAACAGACCACACCGATGAGCGCTGGTGGCAATCAACTGAAACCCGCCGCGGCGGCTAAGACTTCATTGCACAGCAGTAATGATAGTGGCTTTGCCAATGAGCCGCCGCCACAACCCGAAATCGACTACTCGGATGATGAGCAAACGAGTCGAGTGCCAATACGGTGAGTAGAAATTTGTTGAACATAAAAAGAAAATTTGCTGTATTTGTTACACGTTCGCTAAAAAATTTCACAAAATTTTTATTTTTTTTCTTCTTTGTAACTAACTGGATTAATGAGCTATGTACTTAATTTTTAGCTTGCTGTGCACATTTTATGGGCTAATATCATAAGTACTTTTATTTTTTTTTTGGGAGAGACAGAAAATGTTTGTAAAAGTTTTTTAACAACTAAATCAAATTAATCCATCTACATAAATCACAGATGTAACTTAACCAGAAATTATGAGAAATAGAAAATATTACATGAGTCCAGAAAATCAATGCTTTCAATGCAAATAAAATGCCAAACATATTGCAGGAGCACCTTGCTATTCAGCAATTTGAATTGAGGAATGATTTCATACACAGTAATTAGTCAAGAATTATAGATTGTAGAGATTGCGCCAACGAGAGAGGAAAAATGTTTACGTGACGTCACACATTCATACTATGTGAAGCAAGCAATGATAATTGAATTGAATAAAAATACTGGAACTATCGATAGTTTTCGATACTTTTTAAAACACCTCAGTCACAATCGGTAGTACTATCAAATTGTATTAGTAAATTAAATCTTATTTTTAAAGCACATTTTTAATAAAAGAGGTTAAATAGACGCTATCGGAGCAAAGCTACAATTTATATAGAGTAAAATTATTATTAAAATAAATTTACTTAACGATATATTCCCGGCGATAAAATAATACAATCAACGAGTTTTTTCTTTTGATTTGATTCAATATATGTACGTATGTATTTATCTGTTTCAAATTAAATTTACTTATTATTTTTTTTTTCAAGTACATAATTTGATTTAACTAAAATCGTATATGTGAAAAATTTCGAACAAAATTAAAAAAACAAAAAATTTCTTTCAGAATTTTTAAACGATTTCGTAGCCCATTTTATTTAAGGACAAAAGAGCAGGTTTCAAGTGCCGATAAAATGCTGTTTTTTTTTCAACAAAATGAATGTTCGCAATTTTTTTAATTAAATTTACTTCTAAAGCACGTCTTTACTTAGCGATACATAAATAAGTATATGCAATGAAAGCTTAAAATGCTGCTCAAAAATTTTTCAATTCGATATCAATTTTTCTGTTGCTTGAAAAAGTACTTTGCCGTTGCTGTAATTTTTTTTTATAATTTTTTTCCTCAGCGCTTCAAACTGCTTTGAGAAATTTTTATAAAAGAAAATTTCTGTTTTCATTTTTTGGGCGTCAGTTTATAAGAATTTCTCGATGTTTTTGAGAACTACATACTTATATTTTGCAAGCTTAAATATTGAGTTGCAATTGGAATACTATCGATAGTTACTAAAAACCAACTAAAATTTCATAAAATGAAAACGATCGATGTTATTGAAAGTGCCATCCATTGTTTCCCAACTCTATTCCTTCATTTTCTTCAATTGTGGATTGTGTGATGTCAGCGAATGTCAAAACAACGAGGAGAGCATTGACAACACGACGATTGTCGCAATCTCTAATATTTATCAATCTGGGTATTTAGTTAAAAATTGACATAGAAAAATACACATTAAGTTAGAAATATGAAAATGTTTATAGAAGATCATAAACCTCAGAAGTTCGAAATATACTAGAACCAAAATCAAGAATCAGATATCACACATCGTGTATTGAAGTTCAGAATTTGATCATAAATAATGGATTATCATGGAATCACAGATCATAGATCACAGCACACATCTCTGATGACAGATCATATTTCACAACTCAGATTTCATTGATCATTGATCACAAATCTAAGTTAATATATTCTAAGTCATATGGCAGTCATTTATTACAGAACATGCATGGATTATATTTCAAAGATCACAGATCAATTCCTGGCCAAGAGCTACAGATATGAAGTTATAAATTTCAAACTTTTTCGCACTTAGTAGATTGTTCAAAGACTTTTAAATATTTTCTGTCGCTCCTTGTATTGATATTAACTTTTTAATTTATTTTCTTTTTGTAACTCTTTTCATTTCATGTCCCATTCATCAATTTTATGTTGCTAATCGAAATTCGTTACATTACCTTGTCAATCCCGAACCATAATTACAAATGTAAAATGCTAAATTCCGCTTGAAAAAATACCTGAAAATGCGATCGGACCACTGGCCCCCCTTACCTACATTCCCTGCAACACATTTGAGCGCTCATAGTCGACGTGCTGACACCAACTCTCATCAGTCACGAGATGTCGCCTCGTGGACATTGAATCGCAATTTCCGTAATAGTGTCGACAGCCAGATTGACGATAAGACCTTACACGGACTTACACGACACAATGGTAAAATGCGTTACGATCTAATAGCGAGTGACGATGAGATACTACAGGCTTCAAGTGGTGGCATAAAACGTACAAAATCCTTCTGGAGATTCGGTGGACGCAACGAAGATATACTCGCTGGCATGTCGTTGTGGCAACATCGCGATTTAGTGGCAGCACCAAATATGGAGGACCTACGCGCGGATAGTCCACAGCCGAAAGAGAATGGACATGATGAACAAGATGAGGATGCACCTGAAATTGAGCGTGAACATGAACATGAACATGAGCGTGAACGTGATCGCGAACGCGGCCGTGAGCATGTACGTAGTGTCAACGATAAAAATGACACACTAACCAAATCGCACTCGAACAATTCGACTTCGTCTGTGGAGAAGCGACGAAACGACAGTGTGACCAGCATGGAGGCGTTCGATGACGATGAGAATATTTATGGCATGAGTCCGGTGGTGAAACGTGAGAATATTATTGTGCAAAATCGTAACTCGATACAATCGAATGCGACTACAATGCGCGCTGAGTACACACCAAAATCGCGCATGAAGATCATGAAAACTATCGAGATCGATATAGAAAATCCAACAGAGAGCGAACGATTGAGCACAATCAAGCGCGGACAGAAAGAATATCAAAAGGAGTATCGCGAAACGGCTGGCATGTTGCCACAAGTGAATGTGAATGGTGGGCGTGCCAATGCGCATACGCGCGCTGAGAATGAGAGCAAGAGCAAGAGTGGCGCTGGTGGTATGCAGGTGTCATCGCGCAACGCGCTAAACAACAACAACAACAACAGCCACAAAAAGCATCAGAGCAACAATATCGATACAGCGGGCGGAAAACATGCGAATTTGCAGAAATTAAAGTCCAACGGCAGTGGCGGTCAACCGCAAATGCGTAGCCAGCAGCATGATTTCCCACACTCGACTGAGGATGAGGAGGGCGATAGCGACGACAATGGCACACTCAAGATGAGCGACGTGAATAATTTCTTCGATGATATCTCGCATGAGAACACCACTGGCGGCATGATTATGAAGACAGTGAAGCGCAAGGATATATTAAAGCAGTACTACACCAGCGAAGATGAGTCCGATGATGTGGAAATCAAATCGACAAGTTCCGATCCTTACGATTGCATAGTGATCAATGATCATTTGGTGCGCAAGGATGAGAAGCATCGCCGTCAGTTACACAATTCCTATCAGGAACATCAAATGGAATTTCAAACATTTCGTGCCACAACCACATCAGCCATGCCACCGAGTAACAAAAAGAATAAAGTAAATGGCGGCGAGCAACGTAATGGCAATGGCAATGGCGCAACGTCAGGCGCTGGTAAGTCGAAGAAACAACATGAGCTCGAACATGAATATGAACGAGAGCGTGAGCGCGATCGTGAACGTGAACGTGAACGTGAACGCGATCGCTATAGCGTGAATAATAATGGTGCGACGTTGACTAGAAATTCGAATGTCAATCCGAATTTGGTCATGAATACACCCACTGCCACAATACTGCCACGTACGCGCCTCATGAAATCCAGCAATATGACAAGTATGACTTTGGAGCGAGCACCGAAGAATAAATCGCGTGAGAATGGGCACGCGAGTGGTGGTGGTGGTGGTGGTAGTGAGAAAGAGAAGCACCACTATGGCAAAACGTATGGGCCATGGTATGATTTTTGGGATCAGCCAGATCAGCATACACTTATGAGCCAAAAATCAATGAAAAATGGAAAAATGTGAGCGAGTCAGTGAGCAAAAATTTGGCAGCAGATGGTGTTGTCGTAGGTGTTGTTTAGTAAGAAAAACGCGAAGGAGAACTGATCATAGGTAGATGTTAGATAGGTTGGGTGCCAGCTTTGTTAGATGAAAAATGAATTTAAATTTAACGTATGTATAACACAAAATCGTAAAGATTTTTATGCTTGCAAAAGTCAACTTTATTTAAATAATAATAAAGCAATTGTTTTGCAAAAAAGTTAAAATTTTAGTAAAGAAATTAGTTTTAAACTTGAAACAAAAAAATTACTTTGTCAACTAAAATCGGCTTTGCGAAAATATTGCTGAACCCATTGGAGTTTGGTAGGAACGGTATCGAACCTATGTTATTAAGCCTTCTAGCTAGGCTCCATAGTAACTATGTATATATGTTTCTGGAAACAATTTATTGGTTGTCTGAAGATACTCGTTTATGCTGGAAATTTAATTTGCATGCCTTTAATATTTGTTTTAGAACAAATATACGCAAAATTTCCATCTGCAACAAGTTGCCAGTCTGCTAAGCACGAACACTTCTATCAGGAGAATTTTTTTATTTGGGCACAAGCTGCTTTTTTTACGGTTGATGATTCTGTGACTGACTGTTAAAGAAATAACAAACAATAGTTAAACTTTTTGTCGAATTTTTTGCGTAACAAGATTTGTTAAAAGAATTGCTGAATCCTAAAAATAGATTACAAAGCTTCAAAAAAGCGAGAAGGAGTGCTGACTCCTAAAATTATGCCACATTCACTGCTTATTTACACCACACGCAAACCTGTAGCTACAATTCTAGCTGACGTCATGGAGAAATTGTATTGTGAACGCTAAAGGCTGGGTTTTAAATTTTTAAATTTATATTTTGTCGTTATTTCATTTAATTTTTTTTTTACTTACTTTATAACTATTCATTATGCAAGTAACAACTGAATGTTTAATACATAAAATATAAATTCGTAAATAATCATTCGGAGTATATAACACTTTCATACTTCATACTTTTATGTACACATTGGTAGTAAAAAATACTTACATATATATATACGAGTATGTTAATCAGCTTCTTTGTTGTAAGAAGCTGCTTTTAACTTGTCTTTAAATTTCTAACTGTACACTTACATACATACAAGCATTGCTTCAAAAATTACTAAATGCATACAAATTGTGCCTTAATTAAAATAAGCAAAATGGAAACCAAAGGATGTTCCATGAAATTTATAACTATTGCAGTGCTATTTTCATGCCTTCGCTTAAGTTTCAATCGCCTAAAAGTATGCAAAAAAAAATCTGATAACTAATATCTAAACATTTTATTTAAAGCCATATAAAAAATTTCAAATGAATTTTTTGAACACTTTTAAGAACACTTCAATTCAAGTTCTCAACGCATATTTGAAGGCGCACAGTTACTAACAAAAGTCCAGCGATGAAGAAGGCAATGCGAATCAGGTTGCTGACGTAGCTATTTTAAGAGTGCTTTAGCTTTCCATACGTTTTTTTTTTTTTTAAAGTAATCATAACAAATAATTAACAAATATATAGACAAATTCATTCATTGTTGCTGCTTGAACTATTCATGTTTTTATCTTTTACATTTTTGAAATCTTTGACGCATAATGCACCAAATAACTTTTAATTTTTAATGCTTAATATTTCAACTTTGCTTTCTATGTACGCCTGCCAAATTCACTAATAGTTAGCCATCCATTTTACAAATAATAAAAAAAGTTATATAGATTACAACCCACAAAAACGTTTTATGCTTCCTTTTTTTCTATGTATATTTCTAGAAAGGGTGGTGCCTTCCGCAACATATACATAGACTTCTAGAACCAAAAATAAAATAATTGTTTTTAGAATACAAAAAAAAAAACAGAGAGATCCATTGCTAAAATCAAAGTCTAGTTAAACGCCTACACTTCGCCACACATAAACTACAAACCAACAAAAGAAATCACAGCAAATACCAAACAACGTTCAATAGCCCGAAAATACTCACACACACACACACAAACAAACAAACAAACAATACACTGTTGTAATGAAAAGCAACATTACAACTTGTTATGTTATCCTGTAACTTGATTTTTGTATGTATTCTGTGTATAGACATTCCAATGTAATATGTGTATAAGTATGTATCTCTATGCTATTTGTAATTTTTGAACAAGTAAAGCTTAGATGAACGAGTGAAATTTTGTGAAAATACTAAGAATTGGAAAACTACATAAATATTTTATAACATAAAATAGTAATATTCCCTTAATACTGTAAATTATTAATGTATATAATACAAATGTAATTATATCCACAACAGTCTGCCACTTTTTTCAATACAAAAAAAAAAAACGTATCGTAGGGCTTATATTCAATTCAACCTACGAATTTATCTTTTAATAGAAAAAATGTGTTGGCAAAACAATTTGTCGTTTTGCATATTCATAACTAAGGAATTGTGTGCCAGATAAGTTAAAATGTTTAGGCTAAAAAAACTTTGTTCTGACTTTAAATAATTAATATTTGAATATTTTTACCATAAAAAATTAATATTCGTAAAAAATTGTTGAAAGTAAGTTAATATTGAATATAAGACCTCGATATTTTGTTTGCTGTTGTATTTTTATAAGCATTAATTTTTTTTTTGTATCTTCCATTTCAATTTATAATTACCAATTTTTGTACTATATATGCAGTGCATCCCAATTTGCCACAGTCAAACTGCGTCACACCAAAACTAACGATCGTTCGGCTCCAATGATTTATCGGAGCATAAATAAGTAGACATTAAAGGATTTAGTTTTTAGGTATACAAAAAACAAAAAAAAAACGAATATATATAAATTTATAATATTAATAAATGTATTTGTATACATTTTATATAAGACACCTACGTATACTGGACATATTACATTGTTTCATTTAATTTTATTTTATATTATCACTTGTGTCGCATAAGTAAACACTTACTTCAAAGCAGCAATTGTAAAAAAGTATATCTACTTGTATCATGTGTAAACGTTTATTATGAATAAAATTTAATTTTTTAAATAAAAGTTGAAAAACCTTTTTATTAAAGTGAAGCGAACAAATTAAAATTAAATAAAAATTAAATGGTTGTGCATTTTTCTGTTGGCCTAGTAAATGTTAATATTTTAGAATTTTTATTGAGCTCAAGGCCAGTTTATGGAAGATTTTTGTGAAAAAACAACAAAGGAAGATGAAATAAACACAACAGCCAACTCGGCTAGCGTAGCACAATAGGTAGCGTATTGGCTCTGCAACTGCGAGCTCCCGGGTTCAAAGCCTGAGAGAAGTGGTTATGAAAAATAATTTTAATTAATTTAATAAAAAGAAGTCTGATGAGGAAATGTGGTGATTTCCGAAATAGTACTATAATTTCTACCATTAAAAAACTGTTGTTGTTTTTTCACAAAAATCTTCCATTAACTGGCCTTGAGCTCAATAAAAATTGTAAAAAAAAAAAAGTACAAAACTATAATGAACGTTTGAATCCATTGTCACCATTAATAAGGTGAACTGTTTTAAATGGTCACATTTTTATCAAAACCACATTATTATTTTTTTTTATCGATTATCCAAATAAGCCCTTACATTTTCAGATACAAATTTATATCTGAGTTAACTTTTGTTTTATTTCAATATGTTGAGTCATCAAACACGCAACGTATCTACAAATGTATGTAGGTTAGACATTAAAATGAGTCATGCGAGATACATAGAAAAACACCAGTTATTTTCACTAAATATATAATCAAATAAAAACAAAAAATATTTGCTTATTTATTGGAATTACAAACCTCAATAAATGAAAAAAAAAAATGTTGTGCTTTAATATTCTTCTCCTGCAACTGCATGTGCACTAACAGTTTTGAAGGTTATTATGAAATAAATACAAAAATTCGTATGACCCCAAAGTGATATATCAAATGCCGAAGGTGGTGGTATGTAATGTGTGAAAATTTAATAACAAAAAAACTGTTGCAATTTATTGTTGTGGCCGATTAAAGCAATAAAATCAAACTTGCAAGTGTGCCATAAAAGAATATACTAAAACTGCAACTGAAGCAAAAAAGTTGTACTATGTGTAAAGAAAATCAGAAATGTGGAGAATTTTTTAGCGAACTGCAATCGAATAATATATACATATGTATACGTATGAGTGTATGTTAAACTCCTATGTGAACATAATCAATAACTGCATTTAATAGCCCAATAAACCTTAAGAAGCAACGCTTTCAAAATAAATATTCGCAATTGAAAGCTGAAGGAAATAGCGAGGGAAGACCTTTAGAAATTGGTAAAGTAAAATATTATTGTGAATTTTTTTTTAAATTTTTATTTAAAGAGTAATATTTTATATTTCTTAGAAAATTTTATACCGTCGAAAAAAAAGAAACAGATTTTTGTTCTATTTTTAATCATTCAAGCAAATTGCCAGACATATTTAAGACAATTTTTAAATAGAAATGATTTTTTAAATTCTCACTGAAACGCTACGGGCTGCACGCAAAATAGAGAAAAAAATTATTGTGAAATAAACTAGCAGGTCTTCAGTTTTTCGAAGTGGCTTTAGAAACTTATAAACTGAAATGCTTTAAAAATGTGGACAAATTGTCATGTAAGAATTCAGGTTGTCCCGAGGTTGTGGTGAAAATATTGACAATAGTAAATTAACTAAATAAATAAAATTTTCAATTAATGTTTCATTTAAAAATCGGACATTAAGTTAAAAAATCAACAAAATTGAGGTGACAGAAATATAATTTATAAAAAAAAAGAGTAATAACACTAACCTTATATGGTTGAGTAGAATCGAACTCAAAAGAATAAACCGCTAAAGCTTACCTAACAATGCCAAAGAGTTAGCTCAAATTAGAAAAAAAAATGCAAATAAGTTTAAACGTAGCACATATTGATTGATGAATACATGTAATTTACTACCAATATATGAAAATTTATTGAACTGCCACTAAAATAAAATTAGAAAAAAAAATAAAAAAAAAATATATTATACCTAATAATAAGGCCAATGTGAAAGCGTGTGAAATCGCATGTCGTAAATATTTTCCGCAAAAAAAAAACGAGTATTTCTAATAGTGATTGGCTGAACTTGAAGTTCAATCAGCTGTTATTGGAAATGCACACATACCAACATTTGTAAATTAAAAGCACAAAAGTTTGAGTGAAAGTGCAGTGAAAGCTATCATAAGGTGTTAAGTACATTTAAATGTGTCCTAAATAGTTGCAAAAGTGCACAATTGCATGCAACTGCTGCATACACAAGCTAACTATGACAAGTCTAGATGAGTATATGTGTATGTATGTATGTGCCTCACTTTAGTTGACTGCCAAGGAATCTAAATGGAAATCCTACTGTCAACTGCATTTCCTGCAACCGGCGGCCTGCCACCAACCATATTAAGTTTCCTAACTTCAAAACTCATTCGTGCCACTCTTACCGAATTGCATGAGGAATCATACATTCACCATACGATTACATAAATACATATGTATGTATGCACTTACGTACGTACTTAAATAGTTTTTTATGGTACTAAGTGTGAAGTAAATTTCAATTTCACTTAAATTTTTGAATGACTGGCAGGCAACAGCGGCAGGCAGCCGCCATGGAATATGGCTGAACTTTTTGGATTGCGAGGAAGAGTTAAAATTTATGGAGAAAAAGTGTGAAATAAAAAGAAAAAAAATTTATATCAAATAAATTTTGCAGGTACTCAAATAAGTTTCATAAAGCCAAAGTCGCGACAACTGGGTGTTAAATATCTACATAAATTCGTTTGTTTGCGTTTCAATGTAGGCTTCTAAGTATGTACTTACAATATATTAAATAATTCTTTTGGTAGTATTTGTGTGTTTATAGATTTGTGTAACTGTAACGTTTAAACGACTATTTCAATGTATGTATGTACTCGTACGTATGTCAATTGGTAAGTGCACGTGCTCATGGCATTTGAAATTAAAATTTATTGAAAAAATGCGCGTGTGAAAAATGGAAAACGGATATTTTTGTCAGTTTGCTACTTGAATATCATGAAATTTATGAAATTTGAAAATCATTTCGCTGCGAGCATCGCAACGGAGTGAACGTCGGTTTTCGAGTGTTGCAAAAATCCGCTTTAGCTAAAATAGTGAAAAAGTCAAAAGTATTATAATATTAAAGTAGTTTCCTAAAAAATTCGACCTTAATTTCAATTTTATAAAAAGGAAATATTTATAAAAAAAAACTAAATAATAAAATACTTAATGTAATAGTACCAAGGCAGAATTATTAAGATTAAATAAATTTAAGTAAATATCAATACAAAACAATAAGTTTGCACATTTGAAAACAAAATGAGCGCACGTTTCATTGCCGAAGGTGGCACGCCTATAACACCGGAGTTAGCAACGGTAAAGAAAATTTTTGCTAAATCCTTAAAAAAAAGAAGCGTATCAAAAAATTAAATAAACCATTATAAAATAAGAAAATTAACGACCATTATAATTATTTTATGAAATTAATAAATCTTTTATTTAAAAAAGAATTAAAAACTCAATAGCAGTATATTAAACTTATGCATAAAAGCTTCGATATAGAGCTAGAAAATTAAAAAAATTTAAAAAATTAATTAAAAAATATATGGGAATCTCATAAAAGTTTTCTATTAATTCCTCAAAACGAATATTTAAAATGAAGTATTTACAATTATAAAAATATGCAATCAAAGAAATTCTCCGAAAACGAATTTAAAAACCAAAAAATTTATATTAAAAACATACATCTTAACAAAATATGCATCTTAAGTATTCGAATTAAAAATAATATTTCAAACAAAAAATAAAAAATTATATAGTAAAATGTCAAAAATGTGTACCAGTACTATAAAGTTATAACGTCAAGTACAAAAATTAAAAAAACTACTACAAACTTAAAAATATCAAGTTTTTTTTAGAAATTTGACCTTTTACAAATAAAATTAAAAAGAAAAAACTTCGAATATTATTTTTAGCGCTATATTATTTGAAATAAATATTTTTCATACAAAATATGCAATCACATACAGGACTTAGTAAAGTGAACATAAAAAAATTAGTTATCATAAAATGCAAGCATAAAATATATTTAGGGGATTCACAAGGTGTCGTAAAATGTCGTAAAGTTGTAAGGTCCTAAAAAATTTTCGGTAGTTGCATTTATTTTGTGTTTGTTGCTTTGCACAGAAAAAGTAAGTAAAATAACACAACTTCGAATTTTTCACATTTCAAATCAAACAAAGTAACAGAAATACTTAAAAACATAAACAAGAATTTGAAATACAAATTTTCTGTTTTCCCCTTTATTGTTGAAATTTACAAATGTTTTCCATTTTTAATATATTTTAAATTAATATTTTAAATGCAAAATTCTTCAAACAAAACATATCAAATTATAGTTGAATAATTTTAAAATTTATAATAAAAAATCAGTGTAAATAAAACTAAAGGAAATATACTTGAAAACAAGTTATAAACTGCTGTTTAAAAAAATAAAATAAATAAAACTAAAGGAAATATAGTTGAAAACAAGTAATAAACTGCTGTTTAAAAAGTTTCTATTGTACGCGGAAAAGTTTGAGAACACTTTAGAAATTTTATAAAATGTGTTTATTTTGCTGGAGAAACCTTACTCTGGAATTATGTTAAAATAAGAATTTAACTAACAAAAATATAATTAAAATAGTGATTGTAAAATATTTGGAAAAATCCCAGCAGTCATTTAATTTTACTGAGTCAACGTTTAATTTCTAATTTTTAATTGAGCCAAATTCTATTGCAAAGGAAAATATAAAAATGTTATTATATATAAAACTCAAAAGCGGGATATACGCAAAAAAATCATTGTAAAAGAGTAGAACTTAATAATTTCAAACTACATAACAATTAAATTTTTTACATGTTTGAAACGAATTTTCGCAAAAACGCCCTACAATGTCTAACAGCAAGTTTTAATTGTTTTCAATAAAGTCTTACAAACTCCCTCATTTATCAAACACAGGAACTACGTCAACTGGTTTTCGGCACATCATCCATTCCGATGCGTGCTGAATGGACACAAACGCCATTCACTTTTGGCCCAGTCAAAGAGGATCTCTCCTATGGACTACGATCACCACGCAATGCTACGCGCGGTCTACTGTCTGTGGTGCAAGGTTTTGTTTTGAAATATTTACTTTTCGGTCGACGTGGACGTGGCAATCAAGAGTATGCAGAATATATTAAATTTGCGCAAAATCTTTGCTAACTTTTTTTCTTTGTTTTATAATTGCAATTCATACGTAGTCCCTTGATTTGTACTCAAGACATTCAAACGAATGCGCTCATAAATGCTTTGGTGGAAATACTACGCCTAATTTCCGACAAGGGTAAAGTGACAATGGTTCTACCTTCACCGGAGGAGGAAGTCTTTGTCGATCATAGTGTGACTTTCTTTCACGATTCGGTGACTGAGAAGGTGAGATCACAGTGAACTAACTAGTTGATGTTTCGATCAACTTCTGTTCGTTGGCAAAATTACAGTCGCAGAGTCTAATTTTATTGTGCGTTTTCAAAAGCTTTGCAAGTGTTTAAGATATTTTTCTTATTTTTTTTAAGCTTTACGTTTTCACGATATCGCCGCATGATGAGTTGGAATTTTTCATAAAACGACATTTGAATTTGGTAAATTTTAAAAGTGTATAATTGCTTGAAAATACATTTAATGTGTATATTATTTTTTTTTTCAATTTAAAATTTAGTTCACCGAGGAGGACTCGCCTGGTACGTTGCTGTTTCTATATAGCGCCGTTTTGACGCGTTCGATGAGCAAGTAAGTCGATTTTAATATTTGAATTGATACAATTTTTATTGATATGATTTGAAAAAAAAAAAAAAAATTGAGCGCTTAGCAATCTGATTCCATTGTTTCTGGCAAAAATCATCACATCATAATTTCAAAGCCTATTCTCATCGCATGGTTCTTGTCATAATTAAAATGTTTCAGCGAACCGAATTTATTAGGGCTGCTCAACAAACGAAACGATACCATTTTGTTTTGTTAACGAGCAAAATAAACTTAAACGAAATGAGTTTGTTGCGTTTCGGCGCCATGTTATCAAAACGAAATCAAATCGTTAATGTTGCAACGTTATAAAATTTCCGTTTTCGTTAATTTTAATGTGCCTAAATGTATGCAGCGCTTCTGTTTGCGCTTCTATTTGCGACGAGTGAATCTCCAGCATTTTTCTTAACGTTTTAACGTTAACGCCAGCATTTCGTTTCGGTTAAAAACGTAATGAAATTTATTATGATAATTGCTTTAACGATAATATTTTGAAATGTTTCAACGGAAACAAGAGAAAACATTTCGGAACGGTTAAATTTAACGTTAAAATGCATCCTTGGTTAAAAGTGATTTTTTCTCTTTCTTAGAATCCGCAACGACCTCGATTCAACCAGTAAAGCAGTCCCATTGACCATGACGAACAACGAGGAAGGTTCACTAATGATTGTGACTTTACTTTTGACTGGACGCGCCACGCCATATTTGCATAATGGCGTTGTAAACGTGGGCGATGAAAATACTTATGTGAGTTGTAATTAAGTTCAAATTTTAATTACACACACAACTAAATAAAGTAAAAGCAAGTCCTTAACAGTAAAATAATTTAATTAGCTGGTTTGCTAGACAAAATTCTTTAATATAAAAAAAAATGTCAGTATAGTAACTATAATTTTTCTTACCTTCCAAAAATTCTCATTTTATTTTTGGTGTAAAATGCTACAAGAAATAGGCATTTTTTTTTAATTTGTAAATATTTTATTTTTTAAATGCAGGCCATACCGCAATATGGTATACTCAGTCGCTGCACAATCGGATTCATGCTTTGGGATAATGAGAATTTGCAGGTAAATTTCTAATCATCGAATTTGTTATTGAGACAGTTTTTTGAAGACAAAATTTCTTTGAATAAATTCTCTCAGATGATTTCCCTAAATGAATGCTCTTACACTAACTAATATATATATTTCTCTCTCCTGCCACTGCATATCACAGCCCTCCGTGGCGGCTTCACGTCAGCCCGGCTCGCGTCTCAAAACACCCAACTACCCAATTTGGATAACCAGCTGCTGTGGTCACTTTGGTGTGGTTTTCAATCGAAATCCGGAACTTTTACGAAATTATCACGCAGAGTCACGTTTCGATTTGAATTATTACAGTTGCTCTGGTCACAATGTTTTCATGACTATCGATAATCGCGTATACAATGAACAAGCGACTGGTATGCTCGAACGTCAAGCGACCACCGAGAGTGGCAGTGCAACAGCAATATCGGGTGGCGATACTGGTGGTGGCGGTGGTGGTGGTGGTGTTGGTGGCGCGGGTGGCAGTAGTGGTGGCAGCAAGTCTGGTGCGAGTGGCGGTGACAATGCCGATTTGTTGGCACGTGAGGAGTTGACAATGAATACACCGTTACAACGTTTGATACACACCAAATGGGAGGAGGCGCACATACGTTTCAATGTGCAGCCATCCATGCTGAGTTATCTGTTTTGCACAACACCTTAAAATGTAAGCAACGGCGACAGGATGAACGATGCACACATACATATGCGTGTGCAAGTGTGAGAGTGCGATGTAACAGTTATGTCGATTTCATAAATCGTTTGGAATGCAGTGCAGTGTGCGACGGTGCAGCTGTGGTCTTTCAGTTTTTTGTTTTCTTTGCTCTTTTTCGTTTGTTTTTTTTTTTCTGACTTTTTGCAGCCGACAAATCGCATTTGAGCAACACAAAATACTCGTATTGGTAGAAACTTTATTCTGCTATTGACAGCTTAAAAATGCGAATACAAACATTTTGTATACAAATAAATATTTGCACAAGGAGCTTTGTAGTAGAAAAAAAATTTAAATAAATACTTTTCACGCGGATATGCTTAAAAGCTGTTGTTTTCTTGGTGGGCGGAAGGTAAAATTGATTTCAAGGCCTTTCAGTGTCTGCTATGGAATCAAAAAAAAACAAAAAAGACGTATTTTAATATTAAATCGGAGCCGAATAAATAGCGATAAAAACATAGTAAAGATTTGTAGCACAATTCTGAAGATGACAAACAGATTTGTGCAAAGTTGGCTTTGGACAAAGAAGCGCCACACTGATGAGGAACAAATGAAGTACATTTCTCTAAAAAAAAAAATGAGAACCAGCGAAAATTATTTTTAAGAAATACAAAAGCGTTACCAATGTGGCGACGGTTTCTGATCTAATCGGCGGTAGTGTGAATTTATTTAAATTAACGTTGAATTAAAATAAGACTGCCTTTTTTATGTTTTGCATTCATTTTATTCAAAATTGTTTTATTTATTTGGGTATAATTTTTGCTCACTTTCATCTTTCGTATAGTAGTATATATGTATGTATGTATTTACAAAAATTTATAAAGTGCGTTAATTCTATATTTTCACAATATTTATTTTTGTTTTTTCTTTTTTCATTTTAAATATTAAACTTGTATCGTTCTTTGGGCTTGGCTCACAATATCTGACTTTTATAATACTAAAAGTTGTTAATACATATTAAATTTCAGACATTATTCAACTTATTTTAATACAACAATTTTTTTCTTGTTAAATATCTAACTAAGTGTGTGCGTGTGCTTAGTTTATACTATTTTTTTTTGTTTACATAGTAATATTAAATATAGGCTGGTTTGTGTGTGTAGTAGTTACATAGTTTCATAAAAGTAGAAGTTTATTTTAAATGTATGTAAGTATGTTTGTATTAAATAGTAAATACCTATTGATACTTTGAAAAGGTTAAAGGTCATTTGAAGAGCTCGTATAGTTATAGAATTTGTAGTTTTATTTATGTTTTTTGTTGGTTTTGTTTTTTTCACTTGAACTTTTAAGTATTAAAAAGATGATTTTACTTAAGTTATTTTGTATATATTCGATTATAAAATAATTATTAAATTGATATTTATATAAAATTTTGTTATTATATAATTGTTTTCGCAATACTTTTCGCTGTATATGCTACAGTGTATTCTTCGCTTAAGGGTAACATTTTTGGTAATTGTTTTTAAAACATATCAAATTTTAATATTTTTGTTATAAAGTATACTTTTTGCCTCGAATTATGTAGCTTAAAATTGCAGCTTTCAAAAGTTTCAAGACCTTCATTGTTTCAAGTTCATGTCAAGAAAATTTTTTAATTTAAGCATTGTTTTTTTTTGTTTTTTAATTAGAAAACAATATTCGAGAATACTATGAAAATATGTTAAAAATTTACGACATGCTTTTATTATAAGTTATTTGCTATTTAAATTGCAATACAAATATTATTTGTCATGAAATAAAATTTTTGCGCTATTTTTTTCATTTCTTTGAAAGTAGTTGAAATAGTTTAAAAATTTTAGTTCATTATCACAAATGGACATACATTTTATTGCAAATATTTTTCAATATCCTTATGAATTTTTTTAGAATGTCTAAAATGTGGGTAAAATATTTTTTTTGAATGTACAAAAAAATTTAGTCAAAATGTGTGTGGCCAAAAATATACGAATATTCCAACACTTTTAAAATTAGACATATACAGAGCAATTAAAAAAAACAAAATTTTAAATTAAACCACGTTAGTTTTTTTATTTTTGCCTCAGCAAAATTGCAAACTTTTATATTTTAATTATTTGCTGATAGTTTTTTATGTTCTTCTGATTTTCCGACAGGGTGGAAATTTGAACGATTTTCCGTCATCCCTTGTCAAGTTTGGTTTTTAAAGTACATAATAAAATTATAAACTTTCAAGTATTTTTTTTAATAAAAGAAACTTTAATGAATTTAATTTGATTCTTTGTCTCAATCTATTTCTTATTGAAAATATTTTTGTATGTTTGTGATTGTTTGTAAGTACCACGTGTTCTATTTATGATTTTTAAGCTTTACTTGCTTAAAATTTCCTTATTATTAAATGCGAAAAATTAAATTATTTTATAATATTTTCAAATAAGTTGAAAAAGTTGTTGCATAACAAATAAAAAATTTACTTAAGCGACATCAAATATATAATTTTTTTATAAGAATTTTTTTGCAAATGTTTTTTATTTGATTATTTTACTTGTTTCGAAAAAAAATTGTAATTACTTAGTTGCGAAATTTGCTAATATTATTATTATACTCGTATATAATACGTAAACACGTATTAAACGCATGAAGTTAAGCATTCGCAAACTTATTGAGCAGAGTTTTTAGAGTTGGAAAAAAATGTATAAAAAGAAGTTATAAATATTTAATATATGTAGAGTAGTTTTTTTTTATCAATTTGCGCAAAGCTAAGTAATTATATTTTGCAGAGAGCTCACTGCTCGATCGTACAGACAATTATCAAGTATATTTTATGCATATTTTATTTATAAAAATTCAATACAGTACTTTAAGATTTTTAAACTTACTAAATAACTCATTTTATGAGAACTTTGTAGATCTTCTTGCAATATTTTTTAAGATATTTTTATATGTGTGTCATAAGAGAGTATTTAATTATATTTTATATAGAAAAGATTTGGAATATTTTTTTTTATTAATAAGTACTTACATACATACATACAAATGTGCACACATACAAACAAGCATAAGAAATAGTTACTCAGTACAATTTATTTTGTTAAAATTATTCCTTCATATGTAATTATGTTATTTTCGATTTGAAAAATATAAATTTACTCTTTTTATAGTTTATACATTTCGTATTTTACGAACGTTTGTAATTTCCAAAATTCAACTTTTGCGCGTCATTTTTACCCAACCGTTTGGTTGAAATACATTTTTTACATTTTACATAAATTTTATGCACAAATGTATAAATTTACATATATTATTTTTATATACATATGTATATTATAAGGAAACTTAAATAACTTGAATAGCTAACTATTGCCATTAAAGAAGAAAATAAATAAAAATTAATAATAATATATTTAATTAAATAAAAAAATAATAATGTGTTTTCTTTACATAATTTTCAACTTACACTCTTCTTTTCTGCTGCAACTTTCGCTTTATTTTTATATTTTATTTAATTGGACGTTTATTTTTCCTTCCGACTATTGCTTGCTTGTTTGTCTATTTTTATAAATAAATGAACTTGAAGTTATCGTGCGATTTTAATCCAGCCAACACGCGAACGTGAGTGGCAAGTATTTTACACTTGGCATCGCGACCCACTCACACCTTCACACAATTTTAGATAGCTGTTAACTAGCTTTGTTTGTTAGAATATATGTGCATTAGAGGAGGTCGAATATTTATTAAAAAAAGAACGAGTTCCAAATTTAAAAATATAGGTGAATATTACCATAAAAAAAAAAACAAAAAAGTATTTTTTTTGAAACAACCTAAAAGCCACCGTTACCGCGTGTTTTTCATCTTTAACACAGTCTAGGGGCATGTCTCTAAGAAAATTTCCTGAAAGGATGCTAGGGGTATATGTGAAAGATTCTCCCCCTCTTTCTCATAAATCACCAGAACTCCAAAAAGGTTGTAAAAAATATTTTTCTTTTCAGTTACTCTTTGTGCTCTTGAAGGAGTTTTCAACTCTGAGTTAATTTTTTTTTTTTTTTCAAGGCGATCAATCTTGCCTAATATACCTTAGCATAAATGTTCGACTCGCGCTCTCTCTCTGTCTCTTTTTCCCAACCACCTTGTTTGGTTGTAGAACAGTGTCGGCCAAAATGCATTTTTCCTATGCCCGGGGCATAGGCTAGCTGCTGCGACGTCAAACACGTATACTCACACGTATACTCTTCTGCCAGCTTCAGAAAAAACGAAAGAGCCAGTAAACTGCTCGTATATCTATGAATAGCTTGGTTCGGCAGCAGCGTATGGCGAAGCTAATTATTTCAGTTGCGTTTCAGAATTCTGTGAGCTGGCACGTATGCGCAAGTTTAATTTTTTACACTGCCAGAAAATACCCCCTTGCGTAATTTATAAAAATGTTTAAAATTGAATGGGAGACAAATTTTTTTTTTGTTGAAAATATGGAGGGAGAAGCCCATTGCCTCATTTGTAATAAAATGATTGCACATCTTACACGTTATGCATTATGTAGACATTATGAATCCTCCCACAATCAGTATGATTTAATTTTAGGTACCGAACGATCAAGTCTGCTTTTACAAAAAAAAGCAGAATACTATTTAAATTATTTCGATTATATTGATAATAATAACAAAAATAACAGTAAAAATAAAAACAACATGATATAGCTGTGAAGTTTCATTTTCAACACTTAAATTGGTCCAAAATAAGTATAGAAACAATCTTTCGGATCAACATATAGCTGACCTCATTCGAATTAAGGAGTATAATTCTGAGATAAATGTGGACAAAGTAATGGAAAACGCACTGATCAACATTTGTAAAAATTGAACTTAAATCATTTTCATCAACATTATAAAAAAAAAAATTGCTCATTATTTATTCAGTGTACTTTTCTGCCAACACAGTTTGCAGCAACGCTTTACGCACACAAGTAAAAGCTACATACTATTGCATTGGACAACACTGTTGTAGAATAATCCTGCATATCAATGTCAGTAATATAATTAAATAGGTGATATTTATCAGTAAACGTTTGTCAGTTGAATATCCTGCATTGCTTGATTTCTGGCCTAACCAACTGACAAAGAGACTAGCAACCCACAACTTTAGTACTTACTTGTGACATGCTGTCATTTCGTTATACCAATTCGAATTATTTGTACTACACGAAAAGTTCTTGAACTAAAAACAAGATTTGTAATTGTTGGTATGCATGCTTTGCTTATTCGTTCTTAACAGAAAGAGTGCAAAATGATTTTTAGCTGTCAGCATTTTTTTTGGGTTTCAAAAGAAAGCAAAAAAAGAAGTACAATAGAAAACTATCGCATTACAGAAAAATTATGTTTTATTATATTTTTTTATTTGAAGATTTCATTGTCATTCATGAAAGCCGCATAGCGTGCTCGAGTGTTGGAAAGTGCTTTGTTGCTGCGCAAAATGGAGAGCAAAGCAAGATATGTAGCGAGAAAGAATAAAGCGGCATTTTAGTTATGAAATTTAACCCCTTTAAAATTTGTATTATTTGGTATGCGCTTCTATACATAAATGTCTTTGTATAAGACGTGGATCTTCTACATTCCACACTCTAGCTATAATTTGTACCGATCCCAAAAGATTTCGCTCATAAATATTTTAAGTCGATCACTTCGGGGCAAAAAGCTTGAATAAAATATTAATACAATTTTGAAGATTACGAAGGCTTCTGGGACAAGGAATATAATATCTGTAATTAAGATATTAGTAAAGAAAGGATCAGATCTTCGGAGGGAAGTTGAGACTTCTTTAAGCAGTTTTTCTTTTCTGTTTACAGTTTTTTAATACCAGAAAAAACGAAAAAATTGTTTAAATTTTTTACTCCCATTTGTTTAAACTTTTGTACATTCACCTCTAATAATTTAAATTTTGAAAATTTTTTTTAACAAATCAATTTGAGATCATTTTCAGAAACTCTTGCTTGTGCCTGTATTCAATAGCAGAGCGAGCAGAGTAAACCATAAATGTAAACGCGCTTTTAATTATATTTTTTTTAACAATTTTTCAGCAAACTTGCACAATTGCAAAAATATAAAGCACGAACAACTTAGTTTGTATATCTTATCCACAGTTTCTATAATAGCAGGAAAGAAATATTGAGGCATCCGACTTTCAGATCTATGCTCGTTGCAACAATTACCTCGATTTATATGGGTTCAAGAATTGTCACTTCAGCAACGTTTTTTTGGAGAATGTTACAACAACAACAACAACAAACACGCCAATATCATTAGAAGCAATATCAAATTGGAAATTTTATATTCTACACAAGAAAGTCACATACTTACTCGTACTTAGTAGATACATACAAACATACATGTAATTTAAAACAATACAATTTGTACTTATTCAAAATTAGCTTAAAGTTCTAGAAGATAATTATATGAAGGTAAGGAGAAAAATATCGCTAAACCAAAGTTCAATGTATATTTTTGCACTCAGACTTAGATTATGATATTAAATCTTTGTTTAAGTGTTAAGTGTATTATACAATTTTTTGCAATTTTGAGCCTTTGAAATTTTAAAAAATGTTTTCCATTTAAGCTTTCACAAACGTACAAACTGATAAAGAAGTTGTGCCTGACACGGCCAATCAAATGAATTGGTGCAATATTTTAGAAATCATTGTCTGGGATTCGAAATGTTAACATTTGTGCTGAGGTTAACATATCGCACAGGGACATTTTTCAAAAGTGAATTTAGCTTTGTTTTTTGTATATTTCATTTCAATAAAAAATGTATAAACCGGGTACAAAAATATTATAATGAAATTTTTTTTTAAATACAAAGCAAACTTAAAAAAAAAACAAAAATAAGTTATAAAACAAAATTATAAACTTTAATTGATAAGTAACATGAATTAATTGAAAATAGCTTAGTGTTCACAAAAACGTCGAAAACAAATATTTCGATACTTTGATGTAATTGTGATGAAAGAAAATATAATTGTATTTTTTTCACAACACCCTGCTAAAAAATATAATTCCAATTCAACCGAAATCACTTGCTTTGCATATTTCTCAAAATCAAGAATTTAAATGATTGCTTTATAAAGATAACATAGTTTTTACAAAAAAAAAAAAAAATATGCCACGAAAAATCTTACCAAGCGAATTTAAGCGCAACAACTTTTAGTTATTTTATAAACTTTAGAATTTAATTTAATTTGTGTGAGAGATAACTTAAAAATTATTTTTTTGCAGATTATAAATTACTGCTTTGCGAGGTCGTCAATAAGTTTATATTTTCTGCGAAGTAATCTTCTTTATATTATTTATATTTTTCTAAACAACTAAAAACTACCAACAATTCACCAAATTAAATTTTTGAATGGCTGAAAGTATTTAATGATTTTTTTATTTCGAAAAATATTCCAGATAATAGTTTTAAGACGGGCTGTATGCTGCAACTTTTAGCTTGAATTGAATTGTTATCCTTCTGCTACAAACAAAAAAAGAAACAAAAAAAAAACTTTTAAACTGAGTTATCATTTCGCTTTCTTTTATGCCAACTTAATTATTATTTATGACTAAATTTGCTTTGGTAATATTATTTACTTACTTCGTATCATACAAATACTTAATTATAATAAATTTCATGTAAAATATAACTGTACAACTTTGAATAGCCTAACTAATATTTTATGTAATACAAACGTTTAGCATTTTGTGCTCACTCTTCAATAAATCACACTTTCAAAAATCATATACTTATATATATAAAATACATACATACATCGCATCACGATAACAAATTTCGCTTGCTTAAATACATTATCATAACATACATATTTACTTATTTGCAAGTATTTGGAAATGGTTTGCTCAAGCATTGGCCGTCGCTTTAAAAATACCGAGTTAAGCTTTGACTTTGGTTACTCCGCACTCCGTTGAAGCATTTCAACCACAGCTCACTCTTGTGTCTGCATTGGACCTCAGTTATTTGATTTTTTATTCACACACTATCCATTTTACGCGCGTATTAAAACTTTATCCAAATCCTCTAAATTCGTATTTGCATAAACAGTAACATTCAGCGCCGCAGCATTGGTATTCTTTTTCGTTTGCGTATGCCACGTAAGAATCTGCAAACAAGGAAGAATTTTTTTTTTTTTTTTTAATAAACTCGATTTTAGTAAATAATGAAAAAAAAAAAAACAAAAAAGTTACCTCAGTGCAATTGGAAGCCAACAATTCGATTTCGTCTAAGTTCAGTGGCGCTAAACTTCTAAGGAAGCCATCCTCTTCATAGCCCGGCCGGTAGGGCATTGTGGCATTTGGTCGCTGCTTTAAAAATTCCACACTCACCGCGAATCCGGCCATGTCGACGGGAAACTTACGTCCACCAATCCAACCATCATAGAAGCCAGTGATTTTGCCGTCGCGTATGATGGGCGTACTAATGCCGAATTTCGTGACGAGTCCGACAGGCCACATTGAAACCTTCTTTGTGTGGCGCATCTGTGGAGGAGGAGCAAAATTTAATTGTTGTTTATTAATTTTTGTATGGAAATCAAAGAATGCGACGGTAAAAATTTCATAATAATTTGATTGATGCTTTATGATTTAAAAAAAAATTGCGAATGAAGAATTTTGCATTTCAATTTTATTGGTGTTTTTAATATAAAAAAAAATGCATTTGAACTTGTAACATATACTCGTATTATTTAAATGGTATTATCTTAAAATTAAAATTCGAAAGTAGAGGGAAACTAATTTTATATATGTATATATAACTATTCCAATATTGCCCAGTTAACTGAAACTCAAATATGCTAAAGAATTAAAAAACAAGCTTTAATAGAATCAACAAAATGTTGAATTTATTTTTATATAGTTTAATACAATCAATAAAATTGTATATTTAATTAAAAAATAGCAAAATAAAACTTTGTCTTATTATTAAAACTCAATAAAAAAGTTGGAATATTACTAAAAAAAATATTTAGTTTGTAAATTTTTACCGAAGTTTTTTTAATTGTGATTTAAATGTGATTATTGGTTTCTAAATACTCGTAACACGGCTCTCAAGAAAATAGAAAACTTCTTAAAAAACGAAGCATAAATAATTTAAAAAAATTTCCTTCTATACAAATTTCTAAAATCATTCTTAAGCTCTCAATAAAAAAAGCTCTTCAAGAAAGTTATCAGCTACGGCAAAATGTTTGTTCAAGCAACTAAAAAATTTTAAAATATTTCTTGTGAGTATTTTTATATTTTTTTTATAAAAATATATGTAGTGAATAACAATTTTTAATTTTAAAAATTATAAAATTAAAGAGTATACATTTTTGATATTATTTCTCATCTTATTTTCAGTAGAAATCTAAGAAGTTTTTCAACCTTTTTCAACTATATACCCACATACACTTTTTTATTTTAATTTAATTGCAGACATTTTAGCGATTAACAACTTTCGACATATTTTAACTTGCATACGTGCAAATATTTGTTTTATATTTTTCATAAAAGTATTTGTTACACAAAAGGCGGTGAAAAGTATTAAAAAATATATTTTTGTATTACAGTAACAGAATATATCTGAAATTAAAAACCCTTTTCGTTTTAAAGCTATTATGCCATGTTGAAGAGACTAGTCGGCAATATTTTGGGTTTTGATTTTATTTTATTTTAAAAGTTTTATAAAAATTATTTAAATTAAAATATTTAAAAAATATATATTTAAATATCGATAAAAACAACGATATTGATAACGATAATATAAACGATATCGGTAATGAATCTGAATCTGTTATATTAGATAAGCATAATAATATTGACATTAGTAGCGATTGCTTCATTAATCAAATTATCGATAACGCTAAAGTTAACGATAAATAAAGAGTTTACGAACTTACATTCATATGTAAATACTTATGCATGTGTATACCCTTCTCACTCACCTGCTCAAATATGGAAATATCATAAGTGTTGTCATCATCTGCAAAGTACACCGCGCCATTGGTCGCATTCGCGCGAACGTACTCCAGGCCACGATTACGATTTGAGACACCACGTGGCTTGGCCTTTTTCGTCTTCTTATACTGTTCCGGCATGGGTGCTAAAAAGGAAAAATAAAAACACGTTGAAAGAAAATGATGAAAGCTCTTCAAGTTTACACTAATCAAATTGCGAGCAATTTAAAGTGTAAGTGCAAAGTGGAGAAATTAGGTAAGGAAGAGGAAGAGCAAGAATATTACACAACCTGTTAATGGCCATGCTGAGGCAAAGGTGAGGCCAAGGGCAAAGCATTTGCAACAAAAGCAACAATGTTGCTGTCCCGTGTGACCGTGAAAATGTTTGAACAAATTAAGTGTAGAAAAAAAGTACATTATATGTATTTACGTAAAAGCACTGTGCAACAGCTATTTTTGAGACTGCAATGAGATTAACTCGGCATGGCAGTACTAGTCATATATGTACATTTAGTATAACACAATAAGGCACAAAATAACCGCTCATGTTGAAAATTACAATTTTGAGAAGTTAATATTAAAATAGTTTTTTTAATAAAAAAAAAATTTATCATTTAAAATATCAACCACTCTATAACAAAAACCATAAAAATCCACATTTTGAACTTTATACAAAACGTTAAACGATTAAACAAAATTTCATAAAAATTAAAAAAAAAAATTTTGTTATAATAAAAAAATTATTTTATAAAAAATTATTTTATAATTTTTTTGAGTATGTAGTTTTGTAGCTCATTAATTTTTGATATTTTTTTTTCTATTGTAGGGCATTTTAACAAATTAAATAGTAATCAATTTAGCCTAAAAATATGCAACGTTTATATATTCTTTGATTTGAATTTGCTATCTTTTGTTTTTGATATTATTTCTCATCTTATTTTCAGTAGAAATCTAAGAAGATTTTCAAACTTTTTCAACCATATACCCACATCTTTGAAAATAGATATCGTCAAACTACATTCAGTTCCATAGCGCCTACAAATATGTTTCAAAAATAGATATATTTTTTTTTAGAAGACTTTTAAACCACCAAAAATATCTCCCTAAAAATAAGCAATGTTTATGTACTATGCTCTGTTTCATTCGAGTGTGAGTGATGCTGCTATTTTTTTATGAAACTAATTTGTTTAGTAATTTTCTTCAGAAACTACGCTCATCCGTTGCAGCACCACTCTGAATATACTACTTTCTTTCAAATACAAAACATTCCGACCACGGACACTAACGCTGTAATCGTTGCACAGTGTAATTGAATGAAATACAAAATGAAATAGGAGATGCAAGCGACACGTGTTTTAACTATGTACACCCGTACATTTACATTTCTCTATATACTCGTAAGTAAGAAACTCACCCAAAAAATATTCATAAGGCACACCAATGCGATCAAGTGTCTGCAATACCAACGGCGATGTTTTATTCGCATCTTCTATGACGAGCCAGAGTATATTTTCCACATTCTTCAATGTATAACCGAGCCGTGTCAATTCCGCCAATTGTTCAGCGCGTCGATACGTTGGTGTAATAATATACAATGGTGGCTGTAAAATGGAAATAAGTAGAGAAAGTTGAAAAAATAAAGTAAATACAAATAAAAAACAAAAGTTTCTTAAGTGCTTTTCATATTTCATATTCATTGGAAATTTACGAGTAGTTATGTACATACATATGTGTATCACTACTAAAGTCTCTACCATATATGTATATACATATATACGTATACATTAATATATGTATATAAGTATATACATACATGTAAGTGTGTGCTTGTACATTTTTATTTATAATTTCTTCCACCAATACACATAAATATGTACTTGTTCATAGCTCTTTGAAGGTTAGTAGGTGGGCTTGTTAGTGACTCGTACAAATTTTTTGCACAGATTTTGATTGAAAATTATGCAAATTAGTTGGGCAGCAAAGTAACTGAAAGACGCGAATAAAATGGCAAAATGTGATAAAAATAGAAAAAAAAATGTTAAAATAAATAATAGCTGAAAACAGGATGTTGCAAAAAACGTTAGTGCAAACATGACAAGTTTAAGTAAATGTGTTGTTAGGTGAAAAACAACTGCATGAAATAAAGAAAAAAAGCGCTACCTCTTTAGGGGGTTCACAAGGAACGTCCTCTAGTATAATTATTAATTACGAATTACACTGTCCAACAAATGAAAACTTTTTGAATGGAACAAAATAGCGACCTCATAATTCTGAAAGGGTATGTTGAGTAGATCAGTGTTTGGCCCGGCCGAATTTGACGACGTTTTCACCTGCTTTGTATATGTTGGCGTGTAATTTTGCCAATTAATCGTAAAGAGCTTTATTTACAACAATGGTGTCTTTGGTGACCCCCACTGAAATTTTCTGCCAAACATTTTCGTAGAATATTTTAATCCTTAAATGTCCTTTTTTAAAGGATATTTTTTTATTTTCTCAAAAAAAGCGTTAAATTGACCCATAAAGAGACCAGTTAGAGGGTTAAGATCTTCCACAAAAATAATCCTCATACAATTCCACAATACAACTCTGACCATAAGAATTCTCTCAGACATTAACTTACATATTTTTTTCATATAGTATAAAGCTCCCTTCGACCAAAAAATGAAAACTTTGACCCACTGTAAAAAAAAACTCAGACATGCAGGACCATAAGTTTGCTCTACAAAAATGATCTACTCAACATACCCTTTCAGAATTATAGGGTCGCTATTCTGTTCCAAAAATGCTATTGGACAGTGTTATTTTAATAGAACAAATTTAATACTTTAAGCTGCATAAGTACTGTAATACGTTACGGTTTTATGACTTGAAGGTAGGCATAATTATTTCTTGTGAATACCCTTAATATAAAATATTGCGTATACGTTCATACATACATACATATAAAGGTACATACTTGCATGCATACATAAATAAGAATATATAGCATAGTATGGTTTTGCTGGTAAAGTAAATTATGCAAATAATTATTACTAAAAGTAGTAGGAAAAAATAATAATTAAGGAATCGATGTAGATCAAAATAAAATTTGGATAAGTCTGTTTTATAACAAATTCTTAGCAATAAAAAAGTGTAAAAAATATATTTTTAAAAACAAAAATTCTATTTAAATGGCATTGCGTGAAGAATCAAAAATTAAAATTACCTTCATACATATTTAGATGGGCTACAGTGATATTTCATTCAAGTAAAAAAAAATTTAACTTCGTTGCAAAATCTTTGATGAAAATGTTTGCACTTCTTCGAAATATTTCCAAAAATATAATATTTTAAATTAATTTCCTTGGAAAAAAATTATATTGAGCCACCCACATATTGGCAAGTTTTCACTTTTTATTTATTTAATTTATTTTATAATATTTCCGAAATAAAATATAGTTGTAATTTGAAATTTTTAACAAAATTTGTCATAATTAAAAAATTTTTGTCTAAATTGCATCAACATTTTAAACTTAAAATAAAAACATTAAATTTTTCGACAACGCAGTTTCATGGTCTATTTAATTTTAGTAAAGTTAAATGAAAGTTTCAAGTTACAACAAATAACCATTTCATTTTGAACATTTTTATTAATGTTTTTCGGTTATTTCTTCTATATTAAAAATCTAGAGCTCGCGTTATAAGGAAGAAATGATTTTGTCAAATTTAATGTGGTAAAAAAATCATACAAAAAAATTTTTTTTTTATTTGTCATTTTGATGAATGTTTTTTTTTTATTATTAAAAACTTTTGTTTAAAGTTTAAATATTGGGTTTATATGATTTTTATTAGAGAATGAAATCTACTTTAATTGAAAATAATAAATAAATAATCAAAACTTGTCAATTAGTGTGAGAAGGAAACAGGTCCAAAAGTTTCAATTTGACGTAAATAGATCTCGAATTTTGGAACGATATTCCGGTCATCCCTTTTGTAGAGGGTTTAATTCTCTACAAAAATAATGATCTTTTTTATGATACACGACAGGCTAGTAATAAAATTTATAAGGTGCAGAAAAAAATTGTTTTAGGTAATTCTTATGGCAAGTAGAAAAACGCTGGCAACTTATTACGTTAAATTGAAACTTTTGAGCCTGTTTGCAAGCAAAAAAAAATTAGTTTTTCTTTGAATCACCCTAATGTATATATATATAGCATAGTGGCATATAAGTACAAATGTAACAAAAGGTAACCAACAAAATTTTCACTGCAAAAGGCATGAAAAATGTATCTATCAATCCCGATTCTATGGAAACTACAGCTTTGCTTTCCATTTAAAATAAGCAAAAGTTGAGAACATTTTCTTTTAATCTTTTTTTTTTGATATTTTTGACAGGCTAAGCTATTCCAGGATGCAGCATTTCGCAGTTAAGAAGCAGAAACTAAACTCCTGGAGAAGCAAGTCGGATTGTTAAATAACTGGCTGATAATTTTTTTGTTCATTAAATTAAGTGCTGAGTTTGCTAAAATAAATATTACAAGAAATAAGGTAATGCGGAAAAACTTTATATATTGATGAATTTGTATATTTTAGATAAAAATAAAAACACATATTAATGCTAATCAGCGGCTCAGTATATCTCTTGCTGTAAATTTTATTTACACTTATGCAAATATATATTTGTGATTAAATCAGACAACAATGTTATTCTTTGAAAACATTTGCGAGCGAGATAAAACTATTTGATGTTTTTCGAATATCAAATAACCGATGATCACTTAGCTATAACAATAGAATTTGGTTTTTTGTTTTTATAATCGGTTAGTTGTTTGATTATTATTATTGTTATTATTTGTGTTATGCTAATTTAATAAAAAAAAATCAAGTTGCAAGTGCACATACAAAAATGTGCTACCGCTTTCATATGTACATATTGACATGCATGTATGTATGTTTAGGTAAAATGCAATTGCAAGTACGCAATTTTTAAATTAGGCGCATGCAAATTGGAAATTACTCGAGCAACTCGTACGAATGCAAGTCATTTTTTGCCTCAACTAGCATTCATATACATACATACATTCATTTTCACAGGTATGTATGTATGTGTGTAGCGCTATGCGCCAATCAAAGACTGCGCACACTTGCGTATACAAAAATTCATTCCCATATAAATCATTTACACGAATGCTTGCGCACGAATGCATTTACTACATAGTTATGCATTTGCTTTTTTCGAGTCTATTCTAGTAACTCGTTGGGTATTAATAGCCTTCGTATGTGAGTCTGCTTGCATACATACAATCACACAGATCAGAAGTACATACATATATTTCCATTTGTAGTTATTTATTTTCACATTTCTTGTTCTTTCTTTACGTAGATAGTTGGTTTTTATGTTAAGGTTTAGCAAATTACGACAGTGACATTCAGAAGCAATTTTACACTTTAGTAAGTGAAGAATAATAAAATAAAGTTCATATAATAAGCTGACGTTTTCGCTGAGAACTTTTCTTTTTTGCGAAATTCTTGACCCAGTTTGCAATAAGTGCATTGCAAAGGAACCACATAAAATCAGTTTGAAATATTAAAGTGATAAGCGGTTAAGATTTCAAAAAGTTTGAGTTGAAATAATGTTTTTTTTGTAATTTCTTATATCTTAAATGCGTAAAAATTCCCTTACACTTTATTATTTAATCTTTTTATATTATAACTGCATATATTTGTTTTTATTTGTTTAATTAAAAATTACATTTAGAGGAAGTTGATACATCAAAAAGGTGATTTGAAAATGTAGAAATAACGTCGGTCTGTTCTGCGAAAGTGTCTGTTATAAGAAGATTTAGTAAATATTTTACCAATATCTAAGATTCTAAAAAACTATCAAATATATAAGTACTAGGCATGTGAATCCCGGGACCCCGACATTCCGGGATCCCGAAATCCCGGGATCCCGGCCTTTTTAAACTTCCAAATATCACGGAATAAGTCTATTCAAATGCCGGAATTGTCAAAAACAGTAAATTTAATAGCCATTTATTTTTTAAATTTTGTATCATTCTTAAATATTCCCCTTTGAAGGGCAAAACAAAGCTTTTAGAGAGTTCACAATTGACAAATCACATATACTGCTAACTCCCTTAAGAATTTTATTTCTTTGAGATTGCAGTGAATACAAATAATTTGTCTTTACATTTGCTTCCGTACCAAATATGTATATTTGTACTTGAAATATAAATTATTTTGTATGCGTGTCAAATTTTACGCTTATTTCCTTTTTTTCTTGAAATACCAATAAATACATACATGAATTTGAACAAATCGTTCTTCTTTGTTATATTAATGTTATTTTGTTACATAGCCAAGTTAAAAATGACGAATCAAAATTTCATGAAATTCGGAATCCCGGGATTACGTTTTCAGTTCTCGAAAATCCCGTGGTCAACAAAATGCCCAAAATTGACATCCCTAATAAGTACTCATTGACGTTGGTTTCGAAAACGAGCCATGATTAAACGAAAATATGAATTTGTGAAAAAACTCGAATACAGTGTCATCTTGCGTAAAAATATTCGCCACAAATCTATCGCAACCTGGCGGGTTCAATTGAGAATTCATCCAACGAACATCATAAAATTTGTAATAAATTGGATCTCAGTCAGAGCAGGAAAAATTACCTATTCTAGTTTTTAAGGTGGTTAAATTTTTATTTTTTTTTGTTTCGAGTGAATCCACACAAAAGCTTTTCGACCAAATCTAATACTATAGAAAGGCAAAAAGTCGATGGAAATTAAAGCAACTGAAAGAGCAGTGGACAATTAATGGTGCTCACAAAAATTACTGAAAAACTGAGTTATCTAAATAAATTGTAAAAGCTCATTCGATATGGATTTGCTCCTTGAGAAGATTTTATTTTTATAAAACTTTCTTCTGTCATCTCAATTATTCCAAGTTATTGGATATTCGAAGCTGATATTCTACATTTGATAACTGACACAGGTAATCTGTTCTTTCATGCAAAACTCTACATAAATCAAATTGGTATACAAGAAAGGAAATGGACTTTTAAAAATAATTAATTTTATTTTTTCACAACTCTGCCATATTTTATATAATTATTTTTATTATTATTAATTTGGCGCTCATACTATATAGTTTAGTGTTTGCCCGAGCTTCTCCTGCCATTTGAGATATGCGTCTTCCATCTTGTACCACAAATGGAGGGACCGAACGGCAGATGTATTTTATGAGAAGTTTTTTAATGACAAAAATACCCTCGGAGGTTTGCCATTGCCAGCAAAGGGGAGACCGCTATTAACACTTTTTGGTGTTTGTAGTTATTAAAAACTCTACCATATTTTAAGACATTTCTAACTACTTTTCTCTCAATTTTGGTTAATTTATTTTGGTTAATTATAATCAAAAAATTTTAAAACTATGTACATTCACTTAAGGTGCTAATAACAACACGTTTGTAAGGCCCGAAAAAAATTAGAATTTTATTTAAATTTAAAAAAAGCTGTAATTATATGCCTTTATATTAAAAAAAAATTAAGTATTACTTCATTCTGAAAAAAATCCACAATTGCCCGACTTTGTGTTGGTAAGTTACTCAAGTTGTGTCTCTTATTACTTAAAAACTTGCAAAATTAGTCAATTATTAGTCATGCGTAGATCCGAAATATGATAATTAATAATGAAACGTATTCAAATAAAATGATTATGCACTTAAAAGTTCATTATTCAGCTGATATTTTTTATCAACTGTGCTTATACGTAACCAAAATCATTTCATTGCTTATGAGATAGGGGAAATATATATTTTTTTTTGTGATTATTAAATGCTTGATACGAATAAATATTTGAGTAGAACAAGGGAATGCATGCAAAAGAGTCTGTACACCCAAACAACTAAGTGCGAATACTAAGGAAAAGTAAAAAGGTACTAACATTAGTGCTAAGTGAAAACACAAGTGAAATTAAATCAAGTCAAAGCTAAAGCTAAAGTAGCAGCAAGCAAATAAGTACTAGATAAATCAAAAGTTAATTTCTGGTGTTCATTTGGCTTTCATTTTTGCAAGGCAAAGAAGGGAAAATGAAACAAGAAAAAAAGAAGGTATTTACTGGCAATGGATTTGAGCTTTTGCCAACTGCTCCAGCAGCTGGGCCCGACGAAACGTTCAACTGCACCACAGACGCCTGGGAGGATGAGTGAGCAGCAACGCTACTTTTTCCCTGCGCTTTAGATTTTCCGCCATCACTTGAAACTACTGCTGCTGCTTGTTGTGCGGGTATTTTTGTATTATCAACCACTATCTCATTTTGCGTAATCAAACGCTGCCGGCTGCTGGCAAGCAAACTAGATGACGATGCCGCTGCTGCTGCTGATGCAGCGGCTCTAAGTTTAAATGGCAAAGCAGTGACGTTGGCGGAGGCAATGCCAGAGGGGGAAACGGCTGATAAGGCTTGTGATGAGGGTGATGAGGATGAGTTTGATATAGTAGAACTATTGCTATGTGTTGTGGCATGTAATGGTGATAATAGTGGCGCTGCAGCTGCTGCTGTTGTATTCGTTGGCGCTGTTGATTTGCGTTCGTTGGCGCGTTGAGTTATAGTTGTAAAGGTAGTTGCATTTGATTGCTTTTCGCTGATTGATTGTTGTGCTTGTTCATCTTGTGCTTGTTGTGCTTGTTGTTGTGGTTGTCGCGCACTAAACAACGACATTGGTGACCATAAAAATGAATTATATTTGTGCGCGATAGCAACGACATCCGCTTCGGCTGAAATATCTTTATTCTGGAAAAATCAAGACGGGACAAATGAATGCAATGTAATGTGATGAAAAGTGAAAGAGAATGAGTGTAAGATGGATTGACACAGCAAAAATGAGGGTAAGTAGTAGTGTGAAAGGTTGATAGGTTACGGGTAGATTGAAAATGATGGTTTTGCGTGATTGAAGTTGAGATTGGTAAGGTATTCGAAGGGTAAGTTAGCAGATATTGAGAAGAATATGGGTAATTGGGAAAATGCGATTAGTTTAGAAGTTGGTTGGTATTATAAGTCCACAGTTATTGTTAAATACATGTTTTTCTAATATTTTGGGAAAATATCTGCTAGTATTTATAAAAGTAGAAATGGTAAAATATAAATCAACGTCATTGTTATCACATAACAAACAACACACAAATTGAATTCTAATATAAAATTTTCAATAAAAAAAATTATAACTTTTTCTTAAAAAGTAAGTACTTCTAATACCACTTAATGCTTCTTAATAAAAAAAAGGTGTGTATTTCTAGTGCATATCATAAGATGAAAAACATTCCTCATAAGTGCGATTTGGTATAAATCACGCTGCTAAATGCTAAAAAAAAAACTGAACACAATCTGCTAAATATTTTTTTTTTCTAAAAAAGAGTTGCTAGACATTTAAAACTTTGCAACTAAAACTAAACTTTTAATATTTTTTATTATTTAGAATTGAAAATGATTTGTTGGGAAACTTCCTTCTACAAAAAAAAAAATAGTAGAATAAATGTATGAGCCTCCTTCATTTCGATTAGAAACATGGACTTTTCAGACTTTTGTAATCAATTTAACTAAAAAAGAATTTTTAGGTTCTTTAGTTAAGAAGATTTTATATTAATTATTTTATAAAAAGTTAAGAAAAATTGAAAGTGTGTATGTATATTGCATATTATTTAATATTCTGCGTTTAGTCGTTGAATCCAAAAACTTTCAAAAAAAATTAAAATAGAGTAATTCGTGCTACGTGTAGTTTAATAAGAAATGTGAAAATATAAATTTATATTCTTAAAAAAAAGTACCTATCGCTCAGTGCCAAATGAAAACTTGGAACAAACTTACATTTTTTCTATTGTTCGATACTACTGCGCTTAAAAAAATGTGTTTTAAAAATGTGATTATTTATTTAAGAGTTTTCGGCCCATTTTAAGACGTGGAATAGTGCATATGAAAACTATAACGTTGCCATCGTTGATTTTAAATATTTTTTCTGCCATCTTTTACCCCGTTTTTTTGTAAAAAAAAAATCTCAAAAATCAACGATAGACTTTAGCCACTTGAAATTTGCACATTCGGTGCTAGAACAGATTGGGCTGCATTCTCAATTTTAAAAACTTGTAAACAGGTTTGAGATATTTTCATTTTTTATACAAAGTTTGAAGCTTAGGTTTGTATTATTTTTGTTGGAGTATTAACTGAGTTTTAAATTTAAAAAAATTGGAAATTAAAATTAAAATTAAAAGAAAATAAATTTGTTACGACTTAGTCTTGCTACGCATTCTTTTAAACCTACTTTTTTTTAATAAACGTTGTGCCTTAAATATTAGTTTTGTAAGCGACAAGAGATTAATATCAAGAGGCGGTTTTAAATTGGTCCATATCTTATGAGTATATATATATGTATATATATTTTTGAATCTTAAAACATAAAATAAAATTAATTTAGCATACTAGCTGCTACAGCTAACTTAAATTAATTCCTTTACAAATATTTTTTGATGGTTGGACTCTTACAATTTTGCTAAACAAATGCGTGGAAGACAATACTTGATTTATGAGTATTGCAATTTTTTTTCAATTTTACTAATATTATAATCATTTTCACACTCACCTTCATAAATTGCTGCTGTGGCAACGGCTGTTGCAACGGTTGTTGCGGCAACGGTTGTTGCGACAAATTATACTGATACAATACCATATAGATGCAGGTGGTCGCCACGAATATGGTCAGGTACATTTTTATTGATCTTCCTACCGCCATCTTTTCGTCTCGGAGGGTTACGTGCAATGTGCGTGGATTTGATGCGTGCGTTGTCGATTTTATGTTTTTATTTGTGTTTGCAAATTGATGTTGTAGTAGTGTAGTGTATGTATAGCTAATATGGTTGGACACCATTTATAGAAATGCAAATGTTGTTTTGTTGAATTAAGAAAGTTATTGTTTAGTTGTTTATTTTACATATTAATACGTTTAATTTAAATGAAAATTTAGTTTTTTCTTATTGTTTGTGACCGTTTTAGTTTGTGTGATTCATATGTAAGATATAAATTTATTTAGTTTTTATTAATGCATAATTTTTTCATTAATATAAAATTGTATTAGACTGTAGTTTGAAGTTCAATTATAAATATATTTGTATGTATATATGTTTAAGTTTTATGTTTTGTTGCATTGCTTTAGATTTTCTTATTTTTGTAGTATCTCAATTTTATATTAATATTGCTGTACGCCTACTGTGTTATATCAATTGTTTATATAACTTATGCGGCGTTATTAAAATGTCGCGAAGTACTTCTAAAAGTTTTTAAAATTTGTTTTTTATAATTTATGTATTATTTATTCAACATTTCTTTCCTACTTTAAGTTGAATATCTTTTCTTTTTGTGCATTTTATTTAATTACGCCACTTTCACGTCTTCTTTAAGTTCAAGATTCAGTCAAAAAGCTTATTTAGGTATGATTGTGCATTTTATTAACATTAGTGTTTTTGTTTTGCAATGAATTGTAGTTCCTTGAATAAAAAGAAAATAAATATACGAGTAGGTATATGTTTTTAATCGTGAAAATTTCCTTTAAAATTTATCGAAAGCTACCTTATTCCATTAGTAGTTTAGAGTTCTCTCGACAGACATTTATGGATCTAAAAATAGAAGAAAAATTAGTTGTTAGCATTTTTTAACTACTTTTTTTTTATATATTTTATTTATGTATATATTTGCTTCTATATACTATATTTTAATATACAATGTTCTTTGCTTAACGACTTGACCCACAAACGCTCCAATCAATTCCAGTACTGTTTGGTTTTTGGCAAAGAAGAAAAACAAAGTAAATCACTATTGTAAAATTTTCCATATTATTAAATATCGATGGCACTTAACCAAAAGTATTTAAAAAGTTTTAATTTATATATTTCTTCACAAGGCTCTGCACCTTATTTTCAATAAAAATATTAGAATCAATCTTATTAAACAATTTTTTATGCAGTGAAAGTTGCTTATAAACTTAAATTATTTGTTTAATTAAAATAATTCAGAAATGTAAAATATGATTGTCAAAAAATATTTATTAATGCTTTGCCATTCAGCCAACATCACTAAAAAATTTCTAGGTATTTGTGTTGAAATAAATATAAAAAAAAAATTTATTATCAGCGGATTGCGAACGAATTAGAAAGAATAATGTTTGAATTGTAACAAATTTAACAAAGATTAAAAAAAAAAAAATAGCTAAAACACATAAAAGCCTATTTTTATTAATTCAAGTGCATTCCATGTCGAGTACAATTCTAATACTCATCTCCGTTTCATAATGAATAGTAAATATTTACAACAAAATAATGAAACTGTTTACTTACGCCAATTATCATAAACATTCAAGCACGCTAATAAAAATTGAAGTTAAACAGAAAATGTGGTTATCGTTGAAATTTCTGATCACTCGCGAATACCGGTGGGTGAGCACTAATTGTGTCAATATGTAGTTAAACAAGTACGCGGCAATAGATAACTTTCATATCACTCATTTCAATGTGATTTTGAAGTTTTGCAATCGTCTAACAATCAATAGAAACTTGAAGCTAAATAGAGGAGTGCAAAATTGAAATCAATTTTTTTTGTGGCTATCTGAATGCTTTCTTCGCTGTCTCTTCACTGAAATTTGTCATATTAATATCAATAGTTTCATCTTGCTTTGCAGTCATATTAACAATTGTATTTGAGATAAATCGTTATTAGAAATTAGCTTTGGAATACTTCAGAAATAAGCCATGAAAATTTTACTAAAAAAGTTAAATTTTAATTTTAGTTAAATTTTTTAGTGCCATTTAGAGTTATAAAATAAATGCTTTCCCCTAAGAATCGTTTCTGGATCCGCCTCAGACATAAGTATCTGCAAACAAGTTGGAAAATGTAACAAAATTATAAATTGTTTTTTCAGAAAGCAATTTATGTGTTATCAAACATTTAAAGTTTAAAGCCACGCGTCTATGCAAATATTAACTGAATGTAATTTTTGAATACCATGCCTATCAGCCGATTAGCTAAGAATTAAGAGCCAACTATTTTTATGGCAAAAATGTTAATAAACTGATAAAAAAATTTGAACAATTATTGAAATATTAACTGAGTGTAACTATTTAAATATCGATAATTCATATATGAAATTTTTGAATATTATGCCTATCAGGCGATTAACTAAGCACTAGGCGCACACTATTTTCATGGCAAAAAATGTTAATACAATAAACTGATAAAAGAATTAGAAAAAAATTTATTGTCTGTTGTTTTGCGCCGATAAGTGGCTTCGCATGTACAATTATTGTAATAAAAAAGTTCAAGGTTAATTAGAAATTCGTTGTAGACAAACAAAGAGTCTTCCAGTCTAAAATTCATATTTATAAATATTATAAAAACATATTCGAAACAAAAAGTGTGTGGGGCTTTCAGCAAATGAATTACAGCACAACTACAAATTTACAGATTTGGGTTCTTTCTCTAAGAAACCCATAAGCAGTCATTTTTTTTTAAATATTTACAATATGTACAATGATTTTCAAAATTTTTCAACAAAATTTCAAAATTTTAAAAAAGTGTTTAGAGAGTTTTTTTTTGAGTACGCAGCTATTTGGCTTATTAAATTTTAGTGTGATAAAGTGTAAGTTTCAAGCATGCACAAGTTATCACTGATTTTAAAAAAAATTTTGACTGGCAGTTCACGATTATTTTTATATGGAAGGAATTGCGAAAGAGCGTCAGTACAAAAATTGTCAAAAATCAGTAAAAATTCGTAGCCACTAGAATTTTGTATATTGCTGTACTAGAATTGAAAGAAATACCTATCTGCTCACACAGAAAAATTTTAAATTTTTTTTTAAAAAGTTCAATATTTTAATGAAATTTTGAACAAACGTTTTGGTTAATGGTTTTTGTTAGAAAATCAACGATGTTTTAATTAAAATTTTTTTTTTAATAATTAGAGTATAAATAAATGGTCCAAATGTGTCAATATGTGTTTAAGCTATAATTTGTGAACAGAATGTATGTATATAAGTAGGTTTAAAGAAACAAATAAAGCAGTTTAAAAATAAAATATTCACAGTCAAAAATGTATAATATTTTTCTTTCCGACTCAACAACTACGAACTGCTTTAATGTACCTTTCTAAGGTTTTGTTTATTCACAAACACACGTACGTAAACAAGCGAGGGTAAACATCTTGCCGTTAGGCAATGTGTTACGCCTTTTTTTTCTCTAAATGACATTTGTTTAATTAGAAAGAATAAAATGGTGGTCTCAACATGGCAATTTTTAACGATTCTAATTGTTATCTATATTTTTATTGATATTATTAAATATTTACAATCGGTTTGCTTATCTCTAAAGCAATTCATATACGTATACTGTTTTACGCGCCACGTATCCTCATAAATTCAAGGTCCGTTCTGAGCACATCTAAGCAAACTTTTTCATCAATTTTTGCGTACTTTTAAAGCTACATAAATTGCACGCGTGCACATTTATGAAGAAACTATGCGAACTAAAGTAAATTTGCCAGCCATTAACTGCGCTGATCAAGTGACCTGTAAGTGATTGCTAGAGCATAAAAAATACTCATACATATACCTAAACACACAAACACTCACAATTTCTCATATAGAAATTATCAGCAGCATGCAAAATTTAATGGCTGCATACATTTTGACTTTAACTGTCATTGCAAGCCAATTGCACTCGTTATTCAACGCTATAATACGGGTCAGGGTCAACATGAATGTACTACATAAATTACAAACTGCCAATTATTCATAATCCATTTAGCTTGGTGTGGTTGGCTATCTGCCGCTTAACTAATACTTAATCAAAAGAAAGTGCTAACTCACCAGCAGATTTCTTGACTGCGACAGTTTTTGTGTGAATTGCACGAGTATAAATTGTATAAGCATTTCACTATGAACCACTACCCGCAGCAGCCCCAGCACACCTCAAAGTGCACTTAAAAATTTGTAATTTGCGTGCAAATGTTTATGAAGAATATACATAGTACTCATGCAAAATTTTATTTAAATACTCACAACACTCATACGCCCCGTTGACCCACTTTATAGGAAATTTCACTCTCAACTTAATTGCAATTGCCATTTGGGTTTAATTGCACTTTCACTTTCTCTTCGCTGTATAGTTTTTACATTTCATGCATTTGTATTTGTTTGTGCGCCAAAATATGCGAGTATATACATATATAGTACATATATAGATATTTGTTTAGTGTCATGTCATTTTATATTCTACTAACTACACGACGCTGGCTGACACGATTGCGGTAACTATTCTAAAGGTCTATTAAATTATATACTCGTATATGTCTGTATATTTAGGCACAGTTATGCAGTTATTGTCTAGCAACGCTTGACGACACTCAGCGAAATATTCTGCATGCCCACACCAATTCAGTCATGCAGCAAACCAAGCAACGCAAGGCTCGACTACCAACCAAAAATAGGACGACATGCAAGGCACTCGCTGAGCGTTTAAGCTCGAAATGAGTTCCATCTAACATAGTTAGCGGAAAAACGTGGAAAATGATAGTGAAAAATATTGTGTTAAAATAACTGGTGTAAAAATCCATTGCATTGGCGACCACCACCACTCAGTCGTCCGTCCGCCTGTTTGCTTAAATCGATGTAAATGCTCGTAAATAAATAAGTATGTCGATGTCAGCAACGCTGGTTGAGCCATTTAAGCAATGAGTTTCCTGTGGCAACTCGTGTATGTATTCCGGTAATCCTAACTACACACACTTTTACTCTGACATACATATTTTCATAATTGTGCATAAGCTAATCGTTTTAAAATAAACCCTCGCTGTATACTGAAATAACATTCAACTATCAGTTCCAGGCGTGCCCATTCCTAGCCGCTCTCACATCTACCACTTTTGCATATCCATATTTGTATAGTGCTTTACACAATTATACAACATAGATATAGTGACAAACTTTGTCTTTTTATTTTTACTTTATCTAATTTCGATATTTTTTTCAACTAAAATGCAAATTCAACGAAATTTCAGTTAAATTTTGAAATCTAAATAAATTTAAAATTTTTTTGAGTCAACAGTTTTGTAGAACATTGAATTTGAGCATAGTTTTTCAGATTAAATAAAAATTAGTTCAAGCGTTATTTGGCTGCTAAAGCGGCAAAGAATTTTTAAATGCAACGTTAATTTTGAATAACATGAAACCTACACTTAATTGCACTAAAATTTAAAAAGATGCAAGATTTCATAAAAAAAAAAATAGTTAAAACTTTCCAATACGTGTGCGTTTTATAATTATGATAAGCGCTGTATCTCTAAAGTAAAATATGTTCATCTGTACTTATTTCATTACAGCAGCAGCACAACAGAAATGTTCAAAATAAAAGCATCACAAAAAAGTATTAAATTTCTGAAATTGCACTTTTGATTTTTGATTTTAAAAATAAATTCCGTAGTTCTCTAGGTTAGGTTAGGTTAGGTTAAAATGGCTGCTAGCGATCGCGCCAGCACTACTAGGCCCTTGTTAGGCCCATTGTGGTACCACGCGGATTTGATAAACGCGAACGTACATGTGGAATCTACGAATTTAAATAGCTTGCAAATTTCTACTTTGGCCAGATCGCTATGGCCTTCGAAGAACTCTGATCCCAAGAATTTTATTCTTCTTACTCATAGTGCAGGACATTCACACATAGAAGGTGCCTCACGGTTTCAGGCTGTTCTTAATTTTTTCAGCTTCTACAGAAGTCATTGCAGGGAACACCTAGTCTCTCTGCGTGGCCACCGATCAGTATATGACCTGTTATAATTCCTAAAACTAAGGACAGGTCTCCCTCCCTGCTCAGCATGAGATCGCTTGACGTCCCACTCCGGCAACATGAGCTTGGACTTGATGCAGGTGCTACCGTTGTTCCAACGTTCTTCTGCTTCCTTAAGGGTTGCGTTCCTTAGAAAGAGCTTGCATGTAGCGAGCGGCATACCTAAAATAAAAGCGGAGTGGATGTCCCCCTTCTTGCAAGCTCATCCGCTGTTTCGTTGCCCGGTATGTTGCTGTGCCCTGGCACACATACCAAGTGAAAAGCAAATTGATCCGCCATCTTGTTTATAGATTTGCGAAAGGTTGCTACCATTTTAGAGTTACAGTTGACCGAATCAAGTGCCTTTAGTGCTGCTTGACTGTCGGAAAAAATTAAGATATCTTTGAATTCAACCTCTTCTGTTCTTAGGTAGTCTACCGTCTCCTGTTTAGCAGCGACCTTAGCCTGAAAGACACTGCAGTGGTCAGGAAGACGGAACAATTTTTCTAATCCTACTTCAGCTGAGAAAACACCCCTTCCCACTCTGCTCTTAAGCTTTGAGCCATCAGTGTAGAAGTGAAGTGACTTCTCTGATCCAGGGGATCCCTTGGACCACCAGTCTCTTTGAGGAATTAGTATGTTGAACTACTTTGAATAGGGGCGCAGTAATCCGTATCTTGCGAGCCTAATTTGTTAACGATTGTTGCGTGTCCTACTTAACTTGACTTTCATACGGGCAACTCCCGAGCGGCGCACGCCGCGAATTGTTTTCCTACTATATCAATCGGGAGGATATTTAGTATGCTTCTACGCATATCAGCGCCGATCTTTGCACACTTTGCAGTGTTGATTGTGTGGTTTTCTTATCGAGACATGGCCATTACAGCACTAGTTCTCTAGATTCAGGCGTGTTCTTAAGAGTTATTCGACATTATTGATGTATTGAAGTGGTGAAGTGGTGAATTACTTGCATCAGCTTCTTTTCCAATAAATTTGTTTCAAACAGTTGAGCCTTATTATAAGATGGCGGTGAGGCAACCCTATGCTGCGCCACCTTGACTTGGGTGGAATGTTCATTTAATATATTTTTATCCACTCAGTTGCACAAAATAAAATGACTCACATCAACATATGACAGGAAACTATAATCTCAAAACATGGAGGATAGTTAACGTGACAGTTAACGACAGTAAAAGCATAGCAGGCAATCTCCTTTGGTACTTAATACAAATTCTAGAGAGATATTGCACCGAATCGATTTTTTTAAAGCTCAACATCTTTCAAAACTGTCCAGCACTAAGTAAAGACTATTGAGGAGATGCATATAAAGTTAGTAAGGTGGATAGAAACAAGTATACACAAAGGAATGTTCTATTCATTACTCGCGAAGCTGCAAAAGAAAATCCGTTACCCTATGTGATTTCCTCAACTGTGGTAATTATGGTAAAGGATAGAGGTTTGAATGCTTTCTATAATATAATCCGTGAATTACGTTAAGTTGGTGGACGAGTGATCTGCAAAGAAGTCACAATTAGCAAAGCATCTAGAAAAAAATTAAATTAGAACCATCCTAATAAAGACATTAAATTGTATGTACAACAGAATTAGTATGCACTTTAACATGCTCCGTTGAGCCTCATGTCCTTGACAAGTTTCAGGCATAGTTCAACTTTTTTTATCAAACACTTTTGCGTTGAGCTAAGCTATGGCATTGAAAATGAAGTAGAAAAAATAAAAAAAGCGCACATTAATGCTTGAGTACATAATGATGGAGGTAGAAAGTAAAGATAATGCACATTTAAATATCCGGTTGCAGTAATACAATTTTTTGTATAACAGCATTATAGCACGTCGTTTGGGAAATAATTGTGTATTCTCTGTTTTACAGCACTCAAGTATTTGCGAAATAAAAAGAAAAATGAGTGGTTAAAAAAAATACTTAAATCCTGTAATTAAGCGCAACATTATTGTCAACACTTGAGTTTGGCCACAAACTCACCCACCCGGTGGAACAGTGCAAAACAGCACTTGACCGCAGCAGTAATCAGAATGCGAAACATTTCAGGAAACACAAAAGAAAAAAAAATATATTTTTTCCAACGTGCCGTTAGCACTTTTCAAAACGATTCTCAACCGACTCGTCAACATGCCACTTCCTAGCACTAGCAAAGTTATCGTACTTTGTATTTGCATTGCGTAGCTTTACATACACACCATGCATATTTGCAAACATAGACTCGTACTCGTATTCGTATTCGTATTCGTACTTGTACTTGCAATACAGTGGCATTATGGCGTGACATTAAGAGTTCATTTGAAACAAAGCGACCAAGCAAACAAACCAAAAAGAGATAAAGCAATGGGAATAGAGCAGACGTTTGTAGTAGAGATGTATATAGAAGAAGACTGCGTAGGTTTCTAGGCACTCTGGTAAGCATGGAAGTGAGAGCTTGTAAATATCGTTGCAGCAGGATATATTCGAGTGCAACTAACGCGCGTACATGGCGTGCGCGGAAGGAGCAACGGAGAATTAAGCACACATTTGGACACAAGTGGATAATCCGCAAAAGTACAATAAAAACAACAATGCCAACAATGTAAGATTTATTGGTGTACGCGTTAGTATGTATGTTTGTATGTAACATACAGACACCTATGCATGCAAGTAAGCTGACGTAGGGGAATGCCAAGTGGCACAAATAGCGGCTCATACTACTAGTAGTAGACGCGCCACATGGACGGCGACGGTGACAAGCGCCTAGCGACTGTTTGACTTGGATTTATGGCGACGTTAAGAAGGATTTTCGAGGGCATAAGCAGAAAGGGTTGAAAGTGTGCAAGTAGGTTAAAGTTTGCTTTGTGTTTGCTGTAGTAAAATATGCAATACGCGTACGTGCTGATATGTGTGCAATATGACAATTTAAATTTAATCTGAATATGAATTAATGTGTTATGATTTTTTCAAAAAAAAAAAAAAAATGCAGGAGCCACAATAATCCAAGGTTCAGAATTTAAACAAATTTTAAACAAACTTTTATAATAATGTTAATTGTTTTTGAAAATTTTTTTTTTAATTTTCTGTACGCCGTCTTGAAGCTTAATAAACTTGAGTGCAATGAAGTGTGAGTTTTTAGTATCTACAAATTACCGTTGATTTTTGACAATTTTTTTACTGGCGTCCTTCATCAATTTCTTTCATGTATCGAATGCTCGAAATTTTTTATTTAAAAGAAGAAGCTACGCAAAAATAAATAGCCACTTGAAGTTGATACATCATTTTTTAGAAAATTTAATGGGCTAAGAAATTATATACTGCAAGAGATGAACAATCATAATTACAATAAATAAAGCCAAAGCCAATTGAAAAAAAAAAAATATTTTTAGCTAATATTTTTTATTTTGTTATCTTGTTATTTTGTAGTTTTTGTATTTTCAGTATTAACTATTAATAAATATAATTTAAAATAATATTAACACTCTCCACTATTTGCCATTGAAAAATTGCGTAAACTTCAAAACAAGAGATATAAATATAAAGCACATTTTACTTTACTTTTTATTTTGTAACTAAAAAACCAATAAATCACTTGTTTAAAATAATTAATGCTCATCATTTTAACTACATTGTGATACATAAATTTCAATTGAAAATAAATTAACAATTGTTTTCCGGACTTTGCTCCGTTTGACATACTTTGTGACGATTAGATTGTAAACATAGAGCACTCAAGATTTATTAAAAACGTTGAGCGTGCTTAAACCCGAACGCTTAGCTTTAAAATGGCTTATAAGTAAGAACATTTTAGAGAAATATAATTTATTTTATTTTGATCTTTTTTATTCTCCTCCTAAATAATGGCTGAATTTTGTTTTTTATCGAAAATACTAAAACATTCACATAAAACGTTGATAAGAAAATGTTATAGCTTATTTTTATGTACGTATTAGGCATGTCAATTACGGTATCCCGAATTACCGGTATCAGACTATTTAAATCCCGGAATTACAGAAATCAGTGAATTGAATAGCCATTTATTTTTAATACTTTTATTTAACATTTTTTCAACAAAGATAAACCTCAAACTATTTAAAACAACAAAAAACCGATCGAATAAAACAAATAACACATTAAACATACCTTTCAGAATTGTATTGAAATAAGAAAATTTAACATGATAAACAAAAGCAACAAGTTTACAACTGCTGCATTACGATAACACAATATGACAAATAACACGGCTTGCTAACTCCCTAAAGGCTTTGTTTTGCCTTTGCCATTATAAATGAGCTGGAGAATATCCCACTCGAGTAGAAAATGAGCCTTACTATAAAAGCGATGTTAATAGAACTAACAACGAGGTGCTTGAAGTGGATAAGGCAGAAAGTCTCAAAGATAAATTGCGTCAAATTTTAACGAGCAGCTCGCAATGTCCACTAATAAAAAGGTATACAATTTATCAGAAAATTTGCTAAACAGAAATTTTTGTAATGGGAGCCTTTAACTTTTTGTCGACAATTCAACCGAGAAGTGTTGAGTCGATGCTTTTCCACTGCATATTTTAAATGCAACAAATTTAGGTCCAGGCTGGAGGATAACATATTTAAGCTTTTATTTATTTAAGATTGCATTTTGATCAAAATAAGAAATAATTCTGCCTAACTCAAAATGTAATGGGTGTATTTAATTTTTACTTGATGCATTTAATTTTTTTTTTTGCTAAATGGTAATATATTGATATTTAATAATGCTTTCAAACTGTGATTAAAAATAATTTTAGTTTATGGAGGTGCGTTTGCTTCTCTACCAAAGATGTATATTTGAAGTTTACATTATTTTGTGTGTGTTTTAAAATATACTTTTATTTTTTTTTTTGTTCTTGAAAAAACCAATAAATACATGTGTAAATGAATTACAACAAATCGTTCTTTGTTATATTAAAGTTTATTTTGTATACTTCTGTAATAGAACTATTACAAACGTATTACATTTTTTGATAAAATTTTTGATAAATTAAAATTTACGAAACAAAACATCGTGAAATTCGTAATCCCGGGATTGTACCGGGATTTTGTTTTCAGATCTCGAAAATCACGGGATCAATAAAATGCCCAAAATAGACATCCCTAGTATGTACACATATACCCTCTTTATATTTTTATACAAAGAATTATGCATATTCATGCAAGTTATCACAGTCATGGATGTATAACTATTTATACACATATGTATGTATGTATAACTATACACATAAATACATATGTTAAATTGCAGATACTTTGTTTCAAATTTTTCTACACCAAATAACACATAGCACAGGAATTTAATACTAGCGAACATAGAGAATTATAAAAGTTGCTGTTGCAGGAATTTGTCATAACAAAATTTTCCATAAAGCTACATACCAAACGAACAAAAACGAACTTATACACACACACTGAGTTACATGTGAATGCACTTGGGTACCTATGCAAACATTTCTAACTATTCATATACTAAGTTGATATGTAACTACTGTGTTATATGTACGTACGTACATACATACATATGTGGATGGAGAGAGAGGAATTATGATGTTGCACATGTAAGCAAACATACTTATTCAGATACAAGCTTCAGTTGACTAAGTAAAAGAAGTCTGAACTGCAACTAAGTTAAATGTTAACATCGTCTCAAATCTGGGACATGAATATTTGCATATAATATAATTATACGGAATAACATCCATAAAATATGCGTATATATATACACCGATACATATAAAGGAATTATTTAAAATACTGCATAATTAAATATGTACATGCAAACTTTTGTAGCCGCTGGTTAAGTTATGTACCTAGAGTGTATGCAAGTAATTACATAGAGAAAATAACCCCTGTTTTATGACTTATCACAAGTAAACAAACATACATATTTCATTTGTGTGCTATCACTATGGAAGTAAAAGAGTATTGAAAAATATATTTTGATGCAAGTTGCTCTGAAAAGTTTGACGAGTTTTAAATATCGTATAATATTTGATTTAAAATTTAAATAGTTTTATTTTGAAAATTTCTAACAAGAAATAACATCAATTCCGAAAAGCTCGTAAACGCCCACTGCAGCAGTTCAAGGGGACACTTTAAATATGAAGTTACAAGGAAGTCATTAAAAGCGTTGCAGAGGAGTGCTTTTATAATTCTAAATTACTCCGGATGGTTTATTTGCTAAGTTTTTTTTTTTGTCTCAATGAACTTTCTGCCACTTCGAAATCACTAATTTAAGGTGTCTTATAGGCACACGGCTTTCGTATAAGTCTACCCTATTTCATACTTTTATTGCCACCAAATATGGCAAGTTAAAATTGATTAATTAAATTTGTATTATTTTTCAATTTAGACACAGAGAATACTATATCAAATCCCGTGTAAACCTTTTCATTTAAAGCACATTCATTTTTAACGATTTTTCAATTTTTTTTTTGAGTTTTTCTGGGTATGGAGTTTTGTGGCACATTTCATTTTCGTTTAACAAATTGCAAGTTTAAATCGCTGAACATATTGTCTTTTTCTAATTTTTTCCTATAATATTTTATGGAAAAAATTCCAGAACATGATAAGTACACAATTCTAAAAGACTTTTGGAAAAAGATATTTGTTGATTTTTTATAATTTGTACAAAGTTTGAAGCTTGGATTTATTAAGTTTATATTAAAGAATTGTATGTACTTAAATTAAAAAATATATAAAATCTTATACGTATAAATAAGTTTAATATGATCATACCTATTGGCGTTATATACATATATGTACATATAAAATGGAATATATGTATATCAAGATAGTTTTTTCTCTACATATTTAGATATAAACAAGAACAAGGGAAAAGTCACTAGCAGCAAAAATATATTATATTTTCATTTTGGCGTAGAATACGTCTTACCTTACGGTATGGGCACAAATGTCAGATTGTTATTGTTGTAATCTCTATTTCTTTAATTATAAGGAAACGGCGAGATAAATTTTTTTAAAAATTTTTTTGTAGTCAAATGAAGACGTTAGCTTTCGTTTGACATACATTTCATATTGGTTGATATCTTCCTAATATTTAAATTTCTCAAATGAAAATTTTATAAACACATCCAAACGAATATGTGTGTGGTGTTTGGTTGAGTGTGTAGTAGTTTGTAGCGTGAATAGACGTTCATTTTATTGCATAATTTTAGGCGGGAAAATTTAAGTAGAGTAAAGGCAGAGCAAGCGCTGCCAACTACTGCAAAATAACAATGGTGATTGATGCTGTTTGACAACAGCTGAAAGTTGACGTTTAGTATATTAAAAAATATAAATCACTCTTCATTACTGAGATCATTCCGTTTCATTTGCCAATATGCCATAGAATTGGGAAGAGATTTCAGGAATGCAAAGTTTTTTTCGGCACACTCAGTGAAGAACGTAGGGTTTTCAATTTCTTCGCGAGTCACATTTACTAATCCAACATGATTATGATTTAAAAACATATTTATCCTATTTTTCCTATCATAAGCCTATATTCTCAAAAGTAACTTTCAAATAATCAAATAGATTTGGGTCTGTTATTTATCATTTATCTTTACTATTGATAACTACCATTGACTTCGTTTTTGCGAGAAATTTAATTGATAATTTAAAAACATTTTTATCCTATTTTCCTATCATAAGCTTATGTATATCATCAAAAGTAACTATCAAATAAAGAAATTCATTTGCTTGTATTATTTATCATTATAAACTATCATTATACATATGTTTTCTGTCTTATCGGATGGCGTATTCTACCTTAAACTTAATGGCCGTGTCTCTGACACAGCCTCCTTCTTTTTTTCTCTAATTTCAAGTGCACTATGAAACAAAATTGCTACGTACTCGTAACTGCATTCAAATAATACTACAAACATACAAATGTATAAGAAGATAGTAAATAATAAATAAAAAAAAATGCTTGCACCGCATTGTCATTATTTATTAATATATGTACATACCTGCGAATAGTTTTAGTAACAAAGTTGACGTATAAACAAACTAACTAATCTCCGTAATTGCACTATTAATTGCGTTTATAAATGCCATCACAAAAATTTGTGCGTACTTTTACCAATAAATAAATAATTTATCTATATGTGCATATTCAAGTATACAAATAAATATGTACACAACTTTTCATTTGCTCACTTTGCTTGTAATGGAGTCATAATCTCTACTTTTACTTTATTTGAAACAATAATAACATACTTCTGTAGCTATTATTAGCTTACTAACAAATAACCTAAAGATAAAACAAATTGTTGGCTTTAGTAAAAATAAATTATGCACACTGATGCCGCAGGCGAAATTATCAGTTAACAATTTTTTGTTATCAAAATGTTATTATTAATTTATTGGTATATTATGTATTTGTTTATATATAATATAATTTTGGCGCTTACACTATATAGCTCAGTGTTTGGCCGAGCTTCGCTTAACATTTGTGGTGTTCGTCTTTGTATTCTAACACTAATGGAAGAACCTACAGTTTTGTGCCGACTCCGAACGGCAGATATATTTAATGAGAAGCTTTTTTATGGCACAAGTACCCTCGGAGGTTTGCCATTGCCTGCCGAGGGGTGACCGCTATTAGAAACAACTTTTTCTATTATTAAGATTTTGCTTGCTCTGACTGAGATTCAAACCTCGAACTCTCCGGCATATCGAGTTATAGCACGCACCGCTACAAACTCGACCACAGCGGCCACTAGCATTTGTATTTGTTTACCATTTATTTATCTGCATTTTAATTTTATACTTTTATCTTGCATAGGGGTATGGGCGTTAAATGCATTTTGCTTATTCAGATATTACAGGCGATTCATTTTTAATGCAACTAAAAAAAATAGAGAAAATCTTGATTTCTGTTGCTGACCGCGTTTCAATTGGAAAAATAAAAATATTTTATTGATTCATTCAATTGAATTGAAGGAAAATATGCACTTAAACTCAATCTCAGACACCGCACAACTTGTTAATAAATTTTGAAATTTTTTTTAAATTATTTAATTTTTATTAACTTTCTATTTAAACACAGTTATATGTAGAACAAAAGGTATATAAAATCAAGTTTCAAACTTTGCAGAGAATGTATAGTTTTTTTTTTACAAAAGTTTAGATTTTTTTTTAAATACATATGTAGTTTACAAAGCGCAAGGTAAAATACTAAAAATTACAGTTTGTTAATTTCACCGCGTTACACACATTCTGTCCTATGAACCAAATATACTTTTTAGGGAAGGGGAGAAAATTAAAAAATACACGTGTATCGGCGATTTTCATGTACACGTCAGAATTTTTTTTTTTTTTTTTAACCCTTTTAACCGATTTTTAACCCTTTTTCCGTGATCCAATCGAGCTCAATTTTTGCTGGCAGACTCGTGGAAATGTCTGTATCACATTAAATTAAAATTAAAATAGATTTTTATCAATTCTTAGATTTTTTTTTTGTTTGTTTGACGAGTACATGAAAATCGCCGATACACGTGTATTTTTATTTGTTCTCCTCTTTCCGAAAAAGTATATTTGGTTCATAGGACAGAACTAAAGCTCGTTTTTGTAACGCAGTGTTTGATAACGCTTTTTAACATTTTTACTGCATGGAAAATATTTTAACACTACTGTAATTAGTGTATGTATATATTCAAAATTGATTCATTTTGAGTTATTGCAATTTATGAAGAATATATCCAATATGTAATCTAAATACGCCCCTCAAGTACAAGAAATTTATCTTTTTTATTGCTTTTTTATTTTATATTTGTGCATATCAGCACAAAATATAACGCTAACGAAGTTTCGATGTGTAGTTTTCAATGGAGTTACAGATATCGATAGGGTTGTCATTGTCGCTTTAGTAACAGCTACCGCTTCTTATTCTCTTAATTTGGTTCTATATCGCAATCGGTGTTGGTTGTTTCTAATTGTTAAACGCTATCGTTTTTCATACTTAAAAAAAATATTAAAAACACATTGCTTCAGTATATTCAATCACAAATCTTTTTCCCAGCTTTTTTTTTTGTTTTTTTAATATTCAACGAAAGTTGACTTGCATTAATATTAACTCGGCTGGCTATATACAACATAAACAATAATTGAGCTAATCAGACCAGTCGTCAATGAACATAATTTACTCTTAACTTATTTTTAATAATTTTTGTGTTTGATAATTTTTATTTATTTCAATAATTTTGATAACAAAAATGTTTAATAATGTTTAACTGTTGATTAAACCTAAGTTTAAATATCTGCTTTGTCAGTTTTGTTGTATTATTCCGCTAGATTTTTTAGTCGATAACACACCGCTTTTAAAAACGTCAAGGGCCGTGTCTGACTGTTGCGTCAAGCAATAAAATAAAAGAAAAGTGAAGGAACAATCACAATGTGTATAAAAGGCGCAGACCATAAGAAAAAGCAAAATTTCACCTAGATTTATAAAAAATAAAAAAATGCAGTTGTACATTTACACATTTTCTCCATAAATTGCTGCTAAAGTGTATAAATATTCTAATGCCTATAACAATAAATAAATGTCTTTGCGTGTCATTGCCACGAATCCTACACAACATTACATGCGAGTACTTATTCCCAACTCCATGTGCCACTAACTGAAAGCATTATTAAAAATTACCAGGATAATATTTGGCATTAATGAGCAAAGGTGTGGTTTTTATGAAAAAAAAAAAAACAAATCCGTTGCTAATAATCGAATTTAAGGGAGTGTGTATGAATACGTAGGAGAAGCAAAATAATTGCGTCCACATTGAAGGTTACATGAAGTTTAATGCAAAAAAAAAATATGAAAATGTTGGGTAAGTGGAATGGCGGAAAATTTGTTTTAATTAATTTATAAGACCACCAACCGATAGTAAAACAATAATCCTGAACTAACAAATTTTAATAGGTTCTCTTAACACTGGCTGAATTCAAGGTACTTTGTAAAGCACAAAAAAGCTCTAAAAAGCGAGGTCGGTGATTAGCAAATCAACTAAAATGAATGAGCGTGCCTTATATTAAAAATAAAAATTAAAAGTTATAAACTATTATTATTTTTAAATAGTTTTTAATAATGCATCAAACTTGATTCATCTTTAAATAATTGTGACTGACGAATAAAACTTCAGTACATATGTATGTATATAAAAAAAACTTGGAATCACGAATACACTATAGCAAATTACTTAACTTTTATAAAAATAAAAACGAATGTAATTTCATAAATTTTCTATGTTCGCATGCAGATTAATTTTCATTAAAAATTGAAAAAAATGTTGACTAATACTCGTGAAAAGATTTTTATTCAACATTCAACTAGTTTTGTATATTGAATGAATATTTTTAGCAATCATTCCGCCATTCAATTTTTGAGTTTTATTGTAACATCCATTCTTGAGTTTACAATTTTTATTGTTGAGTTTTAGTTTGTTTGCAGGGAAAAATTACTCAGCGTTCAGACGTCAGTTTGTTATCTTACTGATTATTTTCATTTTGCTGCAACAAAAACACTACCAACTCTGCTGCAAATTGAATGATTGTTAAAAACCAGTTGCATTCCCAAACCGCACTCAATTCGTAGCGATAATGATTTCGATGAAAAAATAATAAATTATTTATGTCAAACTTTTTTTTGTTTAGAAATTACAGCAACTAGAAGAGATAATACCTTTATCGCCATATACACTGAACTGATAGCCTTTGATAAGCAGTTACACACTTAGCTATTTAGTTTTTAATTAATTATTATATACGTAGAATATAAAAAGACCAACAGTTTATATGGGAGAACCTTCAGAGGGTTTATTGTGAAATAATTATTAAGTGCATTGACTACAGAACTGTGTGTTAATATGAAAAACGAAATGTCGGTATAGCAAAATTAAACTTTGGTTTAACGAATAGTTTTTCTATTTTTTTCTCCTTAATTTAACTATCGTTTAAACAAAATTCTATAAATTTTAATGTAACAAACTCTGGGAAAAAAATCAGAAAAATATATTTACTCTTACAAATGTTAAGCAAAATTTATTATTTTTTATAAATCTAATGTTTTTTAATTCATTTTATGCGCTTCAATTAATATTAAAATATATATTTTAAATAGTAAGTAAGTTTTATTTTAACAATATTTAGATTTAAAATTAAAAAATGAAAGAATAATCAGAAAGATTTTTTGATTGTGTTTAATTATAATAAACCTTTCAGACAACGTAGATAATTTGCAAATTAACTCAATTAAGGCGCTGCCTGAATGACACTTTAAGCGACATTTTTTTACTGTTAAGCTTATTTTCAATTGTTTACTCTGCAATTTGGGTTTAAGTTAAACTTTAGTTTTATTACAAATGTTTTAATTCACCACGACTGTTGCTTATTAACTATTTTGAATTTTAATTATTTTTTTATTGTTTGCAATTTCATATACTTAGTTTGTAAATGTTCAAACAAATTACTGAATAAAATTGATACTCAAGCACAAAAGAAATCACAAAAGAAATTGACACCAAAATATAACAAAAGCTAATTAATTGTACATCACATAAAAAATACAATCTGTGTTTGCAAAAATTAAAATAATTATTTTTTTTACTAAACAATATACTTTAAATACAATTTTAATTATTTATATTTGTACGTACGTATGTAGAATTCTTTACGCACTCCAATAAATAAACCGCTTTGTTTATGATCAACCACTTGTGACAGTGCTAAATATATTAACAAACAATAATTAATTTGAGCAGCGCCCCCAAGTTGAAAAGGCAACCAGCAACAATGAATGCTTGATGAATTTTATTAATAAAGTTTTGAATGAGTTACCTACATATATGTTTGTTTCAGACTCTTAAACAATGGCTACACAACCGCAAAATGTATTACGAAATTGTTGTTGTTGTTTTTTGTATGTACGTGCTTTAACACCAGCATTGATATCAGCTGTCACCGTAATTGTAATACAAGCACACACTGGCGGATCGATCTTTTTTTTTTGTATTTGCAAGGGAGGGGTTCAAATTTTGCACCTCTTCGTGTTTTAAGCTCTTTACATTAATTGTTTAATTGTGTAGTAAAATTATGCTCTAAAATTGGCGAAGTGTTGTGTTAGGAGAGAACCAGAATTTTTCAAAACCTGTACCTACTCGTATAACTCTAAATTTCAGAATCTAAAGGAAGAATTCAAAGGTTTTGGAGATATTGAATTGTGACAAAAAAAGTCTGCCCATATTTTCAAAATCGATAAACTGCGTTACTTTTTTTTTACAGTTAATTGAAGAATTGTTTCTTTAAATATCTACAGTTGCGGTGCAGTGGCTACATTTTCATCGCTTTATCCCGCAGAGTCTTCGAAAAAGTTTTTCGCAGCATGCCACTTGACAATCTGCTGTAAGTTTCCACTTTTAAGTGTGTAACTAAACAAACCGCCTCTAAAGAAATTTTAATAAAAGCACATTTTTAAGTTTGGCAATCCGTGAAATATGTAGACAAAATAAAATCAACTCTGAATGGGTACTTTTATGCTGACTGACATTCTACCCACCCACGTCAACAACTTTAAACGCTCAAGAACATATTTAAACATTTTCATGATTTTCAAGCGTTCATAACACGCCCGAGGTCCATTTAGTTTGTGAAACGTTACATAATTTAGATATTTTTGGCGAAATTTTTAAAATAAATTTCCGGTTTTTTCTTTGTTTCACTGTTTATTTCCGGAAGAGTTTTCATTATTTGTTTATTATAATTGTGGCAAGAATTTAAATGTAATACTAGTTTGAAATGCACGAACATTCAAATAAATATATGCAGTTACTGCACTTCCGTAGTTTAAACATTTTTTTTATGTCTTAATTTTTGCACGTCTGAAGGGCTAATGTGGCGTTGAAGCATGCTTCGAATGTTCATCATTAACACTAATTTCTTTTAATTTTGCTTATGGCATTGCTAAGAGTTTGAATATTGAGACGAATAGAAATATGTTAAGGTCACAAGTGATTCACGTTAAAAACTATATTCACTTGCTAATATTCGTGAACGTTAAATTAAAAAAAGAGACAGCAGTGTTTATAATCTTGAAACATAATTTGAGGTTACGATGAATTGTGTTAAGAAAAAATAACATAACGCTGTGTTAGTGTAATTTTAAATTGAAAAAAATTACAATTTAAGAGGGCGTTGAGATAAGGTTACGTAAAATGGCTTAAAGAGGAGAGCAGTGGTTTTAGCATGGAACGTACATAACAAAGAATTTGCATGGCCTTGCATTTCCTGTGGCAAGTTATATCGGCTTATTTCACCACATCGAAATTCAAGTAGATTAAATGAGATTCTGATATCAATCAACGAATGTCGAATTCGTTTCGGTACGGTAAAAAAGGCCGAGATATTTCGTTAGCGAAACGGAATGGAACTTGCGACATCTTTGCAATACATAGACGTTCTTTGGTTTTAGTTTAGGTGCGGTGAGTTTATGTGTAGCTAGTTTGGGTATGCTAAGTTTAAGTGAGACGACTTTATTTCTGAGTAGTTCAGGTATGGCAACAGTTGAAGTGCCATCTCCAACCATTTATCACCGCCACTAAAGCCGTATCACTGCGTGTAAATCGTTCGTTCTGAAAAAAAGTCTTTAAGAGAGAGACAGAGAGAAAGAGTTTTTTTTTATTGAAATAAAACCATTCAAGTATCTAAAAACAAAGATGCTTAGTTATATCAAAATAGTTGATTGAAATGATATTTACAACTTTAAAGTTATGATTTTTATATCACCAAAACATATACTCGTAAATATCAAAAATGTCTTTCGATGATCTCGCAAATATTAATAACAAAGTTTAGGAAAAATTTAAAATTTTCAATTTCTATATGCATTTTAGTTGGAGTAACCTTGTGATTGGGTAAAAAAATACTAACACTCTTTCATATGGGCTAATTGAATAAGTGGTAACATACAACTGAGAGCGATTGTATCAGCAGGCGGTTACACATACTCGTACATAAATATGTACATACATATGTTTGCCGTGCGATGTACCCCGGTGGTTCAAAATACGCAAACATTTTGCAAAATTGCGAAAGCTGATAAGAATTCGTAACGAAAAATTTCAATTATCGCGAATGAGTTAAATGATATACGAGCACAGCACATTAAGGCTAGCCGTAAATAACTTCAAGTGTAAAAAATTGAAAGTGTAAAAAATTTAATGCGAAAAAGTAAGGCGCGGAAAATTCAAGGTTGTACAAAATTTAAAGCGTTGCATACAAAACTAAAACTTTATATAACACCAATAATAAAGCAGAATTGGCAAAAAAAAAAAAAACATGCAAGCCCTGCGTTAAATTTTAATTTTCCACAAAACTTGTACGGCGTCAGCAATAAATATGTCAAAAGTAATATTTGTGAGTTTTTTTTTTGCGAAATCGGCGACGCTGTGTCGAAGCATGTCTATACTTTTATCTATGCATTTGTTGAGAATGAAAATGGAACAGCAACAACAACGCCGACAGAACAACCAACTGCAGTTGCTTTGGCTGAAGTTCATGGTTCAGGGCTTATAGGTTTTTTTTTTTTTTGTCTAGAGGTGGCACAAAGCATTGAAAGCCGAAGTGTGGGACATGACTTTCGACTCAACGCACTAAAAACCCACCCATTTGTGTGAAAAAGCGGATTTGCGAAAGTGAAGCGTCAGGGAAAGCAATTTGAATTTTTTTTTTTGGTTTCTTTTTTTGTCTAACACTAAAACCCAACCACACACACTAGCCAGCCAGGCAGCCAGCCAGCGAACCAACCAACCAACTATCCACCTAAGCAAAGCCACTCAACTCTTCACCCGCATTCGCAAGTAAACTTTTTTGGCTACACAAACGCGCGGCAGTCGAAAAAATAACAACAAAAAATCAAGTGAAAAAAAAAATTGAGTTCGTGTATTGCCAATTAAATGTGTTTTTTCTAGTTGTTGTGCATACAACAATAAAAAAGTGGTAGCAAGTGCAATAACAGCAGCAGTAGCTGCAACTGCAAAAGCAATAACTGCACTACAAAAGCGCTAACTGTATGAGCAAAAGAAGTTTACAAAACGATTGTGTTGCTAACTTGAAAAGTTGCCAATTTGTGAGATGTGAGAGAGACTTTTTCGTACGAAATGAAATGAAAAATAAGAAAATTTTGTAGACTTACGAAATTCACACAGTCGCCAATAACGGAGACGGGTATTTATTGATTGGAGATTTAGCGAAAAGGCTACCTTGGCACTATTCGGTTGGGTTAGTAGCTTTTTTTAAAATTTGAATTTGGATATACGAGCAAATAACTTTGGTACTCGGGGAATTGTGAATTTCATTAGCTAAAAGCATAACAAATTTTAATTTTTTTAAATCTTGTCTTATGAAAAGGTATATCCATTTAACATTATTTTCTCAAAATTACACGAAGATGAAAAAGCTTGCTAGTTCACTGTAAAATATTTTTTTTAAGTAATATAAGAGATGTCACATTATCAGAACTTTAATGCGACTTTCACAGTTTATTATTTTTTCGACATTTTATCGGAATTGTTTTGACTGCTATTTGACGCTGGAGTGTCTGTTGGAAACTTAATACCGTCAATCTATTTCACATTCTTATCGGCAACTTAGTCTGTCTTCCATTCTCTTTAGTTGTGAATAATTTTTTTTTAAGTTCCTCTTAAAATCAGTTTTGCATGTTAAGTAATCTTTAAGTCGCATGTTATTCAAAAATAACCAAAGTGAATATTTTCTCAGTTTTTATACTCCTGACTTTGGCAAAATTCAAATTCATTTTATCAAATTCAATTACTAATATTATCGAGCAAACCTAACACACATGCACTATGTATGATCGTGTGTGGAGATATTCGATTTGCCATTTATTTCTGCCATGTTGTCCTTAAAAAGAAAAAAAAAAGGTGAATAGTCATGGAGTGCGTAAAATGTTGGCGGCTGTCGGTTTTGCCATAGAAGTTTTTGAAATATTGAGAAAACCTTTTCTTAATTTAGTGAGAAGAGGGGTTTTATTGGTTTCGCTTTCATTTCTGGCGGTGAAGGTTGCTTCATCCATTTTATAGTGAGGTGGTTTATCGCATCAAGGCGCCGCGAGATGGTATGTTAAATTTTCAGACTCTTTGGCACTTCTAACTGCTTGTACAAAGTAAAAAGATTGGCAGCAATGATACGAGTAGTTACTGCGACAGTTGAAGTTGGTTAGGTACTAAAACATTGCTGCCGGATCCTTAGCAAAAGCTAAGTGTAACACAAGAAATATGATATCTTTTCGCAGCTTATAAATTCGATCCAAAGTACGACTTTCACTAAATTAATATGCCATATATTTCATATTGCATCCTTTCTCTAACACAAAATCAAATTTATATCTACCTATTACATTGATTTATGTTTACACATAAGCAAACATATATACATACTAGGCATGTCAATCCCGGGATCCCGACCATTTTTAGCTCCCGAATATCCCGGGATAAGTCTATTCAAATTGTAGAAATCAAGGAATTTAATAACCATTTATTTTTAAAATATTGTATCATTCTTAAAAATTCCCCTTTCAAGGGTAAAACAAAGCCTTTAGAGAGCTTACAACCGACAAACAACACCGCTTGTTAACTCCCTAAAGACTTTGTTTTGTTCTTGTCATTATAAATGTCCTGGAGAATATCTCACTCGAGTAGAAAATGAGACTTACTATAAAAGCAATGTTAATAGACCTAACGACGAGGTGCCTGAAGTGGATAAGGCAGAAAGTCTCAAAGATAAATTGCATTAAGTTTCAATGAGCCGTTCGCAATTGTCCAATAATCGAAAGGCATATAATTTATCACAAGCATTGAATAAAGAAATTGATAGTTTTTGTATTGAGACGATGAAGGCTATGTCCTACAGTGAGCATTTAACTTATTGTCGACAATCCAACAAAAAAGTTTTGAGGCGCAGCAGTGCTTGTTCTGTACCAAATATGTATATTTGTACTTGAACTATAAATTATTTTGTATGTGTGTCAAATTTCAAACGTTTATTTCCTTTTTTTTTCTTGAAAATACTAATAAATATATACATGATTTACAACGAATCGTTTTTCTTTGTTATATTAATGTTATTTTCTATACCTCTATAATACAACGATTACAGACGTGTTACATTTTTTGGCAAATTGAAAAATTAAGAATCAAAATTTCATAAAATTCGGGATCCCGGGATTGTCCCGGGATTTCGTTTTCAAATCCCGAAAATCCCGGGATCAACAAAATGCCCAAAATTGACAACCCTAATACATACCCTTGTTTTATATTTATCTACATAGAATATACCGCAGTCGCCATTCAACATTTTTTATTTATTTCATTTTATTTCTTCCTAAACAATCTGCACCCACACAGAGTGTAGAAAACTTGTGTAGCATTTTTGGAAAAAAAAAATGGATAAATGCAAACACAAAAAAAAATGCACAAAAAGAAAATGTTGAAATAAAAAAGGAAAACAATGCCACCGATTCGACATTGCCACAACCTAACTTCGTACAATTAATTGTTTTTGGGATTTCTTTTGACTACACACAAAAACAAATAATCCTCTAACAGCGACATACAGGCGCTGGTCATAGACAGGGCCGCCGGAAGCCTGTCGTATGTAGTATAGGTAGTCCTGCCCACTCGGAAAACTTCAGATAATTTTAGAATGGAGGAAAGCAATGGCTACTTGTTCTCACTACCCACTCGGGCTGAAAGTGTTCCGCCGGCCCTGGTCATAGACTCAATACTGACTTGTACATGTGTGTATGTAGGTACAACAAGCAAAAAAGTGAACTGTTGACACATAAAAGTACATGAAAAAGTATGTATTGATGGATATGTGTGTTTATTGAAGCATTTTAGAGGCGAGTATGAAAAGTCGCCTATTAATGAAATTGAAAAACACTTACATGAAATGAACAAAAACAATTTAACCAGAGATTTAGAAGGGTTAAATGTGAAGAAGGAAAGAAGCAATTGCAAACGAAATTCGCCAGAGGAAGTTGTGCTAGAGAGTAATAGAAATATAAATTGTTTTCTTTTACAATTGAAAATCAATTAGTACAGAATACTCGTAGTAAGGAGTATTAAAATGTATTGAAACATTTTTTATTTTATTGCGAAAAGTAATTTTGAATTTTTGAACTTTTGATATAGAATGCGGCTCATTGAATGTAAAGAGGAAATCAATCATGTTTGTCTTATTTAAATATTAAACAAATAAGAAACGTCGCAATGCACATTTATTTCGATAAGATTTAATAATTTTTGGAGCGTCGAGACAAAAACGGATAGCCGAGTTTTAAGTTTTTCTAGATAAGCCAGCTTACAGATTTTAAAATTTTACCTTGTGACTTTTATATGAAAATTATAGTGAAAAGCATTTTGGGTCAAAAAATCCACTTTTTGAAAATTGAATTGGAAAGATTTTGGAGTTACCAAAAACTGATTCAATATTTTGTATGCGAACAGTGTGAGTTTCGATATCGATTTCATAGATGTACAGTCAGCGTGAAAAATTTGTTTTACCTAAACAATTTTACAACATTCGAAATGTTTTTCATGATATATCTGTTTTAGGCAATTCTCATAAAAATTTCTAAATATTTATTTTAATTAGTGTTTTTAGAAAAATCTGAGTACTGCCTACTCGAAAGTTTAATAATATTTAAATGAAAAAAAAATGCAATTTTGATACATATTTATTAATATAAATTTTACTATTTTATTTTTTTATTTTTTTAAAGAATATTTCACAGTTAGTTCTGCTAAGCGAGTGAATGTAGAGGAGTTCTTTGCTTACTCCATTACAAAGATACTATCTTCGCCATAGTTTTATGACATGTCCTAAAAAACCAAAGGACAAACTTGTTCTTCAGACCGAATTTCAACAATTAAAATAAAAACATAAAATGAACAAGTATATTTTCTCTGCATTTTCGTCAAAATGAAGTAAAATTTTGTCACAGCAATGTTGCATTTAATTACACAACACAAAACTTCCTCTCAATTCCTCGCCGCTATGCCAATACGCGAAATAAATAGTCCTGTCGAACGGGTTTGGTAGTTAATCGTTTATTCATTTGCACACCATAAACACAGAAATGTTCACGGTATACTTGGCTACTGTATTTAATGTTCATACGTATGTTTGTATGTACATATGTATGAATATAAGAGCTGGCATTACTGTTGTGCCCTCATTTCATTCGCCGTTTCTGTTGCTACTGTCACTGAATTTTAATTAAAATTTCGTAATGGTCAAATTTCGAAAATGGGTTATTTAAAATTTTATGTTGTTTACATGCCGATTGACTGCTGCATATTTTGGCTGGCAGGTTGGCAGGATGGCAGGTCGACAGTTGAATGAGTGCAGAATGAATCGTACAAATAGCTAGGCCAGCTATCAGGCAAACAAACGAACCTTTTAGAGTAACTAAGGGCGGCAGTTTAAGTGAAACACCAAATTTTCTACAGTGATGGTGACAACTTTGGGTTCCATTTTTTTAAATTCTTTTTTTTTAAATATGAATGTAACGTAACATATACGAGTATGTATGTATGTACATACGTAATTAGCAAAAACAAAATTAAAATTTTTTAATTAGAATTTTTTTAAGGAAATAATTATTTAATTTCAGTTCTAGACATTTTTGAGTTTGCAGTTTTAGTTGATTTAAGTAAACTTTTACGAGAAATTATATACTGCACATATATTTTCTAAATTTCCAGATGTTTATGAAGTTTAGAAAAATTCAAATTTTATCAAAATTTTTAAAATGTGTTAACAGAGTTTATGGAAATTTTAAATAATAATCAATTGGTATAGGTGAACCTTATTAATATATTTAAGGGAAAAACAAATTTGATTTTGAAGATTTATAGCTCTTTGAGTATATGTACATACATATAAAATATATATGTATAAATGAAAATGAACAACTTTTACAAGATTAAGAAATAGTTGAATAATTTTTTTTTTTTAATTTTTGCTAGGTATTAATGAAATTAAATGAAAAATTTATGTGAATTATTGTGCTAAAAATTTTCATAAAAAAAAAATATTGTCAACAAATTTTTTAATAGAATCATATAAATTTTAAATTTCGGGTTTGTCAATGCTAGATGTTCAATAAATAATTACTTAGTATTCTTTTCAAAATTATTTTTAAAAAAATATACTTATACATACATACATTTATAAATTTATTTAGCTCAATATTTTTTATGTTTTATTTATTTAAAAATAAAGGTTACAGATATTAAAAAAAAAATTATTAAAATAAATTACAAAAAACAAATATAAAAATTTAATTTTTTTAATTTTGATTTAAAGAAAGCATGGAATGTGTTTAGTATTTTTAAAATTAAAAATTTATTTAAAAAAATAAATAAATATAATTTTAGTAATTTACAAGTATTGGTATTTAAAAGTATAATGCAATTAAATTCAGCGACGAACTATGCTCCGGTGAGTATAGTAGCATTCAATTCAAATGAAATTCAGAGCTGACTTTTTTATTTTTTTTTTTAGTTTTGAGTTTTCCGGCTAGCTATAAACTTCATATTGCCATAAAACACAGAAAAAGTACGCCCACGCACATAGTCTGCGCCTTTTTCACATATTGAGTGCACTGTAGAAACGCAAAGGTTAATAAAAAATACCTCCAATAAAAAATTCCATTTTCTATTGCCAATGAATGGTAAAAAAATATAAAAATGTTTAAATAAAAATAGAGCCTACATATAAGAGTTTGCACCGGAACATCTGTGCAACTGTGCATTATTTAAGAAAAATAGCCATCATTGCCAATAGCAACAGCAACTATTGATGGTCAGAGCAATAAAAAAGAACGCTGCATTGACAGAAATTGCAATAGTTTGGAAATGTTATAAACATTTTACGTCCCCCAGTGAAACGATACCAGGAACGTATTAAAAAATATTCGCCGCATAGGAAAATTACTAAGTGCGAAACGAAAGAAGGAACCAACGAGTTGGCATTACTCTATACTAGAATTTATATTTTTATGCGTTCGCCGGCATGCAGTAATAAAAATCAAATTTAAATTCATACTAGTTCAATACACTACTTATATACTTACGTATAAATAAATATTTACTTTTTTACGATTTTTTTATATATTTTTATATATTTCTGGAGAATGCAGCTTATTTTCCTAAAGTTTGCCATTTGTTTATCTGCTTCTCAATTGAAGGAAATGGATGTGTGCGAAAAACCCAACATTTCAAAAACACAACTTAATCCCTCAACTAAACCATCGTGGAAGTTATTATAAAAACCTTGCTTTAAGAGATTTTTTTTTCAGATAAATAATGTTAATTTGGTACCTTCATATCGTTGATAGATGTTTGCAGTATAACAGCAAGTTAGAGACGACCTTAAATTGTAAGAAATTACAGGTAACTAAATTACTACTACATGGAAGATTCTCACGAGAGAAAAAGAGAATATATTTTTATAAATTAAAAATAATCGCTAAATTACGCTGTAGTCAAATAAATACTAAAATATCTCTTTTATGGTTCAATTTGGTTCATGCACCAAAGAAATATTTATGTTGTACTAATATTATACATTATATTATTCGTGAGGTGACTGTATAATTGAACTTTTTATATTATATAATTTGAAAGTAAGTAAGGAAATCTAATTAAAATGTGCGCTGTTTTGGAAGAACGCATATACAGCATCTGAAATTCGCTCCATGCTATCGCAATTTTGTCTTTATGTATAATTTTTTTATTTTTTTTGCCAATTGTTATTTTATACCCTTATAATATTCCAAATTCATCGAACATTGAGTTCTTTATAAACGTTACAAGTACATATTCAAGCATTTCGATGATCTATGTACATAGATACATACATACATATGTATGTGCTCGTTTAATGAATACCATGGCGTATGAGTGACTATTATACGCAGCAGACCGAGCGCTTCAAAAGGACCACTGAAAGTGACAGTGCAAGTGGTCGTAGATAGGGCAAGCTATTGCAACAATAAAGGTCTATATGACCACAAATTGTTGTTGTCTTCGTTAAAATAGGCTATCACAAGTGAGTGTCACAGCGATTGTCAGTATTTACACACATACATATATACATAAATATTTGTGTGAGTTTGTACATTATGCTGACACAACAAAAAAAAGTAGCTATTTTCTACGTAAATCATAGAATTTGTTATCAACTCTGCTTATAAACTATAAGAAAACTAACTGTTCTTTGATTCTATATTCGTTGTTGTTAAATTGAAATATAGTTCATTTGCTAACAAAAATCCAGTCAACTTAATTTTGAGAAATTTTCTTCAATATTTTGAATTTCAAAAGTCTACAAAAAACTATGAATAACAAGGATTATACGGAAGAAGTTGCTGGAGAGAAAAAATATTGTCAAAAATTAGCGGTAATTTTTTAGCAATTTGCGCTTTGTTTTATTAATGTTGAATGTGTCATAAAACTGCTTTTAGCATAAAAAAAACATTTATTAAAATTTATTTTATTTATAATCAATAACAGATTATGTATTTGTGAGGCTGCTTATAAAAATTGCATTTATTTTTTGTGAGGCTGCTTATAAAAATTGTATTTTTTTATATTTTTTTTTTGAAAAAGGTTTTCGAAAAAGACTAATAGAAATTTAACAAAATATATGTAATTTTTAAGCAAAGTTAAGCCTTTGTATAAATACTTTAAATTGTAGTACCAGCTATAAACTAGAAAAGCAAATTAGCATAAAAAATAAAATGGTAGCTTAATGTCTCATAAAAAGCGTGAGAAATATTAACATTTTTTTGCATCAGGGATAAAACAACTTAATGTACAAAAATACATATCTGTATATGAGTATATGTATGTATATATGTGTGTGTGAACATATGTATGTGCACGTTGCTGAACGCAGGCGACATTGACAGCAACAACAGTGGTGACTGCAACGAAAACACAACACAAGGATCAACTATGCTACACTAGTATTCGTGTCAATCAAGCACCTGCCAGCTACCCAACTATCAGACGAACACACACGCAAGCTCTTTCCTTCACATATTTGTATGTACATACATATGTACGAGTATATTGACAGAATAGACAGATTACGCTGGCCCACCAACACTCAAATAATTTTCCGGAATTGTTATTTGCCAGCAAATGCCGGGCCAACATATGTACATACATATGTACATACACACCTACATATACATACATATAGATTTTGTTTTTGCTTACTGTGTGCACATTTTGCACATTGCAAGGATTGTTTCGCTAGGCAGCTATTATACAAATGTTGTGGCATATTTGTTGGCTCTTGTTGGCAGTGGTTTTTTTTTTGGCCGCTTGCTACCAGCTTAGCAGAATTTTTGCTTGCACATGACATTCGCAATGTCCCAACAACAACAATGCTAACACTAACACTTATACAATTGCATGTGCCGGTGGAATGGCAAATGATATGAAAACAAAAAAAAATATCAAATAATAGCAGTAGCACATTGGTTATTGTTGTTTTAGCGAGATGAAATTGTTTTGCCACAACAGCTGCTGCTGCTACTGCTGCTGCTGCTTTCACTATTATTACTGTTAAAATGTAATTATTGTGGTTGTTGCTGTTGTAACTATTTGTTGATACTGCTTTTAACCTTGCTACCGCTGTTACGCTTTATAACCAACGTTAATGTTGATAACAATTGCCAGTACATGCTTGCATACGAATTTATATGTGTCAGTATGTGTTTGTGTGTTTGTGTTTGTATTTGTATGATGGCGGCGTGCTGCTGCTCTTCTACTATGTGACACTACGCTTTGCGGCATACAAGACCCATTTTGTAACGCGGCGATGTCAAAATTATGCAAAAGATTTTCACAAAAAATAATTAAAGCGCATTTTGTTTCCTTCCCTAATTTAAGAATTTAAGAAATGTGTATAAATAGAAGAAAGTTTACTTTTCATTTCTTGATTGTAATTTTATATGCATTTTTAAAATTTTTTTTAGCTTAGTATGAGTATACTAGGTTTTAGAAAGAATTTTTTTTTAATTTGTATCAACATTTATTTTGTCAAATTTTGCAGCATTCAAAATGTCGGAAAAAAATAAATGTTTTTCGTACAAAATGTCAGTTTGATCAGGAAAGTTTGGGGGGGTGGGGGGGAAACCCAATCGAAGTCATTGAGTTAACAATACAATACGGCAAAACACGAAAAAAATAACAATAAAAAACTGTTTTGAGAAGCTTTTCAGTAGCTCTTGCATTCTTCAAATAGAAAAATAAAATTCCATAAATTCACGGCAAAAAATTTTTTTTTTTTCAAAAATTTAAGGATTTGAAAAATTAAATATTGTCTAAGTACTTTTGCAATATTTTTATATTTCGCGAAAGAAATTAAAAAAAAAAAATTTTATGTTTGAAAAATTCTTCACTGAGTGTACAATTGTTGTGCTTGAAAAGGAAAACAAATTATTGAAATTTAGGTAGATTTTTTTAAATGCTAAGATCTTTTTAATAAATTTAAATTTTTTTTAAATTTTGAATTAAGTTCTCCAGTTATTTTTCAAACCAAAACAATTGATACAAAAAAATTAAAAAGTCACGCAAAAGTTATTAAATAAAAATCAGTAGTAGTAATTGGAAAATATAAAAAAAAACTGTCCTAAGCAAATTCTAAGCTTAGCGCATGTTGAAGAAACGGTTATAAATAACTCCGCCATAGCATCCGGAAGGAAAACATAATCGCTGCAAATTTACGCTAAAAAATCGAGGTATGTAATTTTTGAAAATGTTAGTAGTATTTTTTTTAGCTATTTTAGGATTCCATAGAAATATCGAAAATGTTTACAAATCTACTCGCGACGTTTTTTTTTACTAAATTTAAAAAAAAAATTTTCAAAAAATCTTCCATAAACTGGCCTTGAGCTCAATAAAAAATTCTAAAAAATATTAAAAAAAAAAATCAAAAATACTCCTCTTACGAATTCTAAATATATTTTATTTTTTCTTGAATTTAAACGCGGAAAAATAATTCAAAGCTTTATTTGTCTGAAAAAGAATATTTCAAACTTAGAAAACAAAACCTTTTGAAATTTTTACTTAAGCTGGTCTAGCGCTCAAAAGATGTGTGCACTTTCATAAAAAACTCTACTTTTATTTAAAAACCATATCTATCCAATACCAGTGATTATGAATATTTGTACATACATACATACATACATATTTCTTATTTAATTAACAATAAAAGTATTTGTGTATGTAAGTATTCATTCGTTTGCCTCGCCACCACACGCTCATACATTTTACAGTTCATTGCCTTAAAAGGTATGTAGCAATAAGTACGATTTAAAGCACGCGCGCAATAATCCTGCATAATAATATCCTCTTTGGTGCATTAAATTTCATGTTTACACTAAAAATACACACACACACACACCCTCACCCTCATTCACAAACAACCACTCACATACATGCATACACATTTTCACCGACAACCGAAACTTTTCGAACGATTTCCAAAGCTCAACTGTGTATTTCATATACATATTTCATGCACTTCAACTGGCAGCGCCAATTGCAAAAGTTGAAGCCAACTACGGTTGTACTCATTTGTTTTGCACGCGCGATGGGAAAAGGACTACACACACATGCTTATGTACATATAAATATATCTGTATGTACATATGTGTGTACGAATGTGGTAAGTGTGTCGCAGTTTATTTATGCAAAAACGTGTATGAAGCGCATACATTCACATACTTACTAAATATTATAATTAATTTTGTTTTATTTTACGGTTGTGGACAAGTAAATAGAGTCTAGCCGGCGTATTGACTTATAATTTTTTAATGTTAATTACTTTGTATAAATTATAGCACAAACACATATTGACTCATTTTGACAATTTATTTATTCTCCAATCATTTGAAATTATTTTTCTATTCGCTAACAAACACCATTAAAGGCTTGAATACAGCTCTTAAGAAAAACTACAAGAAATAATTCTCATTATTTCTGTTGCTTGAAAAAGTACTTTGCCGTTGCTGAAAATTTTTCTTGAAGAAATAAATATACGAACATTTTTTTATTGAGAGCTTTAGACGGATTTAAGAAATTTGTATAGAAGACAATTTCTTTTTGATTTCTTATGTGTCATTTTATATAAATTTTTCGATTTTCTTGAGAGCTGTGTACTAAGCTTAAAACAAAATATTTTATCAAAATTTCAGCAAAATTTCACACCTTTTAAAAAAAAATATCAGACTTTTTTGGGGTGTGCAATTTTTATATAACAAAGTGCAAGTTTCTGATTTTTGTCATTTTTTTACTAACTTTTTTTTGCGTTTCCTTCCATCCAAAAAAATAATCGTGGTTTTGCGGTGCATAGAGGAAACTGCTACTAAAAAAATTATCAAAAATCAGTGATCAGTAGACACTTGAAACTTACTATTTCTCACACTAAAATTTAATGAGCCAAAATGTTTTCAAATTTTTTTAAGTAAAGGAATTAGCTATATTTGTGGTAAATAGTTTTTAGGAAATAAATATCAAAACTTATCAACAGTACTTAGCTCTATTTACTTGACTACTTTTGTATTTCTATTTACTACCTTTTAAATACATATACACATATATATATGTATGTTCGTATGTATGTAAATAATATTTTATTTAATGATGTAGGTACAATATTTGATTGCTCTTGTTTATTCACATATGCACACATAATTCCTTCCGTTAAGTATTCTTCATATTTTTTTCACTTCTTCGCCTTTTTTCGTCCCACTTGTTTCTGTTTGCGACAATTATTTGCAAAAAAATTTGGTACTAAGTGCAACTAAGGTGTCTGAAATTAAATAAAGAACCACATCTACGGCTGTCTTTAAGTACATACAAGTGTTTACAGCCGAATGGTTCAAATAAGTTTCTTAGTTTTGCTTGTGTTGTAGACTAAAGCAAACTGCGGTGGCCCAAATGCTACTATCAAGTTATCAAGCTGTTGTTTTAAATTTGCGCGTGTGCATAAACATATAATGCTTGTTTCACACTTTTAGTTTCAACGCTTTTTTTTTGAAAGTAGCGTTCTGATGCAGTAGACATTTGAAAGCTCTCACCTCCTAAAATTGTTCTGTATTGCAAAATAATCACCTATTTTTGCTTAGATCATTAAAATGTGACTGTACTTTTTTGCACCGCTCTCATCTATGAAATGCAAATATACATTTGAGAATGTGTTATTATTGTTTTTGGTATGTATAATAATAATAATTTGGCGCTTACACTATATAGCTCAGTGTTTGGCCGAGCTTCTCTTACCATTTGTGGTGTGCGTCTTTTTTTATTATACCACAAATAGAGAAACCTATAGTTTTATGCCGACTCCGAACGGCAGATGTACATATTTAATGAGAAGTTTTTTCATGGCAGGAATACCATGTATGTATATCTGTAAGATAATTATATTTATGTAAAAGAGTTTTATCATCGCTATTCTCTGAAGTAGTACCGCTCCTAAAAATATACCACAACAATGTGATGAATAAAGTAATAGATAAAGTACTTAATGAAGCATAGATTGAAGTTATGTAGTGTAGAAAGTTGAAAACAATTTTCAATAGTAGTTATGATACACATCGGGGAATTTTGCGTCACATAATGATGCGCCATATTATACGGCTTCCATTTTTTAAATAAAAAAATAATATAAACTAAATTTCTGTATATAAAGTATAAAAGTCGGTTTCGTTTGTATAAACGCACATAACTCAATTTAAGTAGAATTTTTTTATTGCTCTATTTGCCTTTGCCTAAGGAAAAATGTTACGGAAAAATAACCTTGATAGGTGGCGCCGGTGTCGAGTTATAACTAATTTATTGTCCGAATTCAGTCATATTATAAAAATATATGTATTCGTAAGGGTAAGGAAAACATCTCCCCTTATATAAATCGTATTTCCAAACCTATTTTGCTTAAAGTCATGTTGTATTTTACTTGCATTATGGAAAATGAGTTTACGAAAAACGATGTTGCTTGGCTTTCAGATATACGGAAAATTATACATCTCAACTGGGACGACTAAATATTGGTTTTATATTCATCAAAGCTGCATTTTTAACTTGGAAAATCTGCCATTAATATAAAGAAAAGTAGAATGCTATGAAAACTTATAAGAAATTTAGGTGGCAGCTACATTTTCCGCATTAAATACGTGTACAACAGATTTTAAAATGTGTTTCATTTACTTCTAATAAATTTTGGGTGGGACGAAGTTAGCTGGCTCTTCTAGTTTTTTTTATAAATACTTAAGTACATAAATAAACGAATAAATTAATAAAATGAAGAAATGCTGAAATGCTGAAATGCTGAAATGAAGAGAAAAAACATTGATAAATAACACAAAAAAGTATTAACTAATAAATAATAATAATAATAGATTAGCTACGCGCTCTTTCAAAAAAATGGTATTTCTTTCGACTACCCGAAAGTTAATGGAATATTCACATCAAGCCTCAGCACAACACTTACCAAACTCACTGAATATTGACTTCACCTACTTTCTTTCAACTATTTTGATTATGCTTAACTAGCATTTTTTTTTAGAGCAAGCTCAACTTCTTTTGCACTGAATCGGAGCCAGCCAGGTCAGCCGCTGGATCTTAATTTGCAGTAGGTTAAAAAAAAAAACAATTGTGGAAATGCAACTTACTATGTATAAATCCTTTAATGCTACTCAATATAAATCAATACGAATATTCCTTTAGGTTTCATCTGCTCTTCCTAAAGGTAACTGGGAAAACTTTTTTACTGCACATTCATATTTCATATGCGAAGCTAAGTGCAAAACTTGACAGCTGCGTGACTGAACTTTAACCCCACGCATTGGTAAGTAACTAACTTAGGTGCAGCAGGGTGTTAGTGTTCATGCGATGGCTGGCGGTGGGAGAGGGCAAGAAGCGGTTCGCAAGTGTAGGCCAATGGTGCGCACAACGCAATCTAATACGCTAAGTGCATTGAAATACTTTTAACCGCAGCGCTGTTCATATCAGACGAAGGGTAGTTCATTTGTCAAAGCATACAGTGGCACTGAAAAAATAATTTTTTTTTTTTTTTAATTTTTATACATTTGCATGTAAAGGCTTGCGGAAGGTGCTGGCCAAATACTTTCATACAAAAAATAAAATTATTCGTCCCTATATTAATAAAAAAAATACTTAACGAAAATTTTGAAAGATTTAACAATTTTAAATCGTGCTCCTGATATTCAAAGGAATATAAAATTTGCTTACATATTTCTGAAAACTATTATTAAAAATTTCAAAATTTTGATAACAAACATTTTTTTTTGTGCAAACATATTTAAATTTGGAACTTAGATACACGTGCGCTAGAAATTGGATTGAAAATTTTAAAATTGATATAACAGTTTTTTATACATACATATATTTGATGCTGCAATTTATTTTATGTAAAACAAATTTTTTTTTAATTTTAACGAAAATTTCTTGAAACGTTTTAAAGCTTGTATAAACTTTAAAACATTGATTCAAATTTTACTTAAAATATGTATGTAATTAAAATTTGATATTGAATTTTTCACGCATTTTTACAAAATTTTAAACTTGGCATGATACTACCAAGTCATTTTGTTAAAGATTTTGATAAGAACTTGAATAAAAAAAATTACGTAAAAATTTAAATTTTTTCAGTTTTTAAGTAGAGTTCTCAAATATTATAAAAAAAAAATTAAGAACTTGAATGAAAAAAATTACGTAAAAAATTTAAATTTTTTCAATTTTTAAGTACTTAATTTATGCATATTCATTTTCAATACAAATATTATAAAAAAAAATTAAGAACTTTGTTGAGAATATTTACGTACAAATTGTGAATTTTTTAATTTTTGGTTTTAAAGATTATTATTCAGATTTTATTTTAGAATAAACTATGCATATTTTTATAAAAAATTAATTAAAACTAGATAAAAAACAAATCATATCGTGCTATGTACTTTAAATTCGTACGCTACTGTGTGCCTACCTAAATACATACGAGTATAACCACATATGTACATATGCATGTATATATGTATGTATGTATGTATGAAGTTAATTGGGATTAAGTGCACGCAAAGCCATGACGCTTGCATGTTTTGGTAGGTGGTGGCGCGAAATGTTAGGTGCGTAACGCCAATGTTAGCTTATCGAGGCGTGAGTGTTTACAATTTCTGCGTCGATAGACAAGGTGATGGAGAAGGAGCACAACGAGGAGGGGGGTGTGAACGAGAAAGTGAAGTGTGGGCAAGAGTAGCGCCCACTGCATTCGCAGCCCTTTCTCGTGCACGCACGCCGCCTATCTTACCTTTTTATTTAAGCATACAATTCCTTCATCATTAGCCTTCCATGCGTGCTGTAGCCTTTGAACAAACGTTTCTTTCTAGTTTTTCAGCTTTACGTACCCACAGGTAGTCGAGTTAACAAGCTTGTGGCGTTTTTCGTATTGTTTATTTGTTTGCTTTGCTTTCTTTATACTATTTTCCATTTTCTTGCATGTTGGTTTGTGTTTTTTTTTTGTTGTTTATAATTTTCCCCAATTAATTGAAGTAGTCTTTCTTGCTGCCCCTTTCAGTATTTCTCATTCGTTAAGCTGCGTTCTTGTTATTACCCTGTATTGTTGTTATGCGTTATAACAATTTTCTACATTTGTCTTGCCATAACTTTCTTTAGTACAGCCATTTAGTTGAATTCCGCAGATTGTTTGCCTTCCGGTCGCCTCCAGTGATGTGCGTCAATAGCAACAGATTCTCCGGTCACGCCATAATGGCACACATTTTCCACTTTAATGTCGGCGCTGAAAAAAAATGGAATGCAACAATAGCAACCGAAGCAACAAACATAATTGCAAACACCATTTTGTGGGAGCAGCTTGAGAGATATGTTCGTATGTACATACATATGTATGAATGTATGTTGAAGAGTTCGAGTCTGGGCTATGGGTGTTGGTAAGGCCGAGCTGCTGAGTCGTGTCAAGACATCCCAAGTCGAGTACGCACTTCACATATTTTACCCTTTTGACTTTGCCTTCCTTCCTTGCTTTGTTTTCGTGTAAAGTAAATTCCTTTTCTAGAAACGCCTTTACATAAATTCCTTGTGCAACAGACTGACGCTCCTCTCGAGACCGGCATTCCTTCCACACGTGCCTATGTATGTACATATGTATGTACCTATGTTTTCACGTTCCTATATAAAATTGTGTGTTTGTAAGCAATCGAGTCTGTTCATGTCTATCAGCTGCTCCCTGGCGCTGTTGTTACTTTATTTAAATTTTTTTTTCTTTGTATGCTTTAACTTGCCCAATACTTATTTAGTCATGTGTCTGCCAAGCTATGTACTTACATATGTACCTACCTACCTACCTGCGTTTTCCCTTCACTTTTAGCACATAAAATCAAACGAAATATAAAACTTATAAGCACAGTCCATATTAGCCGGTGGAAAAGCCCAATGGCATAAAAACTTCTTACAAAATGTAGACTCACTTTTATTGAAACGCACTCTCCTGCACTGCAGTCATTGACGACGCGCAGCTCTCGCAATCGACAGTTTTTGGTTTCTTAGTTCTAAAAAATAAAGTAAAAAAAAAGGTAGACCGACCCGGAAAGGATTTGCTATTCTCTGTTTTCATTCAGCTCAATCTACTCACTTAACAGCGCACTCTGTCTGTTCCAAGTTAACAGTGAGTTGGATAAATGGCAGCGTTCTTTTGGCGCTCACATGTTGAATATTTGAGAGCTTTAGGCAACAGCAGGCGACGCTTTTTAGCAAAAATCAACTAAATTCTGACTGAACATGCTCTTTGGAACTGGCATAGTTATTTGCAAGACATTTTTGAAGTGACTGAGATAATATAACGTAACTAAAGGGGAGAATTAAGGCCTTCAGTCTGGAGGAAAAATCAAAAGAACATTAACTATGTAAATTAAATTTGGTTTCTCATATTTTGAAGTTATAATAAAGAGTAAATAAAAAAAATGTACAAGATTGCTTATTTACTCACAAATGTACATATGTATATACCGGTTAGTGTCAGTATTTCATTTATAGTTTTGCATAATATTTACACATTTGTTTCTACCTTGTTTGTTTACTTCAAAAATAGCACCACTTTGTTATACAGGAATTGTAACTTACTGACAAAACTTTATTTTAATTATAACGTTAAGTCTATAATTTTTTTATTATATCTAAAATTGTACTATATTTGTATATTTTATAACTGATTTTTCAGGTATATAATATAATTTTGGCGCTTACACTATATAGCTCAGTGTTTGGCCGAGCTTCTCCTACAATTTGTGGTGTGCGTCTTTATATTATATCACCTACAGTTTTGTGCCGACTCCGAACGGCAGATGTATTTAATGAGAAGCTTTTTCATGGCAGAAATACCCTCGGAGGTTTGCCATTGCCTTCCGAGGGGTGACCGCTTTTAGAAAAAAACTTTTTCTATGATTAAGATTTTGCTTGCCCTGACTGAGATTCGAACATCGAACTCACCGGCATATCGAGTTGTAGCACGCACCGCTACCAACTCGACCATAGCGACCAGGTATGGTTTCTTATAATTTCAAGCACTTTTTTACTTCTAAATTGGCCAAAAATGTTTGCACTTTTCTAAACAACTATACGCCTCTCAATCAAAGTTTATTTTTTCATATTCGAAAAAAAAAATGATCGGTTATGGACTTTCCACATTCATCAACAATATTTACATGAACAACTAACCTCTAGCCGGCATAAAAATGATTGTTTGATTAAAATCAAAAAGATCGCTGATAAATCAGATTTTCATTATAACCAACGAGTATGAAGTACTGCTAAGTTCCGAATTTACTTAATCACTTAACAACAGGCATACGAAGTCAAAAAAAAAAAAAATTTCCATGACGCAGCATGTTGATCTATTTATTTAAAGTCTAACTAACGTATGTGAGTAAATAATACAAATAATAATATTTAACAATTATTGACGTGAAATGGGTTTTTTTCTATTTAAATGCGCATGATGCTATAATGAAAGTTGTTGTACTCGTACGTTCGCAACTACTCGCTCTAAATCGGCCACCTTGAACGCCCTTAGAAACTGTATTGTTCCTTGCCGAATTTGGTTACCAGTTTTGTAAAAAAAAGAAAATGTAAATAATAGCAGAAAATTTAGTTTTTCATGCGGAACTTATAATACGTAATATTGATTGTTTTGGGATTTTGAATTAGTTTTAATTATTTGTTGGTAATCGGTTTTCTGAAAGCGAGAATTTGAATAAGTTTTTGTAAAAATTGTCAAGTATTTGTATAATGAAACATTATAATAAAATTATAAATAAAATTATTAAGTGAAATAGAGCTCTGAGGTTCATTTCCGAAGACAGAATCAACAATTTTATTGGCAACTAAAAATATTCGTTTTTTTTTTGATAAAGTATCAAAAATAGTTAATATTTCTCTATGACCTCCGAAGATATCCTCTACATCGTTCGATAATCTGCTTAAACTTAAGTTTTTTACGGCTGCTCCATAAAATCATCGTCACAGAAGAACACCCATTTCTCAAATGCCTGCCTTCAACCGATTCGATCGTCTCGATCACATCAGCTCTTACTTTTAAATTACAACTCTATGATATCTCAACGTAAATTTTTCGCTTTCACGGTTTGTCTTTGGAACAAGCTAGCTGCTATATTCTAGAGCAGGGTTACATCGCACTTCAAGAGCACATTACTTTAACTATATAGCGAGTGAATATAAAACATATTACCGTTTACCTTTAAGGTTTAAATATTGTTTGATTCTGTAATAATTTTGATTTTATATTCAATATAATTTTCAGTGCTTTTATGCTCATAAGCATTGATGATTACCGTCACTTTCTTCATGAACCAATGATTGGCACTAAACCTAATTAATGTGGGAAAACCCGTGAGGTTATACTTTTCAAAAATAAAAAAATAAATAAATGCTAGACAAACATTATGTTGTTGGTACGGTTTGAATGTATTTGCTCCATATTTGAACATTTTACTTTACTTTCTAATGAATAATCATTATCGAATAGATTTGTCTCTTTTAATTTTGGCATACTAAACCACTAAAAAGTCGTACTGTGCGCAGATTTCACCAGCAATTTAGAAAAAAATAAGTAATTAATAATTTTTTGTCAGTTTTCATAAAAAATTCTTAATATTTAAATTATTGTGGTTAAATTGTACATAAATATCTTCACTAATTTGTTTTCTTAAGAAGCGCCTTATTTTATTCCCGTGTTTTTAATACCTTCTAAATACAACATTGAGCTAAGGTCGTTCAAACTGGTGATGTCACAACATACAACACCTTTCATTACTACATCGTGTTAAATGAGCAAATAAAAACAAAATATGTTGACCAAATATTTATTTTTTGTTTTCATATTTTTTTTGAAATAGTTTCAAGTTTCCAGTCTGATTAAATTTCTGTGCCACAATAATAGTAATGGATTTATAAATCGTTTTTTTTTTAATCTATGATTGCAGGAATATTATCAACATCGATTTCTAACGCTCCGAACATTATTGCTTCCAAGCCGCAAGTAGTATAAAATAACAATGTCGCAACTTTATATTCATGCATGTTTATGTCTATAACAACATAAAAATTTAATAAATAGAAAGTTAAATGAAGTTTTTAAAATATTTTATGTGGATTTCGTCGAGAAATACCTTTGAGTAGGGTTGCCAGCTAAAAAAAATTGTGATGAACTCACTTATCACTTTCTTTGCGGATATTAACAAGCGTTAACATTTTGGACCTCATCTGACTATAAATATAGGCTTTAAAAAAATATAACGATTCCAGCGCCACCTAGGTTCATAAATAAATAATTGAAAATACTTTAAAAGCATTTTATCGGCGAATAGTTTTGGTGGCCGCTGTGCGTGCTGTAACTTGATATGCCGCTGAATGCGAGGTTCGAGGCTCAGTCAAGGCAAGTAAAATCTAAATCAAATAAAAGTTGTATTTTTCCAATAGTGATCGCCGCTCGGCGGACAATGTCAAACTTCCGGGTGATTTTGTCATGAAAAAGCTTCTCATTAAAAACATCTGCCATTCGGAGTCGGAGGTCCCTTCATTTGTGAAAGAATATATAGACGCACACTACAAATGGTAGGAGAAGCTCGGCCAAAAACTGAGCTATATAGTGAGTGGCGTTGCAAGCTGAATTATCGAAAGAGTTGAAATATTAGTTTTCAATATTAAGAGGAATGTTAAGCAAACGCATAAAATGCTAAAAGAAGCCCTAAGCTTAATAAATTAAGTTAAAAGCTTACACTAACGCAGCCAATCATATTAATTTTATAAATTTATGTACATTTGGATTTACGAGTATGTTGTGCGAGGGTGCGTATTGAAGGTGGACTCTAAATTGTCATTCCAAAGAGGTGTGCTTATAAATAAATTGGAGAATGTGTAGAAAAAGTGTGTACATACTCGTATACATACATGAATGTGTAAGTGGTGAAACATTTCAAAGGAAATATATTTAGAATATCTTACAAATATCGCCACAAAAGGCGCTTTCCACAAGCACACATGCGAAGTAGGTGAGTAAAGAAGTCTATTCACGTCCAACTATTCATTTATATGCCAGGCGGCGTATACAAATTTTAAAAAGGAAAACACTGTAAGTGCCAAAGAATAGCACTTTCACTTTTTCCCACAGCCAAAGCAATAAACAGCAACAGCATCAATGAATGCTGCGGCTAGTGGAGGGAGGTAGAAAAAGAAAAGGTGTAGAAGATGAGGAAGGCGAGGCCAAACAGTAGTTGAAGGCGAGCAGCAGGCAAATCTCCAAACATACTCGCACATACAAACATACTTAAGTAGGCAGCGTAAATGCGGAATTATGATGATGCCACTTAAGAGTGGGACAAGCAGTTGGAACGCTCAAAATTATTGCACCAAAAATTGAGTAAAAAAATATGAAAATGAAGTAGAGCAGGCAAGTAAAGCCCTGAAAAGACAAGGGCCGAGGAGAAGGTAGTCAATTTTGGATTCCATCCAAAGCGCAAACTGAGTCGCATGTGTTTCAAGAGGAAAAACAAACCAAGCAAATTTGTTTGTTTTACGGGGATCGGCATCGGAGTTGTGCGACCGTCGCTAAAAATAGAACAAGTACCATCTTGGGGCCACAGCAAGCCAGTGGAGGCAGCCGCTGATGCAGCGCATGGAGAAGATTATGCGCGCGCGTGAAATATTTGCGCTCACTTTGATTGCGTCAAGTGTACGCATACATTCACGTACAACAGTGTATGTGTGTGTGTGTGTGTGTGTTGGCAACGTCGAGTGGGTAATGCGATAATTAGGCAACGCATTGACGACAACTAAACTGAAGTAAGGAGCTAAAGCAAAAAAAAAAAAAACAAAAAATAGAAATAATAATCAATGCTAACCAAAGTCGTGCAGACCAAATGCGATAAATCTGAGAAGTTAAAGGCAAACAAACACTTGTACAAATACACACAAATAGTTGTGTGCAATTTAGTAGTAGTGGTGCAATTAGATTTTTTTTAATTAAAGCATATTTTATTTTCTAAAACACCATATACACTGAAGTATAAACATTTTCTTTAAATTTTTTAATAACTTATATATATTTTTTTTCTATTTTTCTCATGTTTATTTTATAAAACCTTGTAAGTGCAAATTTAAAACTTTGTGCAAAACTTATAAAAAGTTTTCAACGAATTTTCGAATTTTTTTCTCTGAAGTGTTACATTTTTTTTCGAGTTTGCGGAATATAAAAATACATATTTTTCATGCGTTATTATGTCGAAAAAAAATTTCAGAAAATCATTGACAATCTCTAGTGACGCAAAACTATCACTTTATTATCAAAAATTAAATGCGTTAGAAACCTGCATGCTTGAAAAATTTTCACACTTCTGAGAAAGAAAATGTGTAAAACATTGCAAAATATTTATAATTTTTGCACACAGCGTATGCGTTATATTTGTATAAAAACTTAAAAAGTAGCAACCAAGGCACATTGAATAGTTAGCAGCAGTAGAAAAATTGAAAAAAAAAAATTTGAGCTCTGTATATTTTGTTTTTGCTTTTAAAAGCTAAAATTTCAAAAATATTTTATGTACTGAAAGCATTCTTATAAGAAATTCAAAACTTGACAATTCAAATTAAAATAAAATATGAAAAAAGTTAAAAAAAAAAAATGTTTGCTGCGGCTACCTATTTGATGTGCCTTGGTAGCAACCCAATTATTTTATTCAGCACATACATACATACATACGTACATAAATATGTATGTATGTAAGTATGTAGTACTTCCAGCTTGAGTCGAGTGCAATGACACATTTACATACATTTTTCTTTGATTTAAAAGTAAAGTAAGCAACGGCAAAATAGTACAAGTCGCTTTGTGTGTCGCAGGCATTAAAAGTGTGTTTTTTTTTCATACTCAAACATTTTTATTTTTTTCATATTTCTTTGTTGTTTTTTCTTGTGGCGTGCATGAATAATTGTTTTTTTTTTACTTTCGCATATAATTTGCTTGCGTTCACTAGTTTTTTTTATTATTATTGCTTTGTTATATATTTTGCTGATAAACTAAACGGAACTCGACGAAATGCTAGGAAGTCTTGAACTCAAAAACCCAAAGCCGACATGCACACACACACACACACCTATTATATGTAACTACTTGTATGTTTGTATGTTAGGTTTGCGCCATAGGAGGCACTTTTAAGTAGACGCTGACAAGCATAATGCGTGCGTGCAAAGTGATTATTAGTGACGGGGTGGAAAACAATTTTTAGTAGCTGCTACAAAAGCAATCACAAATGTCAGCTTGTCCGGCGTTTAATTTTTGCGGACGTTGTATATTTAAACATATTGACTTAAAAATGCACGTACTCAGCTGAATGGGTGTTAATTTACATACAAGACAGAGTACTGTGCGGCGAAACCGAAGGAAGTTGCAAAAAGTCCGATCACGAACACTGCAAATCATATTGCCAACATCTGGAAAGGTGAAAGTGCAACTAAGTTTTTAAGAGAACTTAGTTGTAGACGGGCCAAAAAGCTTTGTTCCTAGCTTATTCGAGCAAACATCGATAGTATTAATATATACGCCAAATGGTCGATAATGAAATAAGTATTCGCAGCTGTTATTTGCTCTAAAAACTTGCAGATTAGGCAGAAGTATCATCGGCCAAACGACTCAAGTGCCTTCCTCTAAGCAGAAATGTATGCAGGCAACAGAGTCGGATGTCGCTAATGGCGCCGCCGGCATGGGTACTTTGCCACAGCCACTGATTCGTGATTTACGAAACTTAAAAGTGATACACAGCCACAAATAAAAGCCAATAAACCAAAAAAGAAGAATGTGAGGTCTTAAGCCGATTTTATGGCTGTGGTTTGACATGAAGAATGTTTTTGTTGCAGTCTCCATATGGTACTCTGTTTTTGCTAGAATTCTCCAACGATGCCTAATATAAACCAAGAAGTTTGCTTTGTCGAAGTCATAAGGGTGTAGGGGAGAGATCCACACTAAAGGCGACTCAATAATTTAGTCGCACACTTATTCTTTTCACTTCATCTTGTCTGTGTGAAAATTTGCTTCAACTCTATTTGTTTTTATTGTCAACTGCGTCGTATTTTAAAATTCTGCCTTTTTCGTAGCTACATTTTCGCAGACCAATAACCTAAAACAATGCCACTTTTAAAAGAACCTCATTTCATAATTGCGAACAACTGAACAAACAAAATTTATAAGCAAGAACTTTGCATAAATATTACTTAAAAAATAAAGTTAAGTGAATGCTTACTTCGAATTAATGGGTTCAAATCGTGCACCAAAACCTTTGCTAGCACTAACTACGTACGGATATGCAATCTCCAGAAGTGTTTGCGTTATTAAAAACAAAGTCCAATTCTAAAAACTCGGAAATACCGCCCTTAAATATGAAATAAACGTATAATTTTTGTGTTTGTATGTACGTCGCTATGTTGATATCATACAAAACAATAATAAAAAATATAAAAAAACACGAATCACTAAAATATCTTCATTAACATAATTACATTAAAGACCGTCCAGCGTTATAATACACACTAAGTAATGTTTAAGTACGCATGTATGTATGTAAAAATGTATCTATGTATACGAAAATGTGCATGAAACTATAGCAACAATAACCATAAATACAAATTTAAATACACACGCATGCAACCCTCTGGGAACAAAGTCGAGCCGGATACTATGAAATAAAAGTCTTTAGATTTTAAAAACTCTCTGTAGAATTAGTTTTCTTATTTTTCATATTTATTTGTCATTTCAGCTCCTTTTTCATTTTTTATTTCTTCATTTCAATTTGTTGTCTTTTTATATTTTATTTTATTGCATTTCATTACATTTCATTCCATTGAAGCTGTTTTTCTCTTTTCGCCTCATTTCACTTAGTTTCATAAAATTTCATTTCGTTAATTTTTATATCACTTAATTCAACTTTTTATCTGATATAGAGTCGATCACCTTTCATTCATGTTTCATTTCCGTTAATCAAAAAACGTACTTACATAGCAAAAAATGTTGTTTCGTTTCGTGTTGTAAGATATCTCGGCTTATAGCACCATCTTCAAATTCGTTCTGGTTTGGTGAGCTATGCAAAGTATGTTGCGAGTTAAATGAAATGAGAGTTACAAACTGTGGTAATTTTCAATCTAAAGATAAACAATTTATACTCCTTCATAATTACGGAAGCCGAATGCATTCATCTACCCATTTAGATTCATAAACTAATAGCTCCTTTTTCGCGCAGGGTTCAACCGTTTTCCGGTCGACGCGTGACCATTCAGTTTATCTGCGCGGTCTTTTTTGACTACTTATATACATTAAACACATGCATGTACATTAGGGTGGTTCACACCAAAAAAAAAACATTTTTTTTTATCAAAAAAAAAAGGCTCAAAACTTTCAATTTGACGTAAAAAGATACCAATTAAAAATTTAGCCCTTAATATTAATATAAAGGCTGCCCGCATCGCGTTTTTCTACTTCAAATAAGAATAGCATGAAAATATTTTGTTCTGCACCTTATGAATTTTATTACTAGCCTGTCGTGTATCATAAAAAAGATCCGTTTGTCTCATATGATTATTTGAGAAACCTAATAGGTTAGGAGTTATTTGAGGCCCAAGTTCAATTTATCGCAAGCTTGTTTGATGCATTACAGCAAATTTGATGGTTTTATTGGTACAAATCACCCAAAAAATTTATATTTGTCTTAATTTTAGTTTCTTAGAAAATAATTGTTAATAATTTTTGGTAGTCGTCCAAATTATAAATGTTTTTTATGAAAATAAAAATCACGTAAAATTTTTCGATAGTAAAATTGTAAATCGAAATATCATATGAGACCGTTTTTGTAGAGCGTTCAATTCTCTACAAAAATAAGCAAAATGATATTTTTTATGATAGACGACAGACTAGTAATAAAATGCATAGGGTGCAGAAAAAGGATTGTCTTATTCTTATGCGAAGTAGAAAAACGCGATGCGGACAGTCTTAATATTAATATTAAGGGCTCAAATTTTAACTGGTATCTTTTTACGTCAAATAGAAAGTTTTGAACCTGTTTGCAAGAAAAAAAATTTTTTTTTTTTTGCTATACCCTAATGCACATACTTCTTCCATAAACTCCAAACAAGAGACCCACAATAAAAGAAAAAAAACATTCGTAAAAGCGCGAGCACATTTATCTGGATTAAATTTCCGTCCACATAATTTCTTTGTGAATAAACAAATGGTTTTTTGTGCTAGTGAAGCACACAAAAAAAAAAAAAACAAATCCAAAACCACGAAAGTTAATCGTCCGTTGTTAACTACTTATTTGTCTGTAGGATATATAAACTGATTGTTACACCTTAATTTGTACTGTTAGAGGGGGGAAATAGAAATGCAATGTATATGTTTTGGCTTATTACACCACATCGCAATCAAATCGTAACGAATTTGATAATAATTTCAAGCGCCGATAAGATAGTTGGTAAGCGAAACAGAATGAATGGTGCAACTTATTGATAACACAGTACGACAGTGGTTGGTGCACATAAGAAATGTTACCAGAATATGAAAATAGGCTTAAAATAGAGAAATACCGGTCTCGGCGTTATGCTGTAGCACGTCAGAATTTTGAGAAAATCGAGTTTTAAGCTTCAAAGGACCGTGGAGGTTCACTTCTAATGTAATACTATTATAAAAAGTTCTATAAAAACAGAATGGGTAAACCGATTTTAATGCTTGAGCCAATTTTGAAAAGGTAATTAAATTTGAATTTTTTTTTATTAAGAAAACAATTTTTTTTTTGGTAGATGGCGCTTTAATTTTTATGTAAAGTTAAAAAATAACCAAAAATGTACGACAATTATTAAAAATACAAAAAAATTATAAAAATACAAAAATTAATATGAAATCTTAACTATGATTTTGTGTTAAATATGTTGGTCGCTTATTTTTTATTTTAGTTTTTTTTTTATTTTGCGTACATTTTTGATTATTTTTCTACTTTACATGCAAATTAAAGCGCCATCTACCGGAGAAAAAAAATTGTTTTCTTAATATATTTCTTTATTTTAAGCCTATTTTCATATTCTGTTAACATTTCTCATGTGTACCAAAAAAAAAATTTGATTTTGTGGTACTGTGTAATCGACATTCGCTCTTTACATACTGTTTGTTTTGATACTGTGCCATTAATGTAAGTAATTTAATTTGATTATCATTTATAAGACTGCAGCATTTCATTCCTTTTCAATGCCATTTTATAATATGTAGTTCCATTGCTAGCAGATCGTTTTAATTCATTCGTATCGCTCCTTATCATAAAATTTCGTTCTCTTCCGTTTCATATGTATGTAAGTATATACATACATACGTACATCTCAGCAACATAACAAAAGGTTATTCACACGTACAAATATTTCAAAAAAAATTCTTTACAATTGCAATTTTGCTCAAACGACTTTCATCGCTTCGCTTTCGTCTTCATTGTATACTAATCGCTAGACATACATACATATGTACATACAAATGTAGCATATACAATTTTTTTATCGCCAACATTATTTCTAATTTGTATGTCAAGCAAACCATTGGCTTTTTCAATCATTGATTTGTTCGTTTAAGTCCGCAAAATCCACCAGAAGCCATGTAACAAAAATGAATTGAAATTTAATGCAAAGTCAAGATAGAAAATCTTCATTGTAAATACGAAATTGTTACTGAGAAGCAAGAATTTCTATACACAGCATGACAGAACATTAAGTATAGTTTTCAATTTCAAAGTATAAGGCGAAGAAAAATGGTTTTATTAGTAAACTATTTATTTGGTAAGCAAGCATTGAGCTTAAAATACAATTAGTTTAATGAAAATTAGCTTAGAAAAGACGTACCAGCTAATTTCACCACACCGGACACCAATTGTATGAAATTAGATTCATATTATTGGTTTGACAAACAATTATTCCAAACGTAATGCACGTTCTTCGGTTTCAGTTTATTTCCTTCCATTTCAGTTTAATTTATTTTCATTTCGTTGCATGTTAATTAATTTAATTTATTTGATTGTTATATATTTATTGGTTTTGCTTTTTTAAATTATGTTTTATAAAATAATTTCATCGTAATTTAGTATTTTATATAAATTTTGTATATCGTACGTTTTATTGTTTTGATTTTGATTAATTATTTTATTTTTATTTTAATAAATAAGTGACTGTATCATATTATTTTTTGCCTCAATGTTTGGTTTCACTCTATATAATTGAATTTAATTTTATTTATTTTGTTTGTCAATTCATTTTGTTTACATTTTCTGTTAATTTATTGTTCTTTTTTAATTTTTTTTTTTATTTATTAATTTTATTATTATAGTTCACAATATATATTTTTTTTATGATTATATTTTACTTATTATACTTTTTTAGTTAATATTTTTATTAAATACCATCTGATTGATTTTATACCATTTGTTTAGTTCGTAGCCTTTTCACTTTTATGTAAATCATTCAAATCTTTATAGTATATACATAAATATGTACATACATATGTATATCTGCTCACGGAAGAAATAATAAAAATGCGATATTCTGACTGATTGTATTTATTAAGTTTTCTTTTGCTTAATTTTTCCCCCCCCCCCCCCAATTAAAAGCGGTTCATTCTCTTATGAAAGCAATAATATTAAAAAGGAAAAATTTCAAACTTAAAAAATACTATAGAATTTGTATGAGTACGCAGTAAGATAAAGTTTCAAATTTCAAGTCACTTAAATTTACTGTGGATTTTTGAGAATTTTTTTTTGAGAAGTTCCACATAAAATGAATCGTAAAAATCAGAGGTTATCGCAAGCGACTTGTAATTTGAGCTTTTCTTTGCTGCATACAAATTTATATTGTTTGATATTTAAAATTTGGTCTTACATGGCTTTAGCTAGAGAAATAACCGAATATTAATAGCAAAGTATATAATATTATATAGAAGAAAAGTAATTAGTCAAAACATGTTAAAATGTCCGAGTTTTAATATATTTAGGGCCAGTATAACTAACATGCCACTATCATGTAAATATAGACATTGTTTGTTTTTTAATACTCTCATAATTATGTTCATTCATAAAAATTACAAAAAATAATTAAGTTCTTGAAATAAAACTGAATAAATAACAAAATATCAATAGCAAAGAGCAATAAACTTAAATTTAAAAACTAAAAACTAAACCAAAATTACACATCTAATTATTTGAAATGGTTTTGCCCAATTGTTTGTCTTATTTGGCAATATTTTTTGTTTTCATTACTTTCTAAATTTCGCATGAATCTTTTTGCAAATTCACGAAATTGGCATGTCAACTTAAATACAATTTGCAGCACATGCTGTAAAAAAAAACATTCCTACAGCTGGTTGTGATAAGAGTATCTTTGAAAAAATTTCGCACATGCTGTCATTACTCATTTATAAACACATTTGGATGCACATGCGTATGTACATATATAACTTTTGTTTTTTTTTCTGTCGATTCATTTGTTATTGAATGCTGCCAAGGCGAATTCGTAGAAGGTGGTATATTGCCATCAGCTGATTGCTTGTTCTATCTGCGCCCTATGCGGTGAGAGTTGCAAAATGGTTATTTTGTTTACATTTTAAATTTCTTTTTACGTTCATTATGGAAAATTCCAGTTGTAAGACAAGCAGCACATAATAGTATAAAGAAATTCATTAGAATATTTTTAATATAAAGCCTCAGTATTTTTTATTTAATTTTTTTTTTCCAAGATTGTTTGACATTTTTACCGTAAACTACACACAATTTTTTACTTATATTTGGATTATACCACCTTGAATGAATTCGTCTTGAATGCTGCTGCTGAAGATGGTTTGATTTGCTTTGTGTAAGAGATATTATAAGATTTAATATCATCCCTAGTAGGTGTTTTAATCTGCCGGTTAAATAATCGGATTAACTAACACAGTATGTGGAGAAAAACGAAACGATTTGATATTTGTTGGGTACTAATAAGTTACTAGCAAAATGAAAGTTCTATAATCTTTGATAGCCATAGCGATTTTTTAATTGGCTTTAGCTACTTAAAATTAAAAGGTCTTTATGCATTTTTTCATTCCACTCTTTCGCATTATACATATATGATTTGCTTGCCTTTCACATTGCTTTAACTTTAGTTTAGTTTATATGATATTCTTATTTGAACAATTTATTGGTATATTATTTTAAATAAACGTGCACATAAATTGATATATACTTTCAATTGTATATATACTTTCAAGTGTCATACTATCCTTAATATTTTATGGCTAACACATAAAAAATTGTGTATTTTGTCGAATAACATATTATAATCAAAACGATCTATATATGTAGGTGTGTATATCGATATTGTAAAATTTGTTTCCGTTACCACGATATGAAAAGCAAATTTTAAATAGCAACAAGACTGGCATGTAAATGGAATTAAAGTTTTTAACGGATTTATTTTGGTGGATTATTTAAATTATACGAAATTTATGGAAATTTATTTATTATTTATTTATTTTTTTGTTATGGTTTTTTTGCATGTCGATTGACGCACCTTAGTGTAGTAGATTACGATAAATTGTGTGTATGACAACAAATAACGCCTTGATATATATAAAATAAACGGCTGCTCTAAATCACTCACTTCTTATCACAATTATTTCTATAAGACACACTTTTCTTACGATATTGAGTAAAAATTTGATTGTTAATCGCGTTATATATTTTAAATATTTTTTTAAGCAACAACAGCGTCCAATAAATGGTCTAACAGGATTTTTTTTCAATTCAAGCCAATAAAATCTCAATTAAAAAAAAATAACTATTTTTTTAGATGTTCCAAAAACACCAAAAAATGCAAAAAAATATATGCATACATATTTAAAAAAGGGTTAAATAAACAATTAGGTAATAGTCACTGAGGCTGCACGAAGAAAATTACATTATGGTTTCTATATAATTTTTAACGAAAATTTATATTTTCTATGCAAAATACATGTAATATTTTTTGATTTCAAAATGAGACAATTTTGAGTATTTTTTTATTTTTCTTTTCGCATACGCTCCAAATATAAATTTAAAAAATTTGCAAGATCGTTGACCAAAAATTCTCAAAAAACAGCGGTAAATTTTTGAGACTTGAAACTTGCACTTTACCTCACTTAAAGTCAAAATTATTCTATATATGTACTTATACATATGCATGTATGAATTTTTGAATTTCATTTCATTTCATTTCATTTATTGCCAAAAATTAATACAATAAGATCTATGATCTATGATCTTTTATAGTACAACAAATCATACGTTAAATTAGAATAATAAATAAATAAAGATATAATGGTTATTAAAGCTAAGATTTAAAAATATACTACAGAAAATTATAAATAAAGCAGTGAATTACATTTTGAGCAGAAAGTAGAAATTTTGGTAAATTAATAAAAGTTTGATATGAAGTTTTAAATTTGAATTAAGCGGCTTTTGTAAGGGATGAACTGAATTAAAAAAAAAAAATATTTTAAATAAAACTCAAAAAAAAAAATATTTGTATTATATTTGCCACCAGTGTAGATATAGTAGAAAACTTACTCGTTCTAATTACCCATTAAATTGTAATTATTCCAAGTGGCATTTATGTTATGCAAATTAGCACTATTTTAAACACTTTAAATATAACTTGCATACACACTTTAAACAGATATTCATAAGTACGTACGAGTGTAAAATTTTTAACTTACCCGAGCTAATCGTTCGCAATAAAGTAGTCACTGTAGCCGCCGGTGCTGATGGGATTTGAGACACAAGTTACTCTTAACACACTTTTTTTCAGTGATACACTTTAATATACATAAGTATATTGTTTTTTTTATTTTCTCACTGCCAGCGCAGACGAATTTACTTCGAATTTTCTTGAATTGTGTAAGATAACACAATGAGCATGGCGTTTGTTAAGCTTTGCTTCAATTTGTTTATTTTGTTTTTAACGCCTTCTACTTTGCAAATTTCGTGCTTTGTATTTGTTGTTGCTTGCAACTCCATATACAGTTTGTTTATTTATGTATTACGTGAACGCTGTAAATGAAATTATGTTTTTTTCTTTTTTTGTTATTGTTAATATGCAGATGTATGTATGCATGTACATTTGTATATTATCATTTGTTGTGATTTGCAATTTCAATTTCGTTGTCAGCGCGAACTTTGTTACTGGTTGCTACTAAGCAACGCAAACCAAGCCAATAAACTCAAAGTAAATATGGTAATACATTGAATATATGTACATATGTATGTAAATATAAAGGTCAAACGTAAAAAGGGATATGAGCGGCGACCGGCAACCAGGTGAACGTTGACGATATTGAAAATTTTGTTTGTAAACAACAAAATAAATTAAGCACCCTTAAAAAGAAATTCAGGTGTATAGCCGACCGACGGACTCAAAGCTGAGAAATGTATGTATGTAGTACGTATGTATTTAGGCTCAATAGCGCGCGTATGAAACTACAAAAAAAAATATGTGTACGTACATACATACATAACATACCTACATACATATTAAGTTGTAGAGCGAGCACTAATTTTCATATTTTCACGCTAAAAACGTAGAATTATTGACCAGTCTAAATAAGGCTGACACCCTTAAATAAAAAGTAAATAAAATTGAGCGCATAACAGCTATTTATCTCGGTCACATGAAGGCTATTTGGTAGCAGCTGGATAACGGTTACAGCCTTAAAGGAAAGCAAAAAATCAAAGGTACCAAATAACAAAGCAAAAAAAAAAACGAGCAAGAGAAAAGCACACAACGCGCAACATACTTAATATATTTTTTTCGCTCTACAAATGCCCGCAACTGTTTTGTACTTATTTTGCAAAAAAAAAAAATCATTGAATTTTCGTAAAGCATTGTTGAAAAAAAAAAGCTTTAATATTTACAATAAAATTTCTTTACCAGCACACATTTCACATTTCTTTCTTTCTTTTATTTACATAAATTTTTCCAAAAGTGATTTGCACTAAATTCCCCCGCACAACGCGTTTTTACTTGCGAGAGTTCCTTTCATGCGCGCAGCGAAAGGATAACTAAACTCCCAACTTTTTAGTACATCTCAAATATGCTCACGCGCTGTTAAATTGCGGTTTTAGTAAAATAGTCAAATAAACAAACAAACGAAAAATCAAAATAAGACTGCAACTAGCTGTGTAATAGTATTATTGTAGCAAGTGCAGTGATAGCCGCCACTTTAACCGATAATTACTGATTAATATTTATTGTTGTTTACATATAGTATGTATGTATGTATGTATGTACGCACTCGCTAGTCGCGCAAATAAATAAAATATTACCGATATATTATTTGAACATTCGCCGATGTCTTTGCTGTCAGAACGTTTAATATCACTGGATATCTGCTAGAGACTGAATTGGAACGCACGTAAACCAAATGATAAAAGCTAGCAGCCATTAGCTGGCAACAGTCAACAGCTCTGTAAAAAAGCGACGGCTAACAGCAGAGCGAAGTGTTAAATAACAGTATGGAAACGGTAGGTACAGAGGAACGGAAGCAGCTGTTAAAAAAAAAAGAAAACAAACAGTATAGCAAGGCATAGCTCAACGCAACTAACAACAACAAATTTCAAATTAGTTGCTAGTTGGCAAGCGACTCAGCTTTCGTAGCGTACAGGTAACAGTGATCTGGTATAATTAACAGAGCATATGTTGTTTATCTGACGGACGGTCTTATCCGGCAATTTATTTCCGATTGAGCTATTTACCGGACATTGAGTTACCGGCTCTTAAATGTTTTTGTACACATTAGGGTGTATGGTCGATTTTGACCCTAATTATAAGTTTTACCAAAGTATATGAAAAGATTTAGGTTAGGGACCAAAATACATGTATAGATATACTTTAAATAAGTAAATTATATTTAATAACGAAATGTCAAAATGTATGAATTGCATATTTTATTAACATTATACATTTGTTCACATAGTATGTATCTGCATTTGTGGATTTTTAAATCTCTTTTGGAACAAAATTCTTAAAATAATTATCGCCATTGTTTGAAGTTCTATAAAATCTTTAACAAAATCAAATAACTCCTTTTTATTACGAGCAGAAAAGATCATTATAAAATACTCAAATATCATAAATGGCTTTAAATATCAGGAATACGCTTCTAAAAGCATTTGCACACCTCTTCGTGCAAACCATCATCCAACATCTTTGTACATATGTACTAGGCATGAGCACCTACACGAAGACATCCCGGAACAAACTGAAGGTGTATCGTAAACTACCTGTACTTCCGATAGTGTGGCATTTGAAATAGTCGAAAACGCGGTGGTAACCTAAGCAGGTTGTGGCAGACAGTGCTTTAGATATTTAACCCGACAGCAGCAGAGTTTTTATTTTTTTAAGAATTTGTTTTTAAAGCTGAAACTAAAGCACGCATAAATAAAAAAAAAATTAATGAATACAATTTCATTTACAATACATTTTACTTTTTTATTAACGCTTGTCCACATTAATTGACCCCCTATTATGAGTAATTCCATAACAGAAGCTTAGCTGCACCCACCGCGATATTGTACGCATTCTCGAAGAGAGGATATGTCACATCTGCCCAAGTGATTGGCCATATTTTCAAAGGAGAACCTTCAACTAACTGCGTACTTCATTTCAAAGCTGTCGCAACTTCCGCTACATCTTATTCTTTAGATAAGCCCATTGACCCTCGTGATGCACCGTTAGCGACAAACATCACACCGAATCGTAATTCCGCTTGTTAGATGTCATTTCATCTGCTTTCCTTTAATATTTTTTTTACATTTATTTCATAAATCATTTTGTACGTAGGAAAATAACGGAGTTGCTAGCAGATGTAAATATTGAAGTCAGACACAGGGTGCCTCCTAGAAGATGAAATTAAATAAAAAAACACTTACTAATATTTTGATTTTCGTATTTTTGTGGTTCAAAACAAACATAAAGCATGATTTTTGATTAATTTGCGCACATGAAGTTATTTGACTAAATTAAACAGTTTCAACAAAAAATATTAAAGGTTAGGATTTAATTAACCACGTAACCAATAATATGACGATTCATAATGATGTCTTAATATCACCTGCTAAAAAAACGAAAAATAATACATTATTTATTAGCTTTATTCTGAAAGTTGTAATAAATTTTATGAAAATATTGAATTCGATATAATTTGAGTTCATTAATTAGTTTAGTATAACACCCTTCACCCTGTTATTATTTTATTGTAACACCCTGCACCATTTTAGTTTCCTTCCTTCGGCGGAGTTTGTGCATTTCAGTGCGCGAAAAAATAATTTCCTTGTCCGCTTTTATAAGCTAAATCATTTGATAAGAATAACTGAAACCAGTTTTACTTCAATTCAAACGCTTTATAAATGTTAAGTTTGGTTCGAGGTTGTAATATTCGAATAAGTGGTTAAATTACTTGAATAAAGGAGTATGTTACAAAACGTTATCTTGCAAACTCGCTTTCGACTTATTGCGTCAATTAATAAAGCATCGGCAATCGAATTTGTAACACTAGAGAAAATTAATTAAATTTATAGATGGAACATTTTTGTTTTTCCTATCCCTACTTGCGCACAGAGCGTATGATGCTAGCCACCAGAAAAGAAATTGTACCAAGAACGTTCGACAATTTACAGATGTTTTCACTAATTCTGGTAGAGTGTACGAGTATGCACCAACTAATTTCCGAGATATGTCCATACGAATGGAAGCTTGCAATGTGCGCCAGTCATAGCGGTATGAGTCCATCATAGGCCAAATATGTACATAGGTACATATGTACATATTTACGATTCGCCTGATCACGAATAAGTACGTAAGGTAAGTAGAATGCTTTCTTTAAAAAAATTAATCAGTTGTTAATAAGAGCTCCAGCACTTTTAAAGTTTTATTAAAATATTTTGAATATGTCATAATCGAAATTTTTACAAAAAATTGTGTAAGCGTAAGTGGCTTAAACCGTTAGAACAGCAATAAATTACATAAAAAAAAAGATAAACAAGTTTATTTTCGCCCAGATACTAGTTTCTTCTAAGCTTGTACTTGTTTTAAATTAAAAATATTGCATAATTTTTAATTTGCATTTATGCATCTTTTGAAAGTAACTTATTAATTAATACGCCATCATTCAATAAGTTTCCCATACTCATTGTCTCGAATTTCAAATTTAAAAACTTGTTTTGGTAAAAAAATCGCTTAATCGCAATTTATTAAAAATGTATTTAAAGAGAGTTTAATAAATTGACTATTTAATCCGGTTAATTATTTTTTATTCTTTTTTTCGTTGTCGATACTTTTTTTTTGTACGCACACTATGCGTCCTGTACTTTTTTGGTGGATACCCGTTTGCGACGATCTTACAGCACCTTTGAAGCGCTGCGAATCAAATCAATGCATTGACTATCATCGCAAACATTGAATGAACCCACCAACTGTCCTGGTAGTATTGGATACCGAATTTTCCGCATTCACATATGTAACTGAAAGAGCATTCCCAACACATTTCGAGCATAAAGAGTAGAAATGATTCCTGAGGAAGTCAATCCGAATACAACTGTTGTTCATTGCCCACCAAAACTCGCAGTAATTGAACACTGTGTTTTACGGTACACAAAAGCAACAGCAACCACAGCATGATTAGATTCGACGCTGGTGAGTCTTGTGTTGCGCAGCGAAGACTTCTGGTGGCGAGCCTCAACTTCGTTTGCATTCATTCGCATTTATGCCTCACAGTGAAGCGGTTATAGTACGCGCAAGCTTTAAAAAACAAAAAACACAAAATATTACTTTATTGCTTTTTCGGGCTTTTTTATTTTTTTGTTGCCATCAAGGAAACCAAAAGAATTATTTCAAGCACAAAAAGACAGTGACAGTGACAACAAAAAAGCGATTAAATTATTTATTTTGATAGCAATTTGATTTGCTAATTTGTGCAAGTGTTTATGATGCGATTGTATTACATTTGCAATTCAATGAAGTAGTAGAGTAAGGAAAAGGTTTGTGTTGTTTTTTTTTTTTTAATTTTCAATAAAATAATTAAATGCTGAAGAGGTCAGTGCAATGAAAAATAGCATATACTACATATTTAGATGTGTATACTGAGTGGTCATTGCACGTGAAATGATAAAAAGTGGAAGCAATAAATGTTTCTAAAAGATTTTGAACGTTTAGCTATAAAATAAAAACGTAACGGGCGACTAATATTCAAGTGATTTCAAAAAATAAAAATAAAATAATAAAAAATAAAATTACTTAGGGGCAGTATGTATATAATAATTTGAACGCTATAAAAAGCATTTTACAGTTTTTATTCTAAAACATGCTAAAATATTGCCTTAAAAGTCTGTCCAAAAATTGAGAATTAACATATTTGCGCAATAATATATTGCATTACAAATTTCAATTATGTTTATACTTTCTTTTCTTTACTTCTTTCTTATAAAACAAAAGTTCAAAGCTTTAAAAAAAAAATCACCTGATCATAAAATATTGTTTAGTGTACTTTTTGTTGGATTTAAAGTATAAAAAAATCTGCTTTAGCAGCGTGCAATGCACCGATAAAAATATGACAATCATTTATTGTTCAGAAAAATATAAAAAAATAATTTAAAAAATAACACAAATGAACTTAAATATATGTACTTATGTATGTATATATGTTCATATAACCGACAATAAATAAGTGCTTAACATCAATTGCTGTAATTTAAACCGGCTAAAATTACATGTGTGGGATGCATACTGCAAAAAAAAAAACATTATTTCGATACAACGTGAAACAAGAATACTAAATGAAGCTTTGCTTGTGGTGGTATATATTAAAAAAGTCCATTCTACTAAAATAGGTTAGGCTGAAAACATATTGAGGCGGCAATGAAATACGCATTCAAAATTCTCAAAATATCTAATTTGTCATCTTTCTATTTTCCATGTTTTGACTTTTCACTATTTCTATGTGCTTCTAATTTAGTTTAGTTTTTCTCTCCACTATATTTCTGTCTTTACGCATATGTATGTATGTACATACAAACTTGTACCGGTAGGGATTTATGTGCATATTATAAAAAAAATTTAGCTAAAATTTCGTGACGATTGAAGTTGATTGGAGATTATACCATACGAACACACTTACGTTGGCAAAGCGAGCGTCACGATTTAAACGTGAAAATGTGATAAATTCTTGTCGTTGAATGGTTTGTAATAATTACATTACAAACTTTTTTCATAAGAGCATCGCAAATATCAAACACATTTAAAAATTTATTTTTTTCAAAATTTCAAATTTTTAAACCATGTTTTAGTGATTTCTTCAGTAATGTAGTATATTCGATCATTCGAGTCTAGTACAAGCTTTAAAATCTGTTGTTTGGTAAGATTTTTATTCATAAATGAACTTCAATGTTTGTTTAAGCAGTATTGCTGCAGCACTGCACATAAGAACATGCACATGTTTTACTATATTAATATGTAGAAATTTATTGACATATTCAAATTTAAAACGCATCAACTGAACGCTTTTTCTAGTACAAACAATTATTAATAACTTTGGCGAAATATTTTTCAAATTTATGGGCAAATTGAATGTATGTACATATGTATGTAGCATGCATGAGTTTACATACATATCTCAAAGCTTATGAAAATTATAGAAATTAACTTATAGAGTATTTTTATGACTGTTTTCGATACACCGCAAATAATTAAATATTTACGCATCACTTGGTTTGCTTTAAAAAAAAAAAAAAACAATTTTAACATTTGCACGTTAATTTCGCTACAACACGTTCGATTTGAAAATTCGCTAATCATTTAGTTTAGTGTTTGTGTGTGTTTTCAATAAGTTAGTGTAAAACTCAGTAAATCATATAGTTGCAGTTCTCATTCCCTTTCCCCAATAATAACAACAACATGCATACACGTGTACAGGCTTGTGTAAATACTTTTTTTTCGCAACTCCCTATAATTAGTCTAACATCTTTATACAAATGTAAACATTAATATTAGTATGTACATATGTATGTATGTATATTTACGCGGTGTCAGTAATTATTTATGACTGTGTGTATAACTGTACTAATACTATATAATCTTTCGCATCATTAATATTGGTATGTATGTATGTGTGTGTGTCAGTAATTATTTATGACTGTGTGTATAACTGTACTAATACTATCTAATCTTTCGCATCTTAAATACGCGCCTATTAATTTGTACATTATACTTAGTTATCACCTTGAAACCTTACAAAATACTCTCTCCCTTCAATTGATTAACGCGTTCACTTTATTCTGAAATATCTACAAATATTCAATTAACTTAAATTGCTGAACATATGCACATACATACATACATACGAAAGCGCATACAAATATATTCATCTAATTGTTAAAATATTATTTGCATAACTTCGATTTTACCTGTCCGACAAAAATTTCCAATAATAAGAGATATGGTACTTCTAGAATTCACGCGAAACCAGGAAATACTCGTACTTGTATGCACAAGAGAATTTTATTTTTTTTTTTTTCTTAATAATTTTTTGGTCAATTTACTATTCAACATTTCATTTTTAATGTTTGTGCACACATACATACATATGTACATATTTCTTGACGTGACGTCGCAAATATGAAACGAGTTTAAGTGAATAAAAGCAAAATTATATTGAGCATATCTTCAGCATTAGCGCGCACCCAATAAGAAAGTTTTGTGGTTTAAGCTTCTTAACACAACACGCGACTCTTAAACTTATTTGCATACGAACATATATTGCCCCCTGTTACGGTTGTTTTCGTCGACACTAAACGACGACGACTTGTTAAAATCGGTATTGGCGTAGTCGTTATCGATAACTATTGACAGCTATTGACACACATTTGGTATTGGCTAAGCAAAATTGCTGTCGACGTTGAGTTCAAGTGACGCAATTTCAGTCGACACCGTTTTTACTGACGACTAGAAGAAAATTTGAAGGTATAATTGTTTTTTTAAAGAAATTAATTTTTATTATCAAACAAATATTTAAATTGAATTATTACATGTGTATCTGTATTGATTTAGAAATGAAAATTACAAGTGCAGAACAATGTGAAACTCTTCTGGAAACAGATGTTTTCCAGCACATACATAATCGCAGTTTTGTTGAGTCGAAAATATTCTTCAAATCTGTTAAAAAAAATTTTATACAACTATCATGAAAAAATCCAAAACCTTATCCACGAATGTTAGTTGTAACACTTACTTGTTATCTGGCAAACTAAATACATCTGAATTCTACCTTATAATTTTTCGTTTTGCTGCAAGCTATTTTTTGCTCTCTACATCGCTTGAACAAAAACAACGAACATATTTCTGAGAAAATATTCGATTAAAATATTCCGACGAATTCGAAAAATGTAATTTTTTGCATAAAAATTGTAAACAGAATGAAATAGCTCATGCGGAAATAAGAAAAATGGTATTTCTACATTGATTTTATCGATAAACTGTCGACATCGTCTCAATACGTTTAGCCAATACCAATAATAGGGGCGATTCTCTCATACCTACATATGTATGTATGTATATATAAGAAGCGTTAGAGTCGATATATTTTGCAGTTCATTTAAAATTAAATTAAAAACTTTCTTAACGTATCACATTGTAACTTATATATTTGGCTACCGAATAGCCTTGTTTTAAATTTTCCGACAAGGTATGTTCTTTGCATATGGGCAGGCGCATTAATTGCTGGTAATAAAATTCCTAAAGCTTGCTTATGTTTATTTGTCATTGACAAGAAATTAACTGGAATAGGAGCGCTTAAAGAGGAATTGGATATACATAAATACTAGGCGGTGTATCAACGTACGTGGAAATATGTTCTTTGTTCTATGTAAAGTAGTTTTAATAGACGTTGAATCACTATAGAAAATATGAAAAAAATGTACATGCATTCATACCATGATTCAATTATAAAAGGTTAGGTAAATAATGACATTCGAATTTTGACACTCCCTTATAAAGGGTTGTTTTAGGATGTATGCGAAACGGATTAGAATTTGTTTCCTTTTCTTAAAAAGTAAATAATTAGTTGTAAAATGTTATACATTATACATTAATTACAAATTTTCGTAAACATTTAATTTAAATTAGCAAATACAATAGCTACGAGAGAGATTTTTTTTTTTAGTTTTTAACCAGCGAATAAAATTGCAATCTATTTGTGCCATAAACTAACGATTTTATGGTATAAGGCAAATATTTGCTATTAATCATAAAATATTATCTTGAAATATTTAAGTTATTTATTCGGTTTATTCCTTTTAGTAATATACCCCTGATATCAGGATTATTCTTAATATTATGATGAGCCATGGACGGTGAAAGGGCCAAAAATGGTATTCCGATAAACAGTAAGTGACTTAATGGAGTTTATGGAGTTGTAAGAAAAGCACAATTATTCGAAATTTACGAAAAATAACACAGTGCTACAAAAAAAAATGAAGTCGAAATACCTGGGAAGTGATGTTATAGGTCTTATTGAGTGAAACAAGAATCCAATTTTGGAATTTGTCAAACACACCCAAAATCTCGAGTCAAACTTAAAAACCGATTTTTTGTATTTTTGCGCACTTATTAGCCCATATCTTAGCTAATTATTAACCTATTTTAATTTACGAACGGTTTAAGAAAGGAGAAACTCAGACCTTTCGAATGATATATAGATAAAGCTGAAGAGATTTATTTCCTAAAGCACAACAAACTTAAACTTTTTACCCTTTTTCTCCTTTTTTTGACTTTGGCGATATTTTTACACTCTATTTTATAAGAAAACTAAATAAGTTTTGATTTGATTCAAAGAGTACGTTTAATACCGAGTTTAACAAATGTTTCTTTTCAATAATTGCCCAAAAATTGACTGAGTTATTCAACTCGAAATTTTTGAAAAAGTTTACAATGAACTTACTTTACCAATAAATATTATTAAATGAAAATATGTAGATCAAAAGTGCTATTTTGATCGTTTTTTCCTTAGGTCAGCAACTAACAATATTCTGCCATCATATTTATTTTGTTTTTTTCTTCGAAACATTTTTCGATCGTAGCCTTTTCTTGGTCGAAGTGTTCACCTTGTGGCCCAGATTATGTGGGAAGAAGTCTAAATGCGAATGTAAGAAATGAATTTTAATCGACATGTTGCAACCCATTTCACCACATGCACTTAAAAATTCGTTTACAACCATGATATAATAGTCGTCGCTTCTGTTGTTCCCAAGGAAATTATCACAAAACTCTTCCTATCACGTTTCTCAACACAGCTTATCTTGTTCATAAAGTTAACGTCGCTCATAATTTTGCGAATTGGAGGTCCAATAAAAATACCTATAATAAATATATGTATTATAAAAAAAATAAAAAGTAACTAGGTATGAAAAAAAATAATAAATACCAGCTTCACTTAATATTATGAAGACAGTTTTAAGATGAAGAAAAGCTTCGCTATTAACATCAAATTTCTTTACAAACTGTTTAATGTAACCCAGCTTTAAATGTAGTGGTGTTAAGATAATATACTCAGATTTTACCAAAGGGGGGCTTAAAATGTTTTTCCTGCCTTTCTCATGTGACTCTCGAGATTGGATGCCCGACTATCCGATTCACAATGATAAAAAGGATATTTTATGTAGCCACCTTGCATGCCAAGTGAATCCAAATAAATTGTATCCGTAAATAAGCCACAAATTTTAGATTTACTTTACAACGATTTGTATCTAATTTACCAACAAACACAACAAATTTGTCAAAATGAATGGCAGAATATTGTTGGTCAGTACAACGTGAAACTGACGATGCTGACCTAAGGAAAAAACGATTAAAAATAGCACTTTTGTTCTATGTATATATTTTCATTTAATAATATTTATTGGTAAATTAAGTTGTAAATTTTTGAAAAAATTACCGTTCTTAAGTTAAAAATTGGTTGATAATTAGCTAAGATATGGGCTAATAATAAGTGCGCAAAAGTACGAAAAATCGAATTTTTAACTTAACTCGAGATTTTCGGGGTGTTTGAAAAAATTCCAGAAATGGATTCTCTTAACTAAAAAATAGTTTAAATGTACAAATAATAAATGACGCGAAGAAAAACTTGTTTTTGAGCAGCAAAATTCTGTATTTTTTATGTGATAAACAAATTTTGAAACAGCCATTTCAATTATGCAAAAAAAAGGGAATCTTATGCGCAACAGTCTCACTGGAAAATGCCACAGGTTCGAGTTTGGCGTTGATTTTTATATATGTACAAACCTATTTATGTACATAAAATTATATTTTCATCATAACTAATTTCTATATCGAACGCATTTAAATGACATTAATTGAATACCCAGTTTGAGTGTGTTTAATAGAAATTTTACAATTAACAAAAAATTTACGATAGGGTTTTGATGATTACTGAACTCAGGCTCTCTTGCTGTAGCACTATCTTACATATAACTCAGCAAGTGAAGCAATGTACAGTGGTGGCCATATCATTTGTATTGAAATTAAATTACAATACATTTCATTCCTTAACAAAAAACTAAGTATATGCAGTCAAGTTTCAAACGTTGTAGAGAACAATGGCAAGATCAAAATACGTTCACCCATTACCGTTGATAGATTAGTAATGCTTTAATCGATTTTTTTTTTTTTGGACAAAGTTTAAAACTCGGGTTTATATAGTATTTGTAAGCGACTCAAATTTATTTAAAAAATATGTTTTAATTGAAAACTCATGTTGCTAATAATTTGACCACCACTGTGAGTAGGCAATCAACTGGCTACGAAAATGTAAATATATTTATTTATTTATGCGCATATTAAATGAAGTGCCATTAATGACAGATGGTCATAAATCACACACGTTTCTTGCGCGCACGTCTTGTCTATTGGGCAGATAAAGAAATATGATTGATCTCTTGAAAGGAAATATCATATTGTTTACGGTTATAAGAATATACCCAGTCAACATTTTGGAATGCGTAACAATTTTCACTTACTCGAACATACATATTTAGGATTAGTACTTTCAATAGCATAGGATTGCTTTTACTAATCCCTGAAATGGCGCCAAATAGTTAGAACACTTTCAGAACTTAAAACTTGAATGAAGAAGTTTTGTAGACATTTGCCGAAGTGAATATTCTGCTACTTGGCTAGAAAATAAAAATAATTAAAAATCGTATAAGGAAGCAAGAAGATCTCTGAAGGACCACATAAAATTAATTCTTAAATCGAAAACGTCGGAGCGATTTTACAACAGACGCCTCTCGGCAGGCTATGGTTAACCGCCGATTGTATTTTCGTCGCCATTCGTCGTTAGCTTACTTTCAAGACCATGTAATGCGAATCATTTCGTATCGTTTGTTATTACTTTATTTATAAATACATAACTGTTTAATTTGAATTGGAAACATACATATTAGCGCTCATGGATGAAGGCCCCCAATCGCCCAATGCAACTGAATTAAACGTTTCACACAATGCTCAAATGCGTTAAAAATTAAGTAATTTAATTGCATCTCTACATTCACTTAAGCCACGAGTGTTGTACAATTCAGAGCATTAAGCGTCTAAAATTTTCGAGCTCGTTAAATACTCGAATGTGTGAATGTATGTGTGAATGTATGTGTGAATGTATGTGTATATGCCTTTGTAGATTTATTATTACAATTCTGTATGCGAAAGCATTAAAACGTTTCATAGTTATTAACATTGATGATAAATTGCTATATTCATTTACATTGCGTTTTAAATTACTTTGTTTTTGTTTTTTTATTTTTTTTATTTGTTTTTCTTTTGTATTTATTTTTTTAACAGAAGCACATGCTACAAAGTCTTCCACATCGATTGTCTAATGTAACATTTTAAAGGCGCAAACACGTTTCGATGTAAAGGTAAATTGAGCAATAAAAAGTTACAAAGGAAAAATTAAATGCGATGCACGAAAATCAACATTCCAATTAAGTAGATTATTAACAAGCAAACAACAACAAGAATATCAACAAATTATCTAAGGAAAAACACACAAGCTGCCGAACAGAATTCCACACAACAAAGATGGAGCAAACCACTTGTCTGAAACCCACGAAAGATGTCGAGTTCCAGGATGTTTACTATACCGTAAAGGAACGCAAGCATTTTAGTGAGTATTTTTTATGCATTTTTTTTTTTAGTTGCCTTTGCAAGTTGCCAGTAAGAAATATAAATAGTAGTAACAACGTCTAAAATATGGTAGAACTTTGGCAGGATATTAAAATACTATTTAAAAAAAAAAAAAATAGTTAAAGATAGCGTTATTTTTATATTTTCGAATTAAACAACTAATTGTTTCCATATTCCTTAGTACACGGGTCTTAATAAATTCGAAAAATCCATATACAATGCTTCTATAAAAATTTCTTAAATTAGTCTAAAGCTCTCTACAAGAAAATTTTTAGCAACAGCAAAGTACTTTTTCAAGCCAAAGAAATAATGAAAATTATATCTGATTCAATCCAACGCGAATTGACGTAAGGTGGTAGCGATTCTAAAAATGCAACCCTTTGGTGGGTGATTGTCAAACTTTATCTCCTTTGTATTTAACTTTCGCAAAATAATTTTTAAACTATTAGAGTCACCGCAAAAAGTTATAGTGAACAATATCTTGAAATTTCCTGTAGTTAAAGGGAATAATTTATTATTTGCAACTTAACAATTGATGTTGACAACCAACCACCAAACAGCTGATTGATTAACACCACCTTTATTAAATTCGCCTTGATTCAATCCTTTCAAGAAAAAAAGCTGGCGATCCCCTTGTCAAAGCTACTTACCATCTACTTAAAAGCATGACTTTCTAATAATAAATAATGAATATTTTTTTTCGGATTTTCCAAGTCTAGAAAATAACAACCAGTATTTGTAGATTAAATCTAACACTTAAAAAATTTTTTTTGCTGAAACTAAAAATAAAAAACTATCAACTCGGTATTCGCTGTATTCTGTATTTTATTTTTATGTGTGATAATGTATGAGTTCTGCCCACTGTGGTCTGCTTGCTTGCTTGGTCGTTTGTTTGTTTGGTTGATTTGGCAATTAACAAGTTTTCTTGTTTTGGCAGTTTGTTTATATTTGGTTTCGTTTTATAGTTTATTGTGTAATTGGGTAGCTAACGAAAGCAAAAATTAATTGAAAGGAGTAGAAATGAAGAAAATTTACAGCGTGATAAGGAAGTGGTGGCATTTTTAATTTTACTTAAATATAATTTCTGGTAATTTTGCTGTTAATGGTCGTGGGTGAAAAAAAGGCTATAAATAAAATGATGCAATTGCTTCCTACAAAAATACATACATACATATGTATGCATGTGTACTAGTTTTGTATGTTTGAACATACAATAAATGTTTTTTAACGCAATTGTAATTCCACAGATCGTTGTGCGGTTTGATCGATTACAACTTGAGTTTTAAGCTTAGAATTTCAAGTGCACCACTTCTTTGGTTTATACAAAATGAAAAAAAAATATATTAATAGTTTTTTATGAGTTTTAAATGCATACATACATACATATTTATATGTAATAGGTATACATATACTGTATTACATACATCCATAAGTATATTGCATGTTTGACCAGAAGCAAAGTATGGTTATGCTGTAATCAAAGGTGATCGATCATCTGCAGGTTAGACATTTACCAAAAACAACAAAACATTAATGTAATATCATAAATGAATTTAGATTATATTGACCTTCCTCATTAACCTTTAAATAAATTATTTCTTGTTGTTGTTGTTGTTGTAGCAGCATGAAGTGACAGTCCTTGGCCGGACATACATATATCCAGGTCGTTCCGATTTCGTAGACCGGACTGTCGTGGGAACGTTATATTTGATTTTGGTGTTCTTATATATCGATTTAATTTTTTTGTTTTTAATTTAAAACATATTCCAAATGTTATCGATAATAAAATTCAATTAAAGTAATTAATATTTTAGCGAAAACCGAACAGCTTCAAAGTTATTTGTGCGAGTACATGAAAAATATTTGCATATCGAGCCTTTACCGCCATTTTAGCGTAAGCGACAAAAACCAAATTTTAAAGGAGAAGGTTTTTTTTAAATATTTTTTTTTTTAAGAGTGAATGTCGCTTACATTAAAATGTAAAGTCGTACATCTCCATAACTATAACGATTAGCGAAACAATATTTAGCCAGATGACGTATTATCAGTTTTAGAACAGTTCTGCATCAAAAAGTTAATTTTGGAAAAAATGTCGCTTACGTTATTTTCGCGGTTAGGGCTCGATATGTCTACACAACAAATTACTTTTGGTTTCATATTTTTTAATTGTGTATGTAATGAGCACTACTTATTAATTATCACTAAAAAGTGTTTAAATAGGTTTTATAAATTTTTCTTGTCATAATAGTGAAATGCTTAAATGTTCAAAACAAAAAATAACAAAAAAAAAACATTTACATAAATATCTAATGTCAATTGACAATAATTTTATTCTTAAATTATTAGTGATTATAGATAAAAAATCTTGTCTTCAATTTAACAACCCATAATAATAATAATAATTAGGCGCTTACACTCAGTGTTTGACCGAGCTTCGCCTACTATTTGTAGTGTGCGTGCGTCTTTTAGTTCTACCACAAATGGAGGGACCTACAATTATGTGCGGACTCCGAACAGCAGTTGTATAGTTAAAAAAAAAAATAGTTTTCAATTAAATAAATTCACATCAATGGAATACTTATTAATTAGGAAATGTTCTTATTTGTAATTATAGCAAGTGTAATTTTTTTTTAAATGCATTTCTTTAAAGTTTCAATTATAAATACTCGTATTCAAACAACACAACTACTTAACCCAGACATTGTGATTATAGTGTGTTATTAGCAGTTTTATAACTCTCATCGCTTATCGAATTAATCTTCGGCTTTGAGCAATATTAAACTGTAGTAAACGGTGTATATTACTTTATTAAAACCACTGTGTAAAGCTTATAACAGCAATTTAGTAGTTGAATATAGTTATGTACTTATACATACGAGTATATTAAAATGCAATCTACAGTTCACGTTTCCATACTTACATAGATTTCGTATGTACAGTGGTGATCACATACATATGTATATCTAAATGTATGTAATTTAATAATAATTTCAATAAATTTCCATTGCCGGATATTTAATGAACGTAACTCCCAATGGCATCATGGGCAGAGAAAGAATTTTTGAATTTAAATAATTCGATCGCAGTGGTTTTCTAATGCCATTTTTATATTTCCATTAACACACTGAAAACGCTTAACCCAAGCGACTAGTAAATCACAGATGTACATATGTATGTAGCTAAATACGTGAATCAAATCTAATATACGAGTATATGTATGTATGTATGTATGTATGTATGTTAGTAGGTACGAGTATTTCCTGTTACATTTTCTGCAACTTCATCAATTTGAAGCAAACCACGTTCGCTTAATCATCATTGGACATTGTACACTAGATACTCGTAAAATATTTGTATAACCAAGCGCACTGGCGCAACTAGGGGTTCAATAATCACGCACGCATTTTGTTGAGGGTTATTGCTTACAACGTGTGTCTGAATAGCCAATTGGGCACTTGGGACAATTTTTGTTTAATTTATTTTACCGTCTCCTTAATTGCAAACGTTTGGGCCTGAAAACCGTTAACATAGTTCTATAGATAAAATTATAACTACAGATTATATTGCTCAATGAAAATTACTAAACGAAACCTGCATACCATTATCGGTCTGTCCGTAGGTAAGTGAAGCCTTTCAAAGACTAAATTATCTTTTGGGTTCAGTCTGCGCGGCTTGGTAATTTCGTGCTGAGGTTGAAGTAAACATAGAAGGTGGTCGGAAGGATATAGTCAGCTCTGGATTCTGGGTATGCAATGAAGATGAGGGTATTAGTAGAATTTTAATTCTAAATTTTGTAATATGGATGTGACCCTGCTTATTCCTGATGAAGTGGTCAACAAAATGTTTACCAAACATATTAACAATTTTTAAAATTATTTAAACTATCCTAATATACTCTGGCAAAACATGCGCCGGTTATAAAAATTCAGCTTCAACCCAACTAAGACACTTTTTTTTTATTTATTACTTAGGGCTCGCAATTTGGCGTACATGAAATTTGTTTAAAATTTTTAATGTGTGCTTTGCATATTAAATAGAATTAAAGAGAACTACAGTAAGACTACGCGGTGTCTGTATTTTTTTTCTTTTAAAAGTTAACTCATTTTACGCGGTACTTATTTTGTTAATTTTTTTTTTTGGTATTTTTTTTTTGTGATCTAAAAGTCACGATGTCGTGTTAACACACACGATTTGTGTGCGTACAAATGTCAAATGTGTGAACACAACGAACAGCGAATGCAGATAACAGCAATACAATTCACAGCCAGACAAACATACTAGTATGTATGTACACACATACATATGTATGTATATACTCGAAAATACAATTTGCACTAACAGCAGTCATAACAAGCAACGGTGACTCAACAACAATTGTCGCCTTTTTGGTTGTTGCCGGTCGGTGGAGGCGCTGTTGTTATTGCCTGCTGCTGCTGCTACTGTTGCTGTTGCTGTTGCGGCCATGCCATTCTTTGTTTTCGCGCGCTTGTATTTACATACATTTTTGTTAAAATTGCGGTAATCAGTGCAAATAAAAACAGAAAGGGCGCTGTCAAGTTCAATGCACGCATGACATGTGAGAGTTCTGCTAGCGCTCAAGTGCTGCATTTTTTTCCTCTCTTTTTTTTGGTTGTTGTTGTTGGTTTGGTAATTTATTTGGTGTGGTTATTTCTAGATTGCAGGTGTAATATTTGCTTCATGCTGCATGCGCCGAGGCTGGCTATTAAATTCTTTCAGCAGTGCTGAGAGCAAAAAAGAAAACAAACAAAATTAAATTTAATAAAAGAAAATTTTATATTCCCTTCTTATTGCATTCGTGTCGCACTTCTTGTGCGCTGTGTAAATTTATTTGTATGATTTGTAAACAAATTTGTCTATAGGTACATACATATGTATGTATGTATGTACGTATGTATGTACATATGTATGTATGTAAGTTTGCATAGTCCACAACACGCATCTTAATTGTTAATAACTCAGCCTCTGAATCTCTTTGTTTTTGGTTTGGCTTTAATGTGCCAGCATTTAAAAGAAAACCATTAGTGCATGCCAAACAGCAGTCAATAAATTTGTTTACATTACCATTGATTGGTGGCTTCGTTGTTTGCTTTAAAAATATTATTCACTTCAATAATTTGTTTACATTGGTTCGATTGACAGCTTGGTACATAATTATTGTGCTGTTGTTATTGCTGACAAAGTCGCTGTTGTAAAGTGAAATGTTTTTTTGTTTCCGTGGTACTGAAAACTCAATTTCTTTGGTAGTTAAAGTTTTTTTTTTTTTAATTTTAAAGGTTTTTAGTTTTTGCCCAATTCATGTTTATAAAGCACATATGTACTTACTGGAGATTCTATTACAAATATTCATCAAAATTATAAGCAAGTTTTATTTATCCTTATCTTAACCATGCGCTTTTCCAATTTCAAGAAACATAACGACCATAACTTTTATTTACGAAATTACTTTTAATGATTTTTTTTTTTGAGTTATATGAATTAAGTTGAGTTATAATTTTAATTTGGTCGAAAACATTTGTATTTTTTTGGTTTCATTTCATTGTTGGAAAATAAATTTTTTTTAGTTTTATTTTGCTGCTTAAAAAATCAATGTAATTTTAGAAGTTTTTTTTTTTTCGTATAACTTTGAATTTAAATTTAACATTTTTATAATTATCGAAAATTGTTTTTGAGTGTTTTTTTTTCGATTTCCGGCATGAGCCTGATGGTCCTTTTTTTGTATAGTAATTTTTTATTTGGATTAATTTTATTTTTTTATAAAATAACAGTAATTTTGAGTTTGGTTTTTGGCAGTACAAACTTAAACATTTTATTTTAATTTTTTTTTTAATTTTTTGCTCAAAAAAATAAGCGCAATTCTTTGTTTTGCTCCGTGCGCTATTTTTCCTTTTAAGTTTTTAAGAAATAAACAATTAATTATGTATAGGTTTCTTTTTTAAAATAGATACAATGAATTTTTTAAAAAAGTATTAATTTAAAAAAAAAAAATTGTATATGTTTATAGGGTTTTTGCTTTTTACGTAATTAATTTTTTTTTCTCAAAATATATTGATAAAAAAATTATATACAAGTTTTATTTTTTTAGCGAATAATTAAAGAGTATTTATATATATTTTCTAAGCGAAAAATTAAGCTCCAAAAATCTTGTCTTAAAACCAAACTTGACAAGGGATGACGAAAATTCGTTCCAAAACCAATCACTTCACACCCTGTCGGAAGCAACAACAAAAGATCAGAATATCTCCAAAAATAGCTTTAACATTTATTTCAGTGTTCAAACTTACATTATAGTCAAACTTTTTTACTTAGTAACATATACACATATACATAATATTTCAGATCTATATAATATATATTGAGTACTCAGCTTATTTTTATACAATTTTTTTTTGTTTTTAATTAGCTTCCATCTTTTGGTCAGAAATGAAGTTGCTTGAGTACGAAACATTCGAAGAACTCACATTTGTATATAAATATTTTCTAAGAACCGCTAATCTCCGCTATGTGACGAAGCTTTGATCTGAGTTTAAAATTCAGTGAAATTTATAATAACCTTCGACATTTTTGCAATACGACACAGAACTTCAGACTACCAACACACTTTTTTATAAATAATGAAAAATGTAAATAAAAAACTCTTAAAGTGATAAGAAATTCATTGCCATTTCATTATTGTATGTATAATATAATACAAATATGTGAACAAATATACATGCATGCATATATGTTTGTATTTAAATGTGAAGAACCAGCAAGCTTACTGGCACGATGGCAGTTCTTATAAATTTAGATAGTAGTTGCGTTTCCGTCAAACGTGCTTATAAGCCCGAGTCTTTTCAATATTTTCATACAGCTAAGAGTAACTGCATGGTGTGTATGTATGTTAAAGTGTTCTAACACGATATGTATTTGCATGTGTACACGTCACAGCAAACATATCATGTAAACACAAATTAGATTTGTTTCTGTATTTAGCTTATAAGCAGATACTTGTACATTTTAAATAGACCGGTTTCTATTTTCGTCTGACACACAGCCATAATCAACTGTCAATTTCAAAAAATGAATTGCATTTATTTATTGCATTAAAAATAAAATAATGTGAATTTGACAGACGCAAATACATATCGTGTAAGCACACTTTAAGTAAAATGCAAAATTTAATAATTTAATAATGATAATTAATATAAAAAATTTAAACATATAATAACAATATAAAATGATGAAATACCTAGTCAGAGAAAAATCGAACTTTATCTAAACAAAATAGCAGATAGCAGAAGAGATGACGTAGAAATATAGTGGATGAATTATGTCTGACTTCTCTGTATCTGCTTATCAAACTGGCATGGTCATGCTGAAGTAACAACACAAGAAATGGCACAGCTGAGGAAATGGCAAGGGATTATTTAAGGCACATGGGATCAGTAGTCGTTCTCAGTTACGCTTTTTTTTCTAGGCAAAATGTAGACAAAATAATTGCTGGTTGGACATCACATGCGAAAACTGTTTGTTATAAATTTAATCAGCGCCATCATTATACTTTTATACATATGTATGTACATAAATGCATATTTAGATGAACACTGTTAACATTTAAGTGTGAACATATAAAGGGTTTTCCAATAGGTATGTTATTATTTCTAAGTGTCGTTCGGCCATTTTTAATATGTCATGTTCTGTAATATTTTTTTTTTCATTGTATTCAATAATGTTTACAATTGCATCATGGAAAGATATACGCAAAAACAACGTTTACATATCATTTAATTTTATAATCAAAAAAATCCTTCTCCAATTGCAACTTTTTTTAAGAAAATCATCTTCTCCGATGAGGCTCTCACTTTCATCTGAGTGGTGCGGTAAATAAACAAAACTGTCGATTCTGGTGCGAAGAAAATCTATAAATTCTCCATGAACAACCATTAAATTTAACTAAATTGACAGTTTGGTGTGGTTTTTGGTCTGGTGGAATCATCAGTCCGTACTACTGTCGAAAGGAAGCGGGCGACAGCGTTACTGTCAATGGAGAGCGTTATAGATCAATGATAACCAACTTTTTATGGCCGCAATTGGAAGAAATTGACTCTCGACAACATGTGGTTCCAACAAGACAAGGGCTACGTGCCACACAGCACGTGCAACAAGCGAATTATTGCGAGAAAAGTTTGCGGATTCGTTTATTTCAAGAAATTGTGACATTGAATGGCCTCCAAAAAATTCGCTAGTTAAAACCACTAGACTACTACTTGTGGGGTTATTTGCAGTCGTTGGTCTCTTTAGCAATAAACCAGACTCTTTTCAAGCTTTAGAAGTCAAGCTATTCATAACATACGCCTTGATTTAGTGGTAAAAGTACTCAAAAATTGGGTTCATCGAATACGTTTCTGCAAAAGATGTCGTGAAGGCCATTTGCATGATGTTATATTCAGAACTTAATTGTATCGATTGTACCACACATTAAATAAAAAACATTTGAATTTCTTTAACAATTAGTGTGTGTTTTTTTTTAAGATTTCATATCGCTCTTATTGGAAAACCCTTTAGTGTGTACATACATACATACATATCTACTCTGTTCCAAAATTATAGCACAACCACATATTGGAAGATTTGGGCACTTTATTTTTCTTCTAATTAATTAAAAATATTTTTCCAGTAAAATATGACTAGTTCTCTAAGAAAACTAATAAACAATCACTTTTTAAACTATTTACAATATGTACAATGATTTATTAAAATTTTATCAAAAGTGCGAACTTTAAAAAAAAAATTTTTTTTAATTTTTTGGAGTATACAAATATGTATTTAGCTCTTTTAATTTTAGTACAACAAAGTGCAAGTTTCAATTGTTTACTAGTTATAGCAAAACCTCGATTATTTTTTATATGAAAGAAACTGCGCAAGAGCATCAGTATAAAAATTGTCGAAAATCAGTGATAATTCTGAGCCACTATAAATTTGCGCTTTATTGTACTAGAATTGAAGGAGCTACCTTTCTGCATACAACAAAAATGTCTTCAAATTTTTTTTTTTTTAATTCGAAATTTTGATGAATTTTTTATAAATATTTTTTAATTTGTTTTTTTTTTTTAAATTGCTTTTAGTGGTGTTGTTTTTTTTAGAGAATTAAGGATGTTTTATTTAAAAAATAATTTTAAATAATTGGCAGATAAATAAATTATGCAAATGTGTCAATATGTATACATATGTGCTATAATTTGTGTACAGAGTGTATATGTATGTGCATATGAACATTTATATTAGCATTCAACTAATTTAATATTGCCTTTGTTATTGTTTTTGAATTTTGTTTTTTTTTTTTTCAGTTAAAGTGACTGGCACCCGTCAAATTTTACGCGGCGTTAGCGGCAGCTTCCGTAATGGTCAATTGTCGGCAATAATGGGCCCTTCCGGTGCGGGCAAGAGTAGTTTACTGAATGCTTTATCGGGTTTGCGGTAAGTACAGAAGACTCGACTGGCACATATGAAATTGCAAAAATGTTTGAGTTCAGAGAGTTGTTGCACGCAGAAGCTGTAAAGAGCTTAAACACAAGGTCAAAATGAAGAGTAAAGTGTTGAGATTACTTTTTTTTTTAGAAAAGAAATAATTCAAATACATATTTTCAATTGATCATGTAATAAGTTATTTTAATAAATAATCTCTAGCTTTAACCTTCAAAGAATACTAAGTTTCAATTTCATAGAAACTTAAAATATTAATATTTTATAATTTTATTGAGCTCAAGGCCAGTTTATGGAAGATTTGTTTGTGAAAAAACAACAACAGTTTTTAATGGTTGAAGTTATAGTACTATTTCGGTAATCACCACATTTCCTCATCAGACTTCTTTTTGATTATTAAATTAAATTAATTTTAATTTAATTTTCATAACCACTTCTCTCAGGCTTTGAACCCGGGAGCTCGGAGTTGCAGAGCCAATACGCTACAAATCTTCCATAAAATTATAAAATATTAACATTTTACTAGGCCAACAGAAAAATGAACGAAACTTAAAATATTTTTAAACTTGTTAGCTCTTGCAACTTTAAATTGATTACTGAATGTGTAGTTTTATTTTTCAAATTAAATTAATTATTACTTAGGCTTCCGCTTGCTTGTTTTTGCAAATTTATATGCTCGTATACATATTTATATCTACAAAAATAAGTGATTATAAATCGCAAAATAACTGGTTTTATTCGCTTAATCTTCCACTTTGCTTGTCTTGCGCAGATTCCATGCTATTTCCGTAAATTCTAATAGATTATTATTCTAAAGATGATTTTGTTATCGCGCTACACTAACAACAAACGCAGAACTTTCAAACTTCCGTAAATCATGCTGAAAAAAACCGATTTGTATATTTCCGTTTAGCTAATTTTATTTTTTCAAATCTAAGCAGTTTTTAAAAAAGCTAAAACCATTTTTTGCTGAAACCTTAGCAAACTTTAAAAAAATCGTTTAGAAAGGAATCATTTTCGAATTGAGAAGTAGCTCAAATTTGTTGAAAAATAAAGTATTCCTCTGTTTGTTAGTTTCGCTTAAAATGTGTACTCTCCTCTCCCTTGCCATAGCACATCCGATGTGAGTGGACATATGAAAATCGAACGCAACGGTTCGTGCTACATCACCCAAGATGACAACCATCAAACCCTACTCACTGTCGAGGAACTAATGCAACTCAGTTGTAATCTCAAGTTGCCGCATTGCAAGCGCAAAGCTGAGCTAGTCACAGAGATACTTGAGAATTTGCATTTAAATCATCGACGCAACATTTATGCGGAAAAGTTAAGTGGTGGCGAGCGTAAACGACTCTCAATAGCGCTCGAATTGGTAGCAAATCCGAAAATATTTTTTCTCGATGAACCTACCAGTGGGCTGGATGAGGTGACAGCGGCGCAGTGCATACGCTTGCTCAGTCAATTGGCCAAAGAGGGACGCACCATAGTTTGTACAATACACCAGCCATCAGCGACGGTTTTCAATTGTTTCGATAGCATTTTCGTGTTGGCCAGTGGACAATGCGTCTATCAAGGGCCACCAGCGGCGGTTATACCATTTCTACGACACGTACATATCGAGTGTCCCAAATATTATAGTCCATCGGATTACAGTGAGTTCACTTGAGCGCGCTCTAACTAAGCGATTCGCTTTTTTATGGTACTTCTAATTTATTTAAAAAAAAAAAACAATTTTTTTTAGTCATTGAACTTTGCGATGCGGACGAAGGCAAAATGATACCTCTACTGAGTGAGCTTACTGGAAATGGCAAATGGCTTTATGCGCCACAGCAACAACAGCAACAACAAAACGCTACAAATAGTAATAATGCCGCAACTGTTTTACCATTTACGGCGCAACATTCCAAAGACTTTCAACAATCGGTGCGAACATTCTTCGTTGAGGAACCAAGAAGAGGTCGCTTGCATCATTTGCTCTCTGCCGGCGCAAGTTTCTCCACCGATGGTACGCTCATTGGTGGTGTGACCGCGTTTTATGAGCACTTGAAAACCTTTACCAAGCTGCTAGATGCTGAGCGTGAACACATTTCGGGCTTTCATCAGTTCTGTGTGCTGTTGCGAATGATGTTGGTGCGGACAATGCGCTCACGCGTTATCTTAACAATACAGTTTTTGCATCATATACTGACGGCAATGTGTTTCGGTAAGTGAATAAAGTGAAAACTTATTTGATCATACTCGTAATTAATATTTTTCAATATTTTTAGGCTTGATTTTCTTGAATCTTGGCGATCAGGGTTCGCGCATGTTTGACCATTTGAAATTTTGTATTGGCGTTGTGATAATCATCGCGTATACACAAGTCATGGTGCCCATAATGAGTTGTAAGTAAGGCGGGGGCGTAATAGAAGCTCCCTTAAATAATTACAGCGCGTTACACACATTCTGTCCTATGAACGAAATATACTTTTTCGGAAAGGGGAGAAAAAATAAAAATACTCGTGTATCGGCGATTTTCATGTACACGTCAGAATTTTTATTTTTTAACCGATTTTAACCCTTTTTCCGTGATCCCATCGTGCTGAATTTTTGCAGGCAGACTCGTGGAAATGTCTGTATCACGTCAAATTTAAAAAAAAATTGATTTTTATCAATTCTCAGATTTTCCTGTATCACGTGTATTTTTATTTAAACCCCCCCCCCCTTCCGAAAAAGTATACTTGGTTCATAGGACAGAACTAAAGCTCGTTTTTGTAACGCAGTGTTATTGATACAGATAAAAAAATAAATAAATATCGGAATTGAATACCCGACTTCAACTCTACCACTAAATGTACTTACTCTAATTTAAGTTCTTTTCATTTAGTTCCCATGGAAATAAAAATCGTTAGAAAGGAAACTTTTAATCGTTGGTATAAATTAACACCCTATTACATGGCGCTGAGTATTTCACGCTTGCCATTACAGGTTAATTTAAATATTTAATAATTTTTTAAAATAATATAAAGAAAATTAAACATTTGCTTTTCACCATAATAACTCTTAGATCATTTTGAATATGATAATGCTGACGATTATTTATTCGATGTGTGGACTGCCGGCTCAGTGGTGGCGTTATTGTTTATTTGCCAGTGTTGGTCTAATGACATCGCTTATAGCCGAAGGCATGGGCTTGGCAATTGGAATGACATTTAGTATAACGGTGAGTGAAAATTAGATATAAATATTAAATAGTACTTGAAAAAAAAAAATCATCAGAATGAGTTGTTAGTAGGTTTGAATTCTTCGTTAAATACAGTTAGGTTATGAAATAATAAATTATTAAATTATACTCTTATCCAGAAAAATCAACAAATGAGTTTAAAAAAAAATACAAATTTTGTGAATTTCTTATTACCAACTACCTACCACTTGCATTTCTCCACAGAATGGCAGCGCTGTTGGTCCTCTCGCCATTGCTCCCCTCCTCGGCTTGGCCATTTATGGATTTGATTTTGCCACACAAATACCATACGCAATGAATTTACTTATGAAATTGAGTTTTGTACGTGTTGCTGTTGTGGCGTTAATACTCACAGTTTTCGGTTTTGATCGTCCAGAAATGGAGTGCTCGGATATTTATTGTCATTTCGCAGATCCACGTGTGTTGCTGAAATTTCTGGATATTGAACACCTATCGATGTGGTATCTCTTCTCGCTACTCACAATGCTTATGCTCTTCTATAGAGCACTAATGTATTTGAGTTTGCGCAGACGTTGTGGTACATGAGTTTTAGTTTTAGGCATTAATAATGTAAATTGTGATTTTTAGTATTAGTTGGAAATGTTGGGGAAAATTTATATAAAAAAAAAGTAGTGGTTTTATGGAAAATACGTATTAATTGCTAATTTAAAATAGCTTGTATTTACATACATACATACAATATGTACAGGAATTTATAAAAGTGCCTACTACGGCAATTGATTGCTGTGATAAACTATGTTTTAATGGGTTTTAGATGAAATAAACACTAGAAATAAACACTTTTTATAGCACATAAATTAAACTTAATTATTAACAGTGGTTTAAAACTTTAATTTAAATAGTAAACTGTTAAACTTGTATAATTTTTTACAATGACACAATTTTTAATAAAAATAATTTTTATAAAATCAAAAATTGATATTAAAATATTACTTTCTTTTTCGAGAATAAAAATCTGTTTTTCAGTTTACTTCAGGCTATGCAACTATGTCACATCATTTATTTTTTCTAACTACATTTTAAAGTTCATCTTATTTAAATATTAGCATGCACTTAAGGCAAAAATTAAAAGTATTTACGGTGCTTATTTGGTTGCCACCTTTTCTTTGCGTTTTTTCACATGCTTTTTCACTTTGACTTTACGCTTTTCTGACTTTGCTTCTTTGACCGCCTTCTTACGCGCTTTCTTACTATCAGGAGATTCATCGCGTGGTCGTGCTGAAGTGACGAAACTCGTACCACATTCAGCTTCGGAATCTCCTGTATCATTATCTTTCTGCTCTTCCTCATCTGCATCACTTGAACCACTATCATCATCTACATTTTGTGTGGGATTCGCTATATTTTCTTTATTGTTCTGCAAATTTTTTATATTCTTTTCTTTAACTGCTTCCGTGTGAGTAAGAACATCGGGATTTTCTTGCACGTTTAGCTCAGCGTTCAAGCCAGTAATTTTGCCATAAATGAGCTCCTGTTTTTGCCCCTTTTTCACCTTATCTACATCACGTTCAAAGTAGCGCACCTGAGTAGAATTCAAATGTGAACATCGCATATTATTTTGGTTTTTATTTATTTTATTACTTACCTCGTCCAAACGTTTCGGTATGTACGTATTTTGCCAAACGGCTTCGTCGATTTTTTCCTGCGCCGTGATTGCATCGAAGTCCCGATCTTTAATCTGCTCAGAAATACGTTCGAGACATTCTTCCATGTTTTCCTCTGTAATTGTCTGATCTGTTATAAAATCGAAAAGCTCTTTTACCGTCATTGTGGCCACTCCGCGCTTGCGGAAGAATTCGGATATGTTTGTACAATCTTTACGCAAAAAGTCGAATGCGTGCGGATGATCATGCTCCACCGACTGGCTTACATCAATAATCACCAGTTGGCCATCTTGAAGTAGAATATTGAATTCGGATAAATCTGCGTGCACCAATCTGCATTTGTTGTAGATGCGCCACATAAGCACCACACAATCACGATATAATTCACGCGCTTTTGATGTGGTTAATTCGACTTCTTTCAATTTTGGCGATGGCCAACCATTTTTGCCACAAAAACGCATCACCAGAACATGTGAGCGCAGCAGCAAAGGTTCCGGTACGGGTACACCAGCATTATACATACGAAGATAGTTGCGCATTTCCTTCTCTGCCCAAGTGCGTACCATTTTGCGTGGATTGTGGCGGCAGTAGCCGTGACGGAAACGAAATTCACCCGACACATACTTATCCCGATCTTTAAATATCAATATTGAAGTTTTGTAAATTTTAATAGCAAATTCATCATCATTCTTTGATACGGCATGGTAAACGTTCGCTTCCTTGCCGGTGGAGATGCAACCGTTAATTTCTTGTATAAAACCGCGATTCAGCAATTTGAAGAGTATCATACGTGTGCGTGGATCCATTACTTGCTCGGCAGTAGCGCGATCGTGTTTATCTCGCACATTTGCTCGGTCAGCTTGACGTCGATCGAAGGTTACCAATCGATTTGCCGCCTGTGCACTCATATTCGCATTGGGATCGTATTTTTCTACATTAATGCGAGCGGAATAGCGTCGGAGTAATTTTTCATTCGGTTGAAAGCTGTTTACACGTTTAGCACCAGGCGCGCTTGTGGCACCAGTAACGCCTCCAGTTTTGTGGTTGAGTGAAATATTAGCTGTTTGTGCATTGTGCTTTTGATAGCCTGTATATGATTCTTCATAATCATACGCGTCGTCGCTGGCACCACTGTAGTCGTAGTCATCACCAACGTCTTCTTCGTCTTCATCCTGCTCATCTATACTTTGGTCGCTGGTATTTTTCTTTAAATCGTCATTTTGTATGTTATCCTCTTTGATGTCCTTAAACATGACATGTTTCACCGTCAACTTGTTGAAGTTGTTTATCAAGTTATCCTACAATTAAATAAAGTAGCTTCATTGTTGTTTTAAGGAAACAATTTAATAATTTTTGTATAAATCGTGTTTACGCCCTTGTGTCTCTGTATAGTAGCAACTTGACAAAAATAAACTTGTGAAATTGTCTATTAAAATTGATGAAAAGACACCGCCTTTGGTGACCGTACCTTGTAGGGTATTTCCTCGTCCTCCTCAGCATCGCTGAACTGATGCGGTTCCAAGCGCGCCATTTTACTTTGAAACTTAAATATATCTTTATATTATTTATTAAATAAGTTTAAAAGCAAGTAAATATTGAAAACCACACGTGCCAATGCTTGACAGTATTAAATTCCGCTTCGTCAAATGCTGCTTCTTATACACATGCAAGTTGCAAAAATATTAACAATAGTGTGTTGTGAAATAGGAATTTCACAAGGTGACTTCAGAGCACTTATAAGATCTCTAGTCAAATTGTTTCATTCTGATTGTCTGTCGATATAAAAAAGGAAAAACAAGACACATGTAATATATATATTTATGTTCTCTATGATTTCCATCACCTAATTTCATAAGCTTAGGCATTATCAGACCATAAAACATGCCAACACAAACCTTAGGAGATTTACAGCACGCAACATGTTCTATGCTTGAATCGAACATTAGCAGAGTTGCATTTACGTTTGAACCAAAAGAAATACCGCAGATTACCCCAGGTATCAGCTGTTTAACAGGGCAGTGTCTTTTCGCACTTGGCCAGTGTCGCCAGTTTCGCTACACTGGCCAGTGTCGCCAGGTTCGGGTATCTTCGGCTTTCCAGTGTCACAGCGCTGTCAGAGTTAACAGCTCGCCAGTGTCAGGGTTAACAGACTGCCCGTGTAGAATATAAATAAAAGATAATTTGCCATGGAATGCAAATAAAAGTTTCTATATTTCAATAACTTATGTATGTTTATTTTAATAAAATTAAGTTTAGAACCATGTTATAAAATTTGACAGCATAAAAACTTAAAAACTAATTTGCCAGTGTCTTGTGTTTAGCCAGTCCTTGGGGTTTATCCAGTGTCGCTGTACTAATTCCAATGTAGTTAAATAAAACAATAAAATGTAAATAAAGGCATGCATTTATAAATAATTTCTTACGTGTTTTTATGTATATGTATATTTAAGGGATCCGGTGATTCCGCAGGTTTGAAAATTACCCCAGTTCCGGAAAGCCAGAAGTTTCGCCAGTGTCGGCAGTTTCGCCAGTGTCTCAGATTCACCAGTGCCGCTGCACTTGCTACCAGTGTAGTTCTAATAAATGTTATTACTTATTATTGCTAAATAAATGTAATTTATTATATAATTTATCACCCCTATGCTGGAATCCGTCGTACGTTCGATTACGCTACGAATCGTAAAATCGGTATGCTCAAATCCGCTTTTCGTAATCGTAAATTCGAAATTCGTAGACTGTTTTCGCAATTCGTAATATCGGTATGCCAAAATCCGTCGGAGCTGTCAATTGCGGAATTTTTGTACGAACAGCCACTGGTGGCGGAGCGAAATAAATTTTAGAAAAATAAACGTTTATAAACCCAAAAATAAGCAAATATGCATGTATGTATGTATATATGTACATGTGTACATTTGTATTTATGTACATATGTAAGATAAACTATGCAAGAAAAACTAGAATTATTACTTGTGTATATATTTGCGAAGATCACAAACAAATCGTACGCAGTATGTTTCTTGTATGAATTCTTCTTTGTTGAGGCGAAAACTTGTCACAAATCATTAAACCATTAAACTTTAATATATCTGAGCATTAAATTCGACAATATTACACACTTCATAATTTAAGAAATTTGTACTTAGATCATCTCTTAAGAATGTACATATGTACATTCGATGCATATTTATGCAATTCTGCCTTTAATTAACGAAAACTTATCAAATGGCTTATAAATGTTGATATTAAACTTCATTCTTTACTTGCAATAATATCGGTACGTGTATATTTCTGCCAATATGCCTAATTACGAACTTCGAAATTCCTGTTTTTGGTTGGCAACGCGATTGATAGTTACGATCGGATTTCAGCATACCAAATTTCGAACTTTCGGAACGGAGCTACGAATTCGTAACTACGAACATTGGGATTACAGCATAGGGGTGCAAATTTCGGACTTTCGGAACGGAGCTACGAATTCGTAACTACGAACATTCGGATTACAGCATAGGGGTGTATATATTTAAGGAAGCAGGGATTCGGCGGTTTAAAAATTAAACCAGTACCGGAAAGTCTGCCAGTGTCAGAAACTTCACCAGTGTCAGCAGTTTCGCCAGTGTATATTAAATATTAATAAAGAAATTAATTTACTTATTATTGCAAAATAAATGCGTTTATATATTTATGTATACATATATATTATATTATAAGAACTAAGGATACGGCGGTTTAAACATTCAGACAGTCTGCCAGTGTCCGAAGTTTCGCCAGTGCCGCTGCACTTTCCTACCAGTGTATTTAAATTAAATATAAAAATGTCAATAAAGAAATTATTTTACTAAAAGTTGCTAAATAAATAAGTATATATGTATGTATGTATGTAAGCATACATAAGAATACATATATGTATGTATATATTTAAGGAATCACTAATTCGGCTGTTTGGAAACTTTACCAATTGTCACTGTTTTAACTTCATATTCAAATGAAACTTACTTTTTTGAAAGAAATTTTTACAACATTGCTGAAAAATCGGAATTATACGAGTATATCTTACCAAAACGTTCCTCCTATAAATTTCTGCGCTTTAAATGATTTTAATTTTTTTTCTTTTTTAATTTAATACTTTTATTATTTTCCTTTGTATATTTTTTAAATACTAATAAAATTCATTAATATTAAGTTTATGTTTGTTTGAAAAAATATACATGATGCGTTTATTGTATATTTATGTTTTTATATTTAAGGGTTTCCATTAATTACAATTTAATTCTAAGTTGATATTTTTCTAGACATTTTAAGATTCGTATCAGACTTTTAAGATTTTTGAGTTACATGTGTATTTAAATTGTACTTTGGAAGTATATTTTTTTATTCCATTATCTATTTATAATCATGCATAATATATGTATGTATGTTTTACTTCTTATTTACAAACAAAAACATATGTATAAGTTATTCTTTCATTCATTTATGCTTTCTTTATCACAAAAAACTATCCTTTATATTAAATTAATGATTTTCCGAAAATTGATTGAAGTTTAAGTTTCAAAGGGAGTTATTCTTTTGTCCCATGCATATTTTTTACAAGAACTTGATTTGATACAATTTTCTAAGTTTTTTATACAGTTCATACATTCTGAGTCAGTAAATTTATAGCGATTTGCATATTTTAAAATTATATCACATATAAATATCAGTTTTGTACATCGTTATAATTTTATATTCTAGTTTACGTGATATGACTGGAATTACATCTTAAAAAGTTATCATCTTTTATCACATCAATAGTTATCACATAATTTTTTTAAAGGATAAATACAAAAATTTCAATGATATAAAATAGTCTGCTTCTCAGGTATTCCGCTGAATCTTTTTATTATGCGTTTATAGTAAGAGGAAATATATATCACTTTACCTATTTCCGATTGGTGCGATATCGAAGTTCTCATCCATCAGTGACGGTATTTAATATTTTCCTCCGGTCATACGAAATATTACAGCGGTAATTTTCCATCTGGGTTACTAGAAGAGAAATTTAAATATATATATTAGTTTATAATCTAATATATTATGAATTTATAATAAGAGGAAATACAAATCACTTTACCTATCGGAAGTTGGTGCGATATCGAAGTTCTCATCCATCAGTGACGGTATTTAATATTTTCCTCCAGTCATACGAATTATTAGAGCGGTAATTTTCCATCTGGGTTACTAGAAGAGAAATGTAAATATATATATTAGTTTATAATCTAATATATTATGAATTTATAATGAGGAGAAATACAAATCACTTTACCTATCGGAAGTTGGTGCGATATCGAAGTTCTCATCCATCAGTGAAGGTATTTAATATATTTTCTTCCGCTAGCTGTAGAAAACTTGCCATTTCTTGAATATTATTTGAGTGATAAGATGAAGGCCAGATTTGACTAGGCGATGAATTCTAAGATAAAGATTTGGTCCTGTTGTATAATCCACCAAGAAAAAAATTACGTGGTCTATCGAATCAGACAGTTGGCAAACTGACAAATAAAATGTAAGTTCATTTTGAAAGGCTTGTGTTAATTGAAAGAGTTAGTGTGTCTGATCGAGACGATAAAGGCCAGGCCTGAAGTCTTTTACACAGTATTGTTCAAAGGACCGTATATGCGTTATTTAGAAGGCTTGCCCTACGGTTGTTGGCGCAAACAGCGGGATCACCCTTCTTAAGGATTGGGCAAAGTGCACTGAGATTTCAATCTTTTGGCATGTAATCGTCGGACCAAATTGAGATTAGCAGCTGCTTCACGCTTCCAACTAGCTCTTCGCCGACGGCTTTGAACAGTTCAGACTGTATACCGTCTGCTCCAGGCGCTTTGTTGTTCTTGAGCCGCTCTATTGCAGTGGAACAAAGAGATCGGGAGATGTTATCCCATTGCTCGTTGTTATCGGAGTGAAGAGGAGTTGGTTGTCTTAGCAGTTTTGGAAGTCGAGATGAAAATTGAAAATTTTCAGTTGTCCGTTGTGATTGCGCATGCGGATCATAGCTGCAACTAAGTTATGATCCGAGTCAGCGAACGTCAATCACTCTAGGACCAAAAATGCCTTCCTTGACCGAATGTGTCGGATTGGCTCAACTAACGCTCCCTCTATATTGTCCGTGACCCAAGGCTCCATACGGATTGATTACCGCATCTCGGAATTGGGTTGCTCACGTTGTCCAGTGTACACGAACGTGGACGTAAGAGTCGGGATTGAGTACAGCCACGCAACTGAAGCCGCCTACCCAGAATCACCACTGTACCTCATTGCATCCTACTATAATGCATATTTAAGGGAGTAAAGCGTGGTAAATTATTATTTCACAAACTTTAATTAAACCAGTATTCGTCGGATAAAAATTTCAGAAGTACCCTTTTTACACGTGCTCCCCTGGTAATTTGCTTCTATTATCCAGTACTGCTAAATTTACAGCAGAAACAAGCCTTTGGAAGATACTAAGGTAGCTTTACAGATTAAGTATTTCAAAGCAGTTTCAGATACAACCGGTTGTTATATGACGACAATTCACCCAAAACTTATATTCACTCACGCTGTAAATTTACTATAAACACTTTCTCATGTACATACGTTTTATATGGAACTAACCGAAATTCAACGCCGTACGCCAAAGCTATATCCCATTATAATATTTTTTTTTACGTGACAGTTTGATTTGGCGTTTTTGACTGTAAATTCGCGGCGTGGCTGAATAAGAGATTGTGCTTGAAGACATATTCATATAAATTTGAAAGCAAAATTACGCAATGAAAACGAGTACGGCAATTGATTTTGATTTATGAAATGCAAAAAACTTGGGTGACAGTATGAGAAACACTCGCCGTGCAGATTGGGTTATGCTGTTACAGATCTTAAAAAGCATACCATTGTCCTACATTCACTCTTGGTGTAGCCCACAACTTCTTTCATATTATTATTTTCTTCACAAACTCAACGTAATTTTAGCATGTAATGCTTTCCTGTTGTGGTTTTTTGAAAAACTGTATTTGTTTTGGCAGCTATTTTTATAAATTTCGATTTTTCAGTGATTCGCATGGTAGTTCTGATTGAATGAACTACATGTAAGGTGTATCGCTCGGAAAATTTTCTTTGGTGAATATTAATGATTGGGTTTATGATTACGGTGCCAATAACGTATGATTGAATGATATGATATGCTCTGAAAAAAATATCGATATTTGGATATGTCGATATATTTTACCGAAGACTAGCACATTAATTCTGCATAAACAATTTCAAAATGAAGGATGAGGCAAAAATATCAGGCGAGCAATCTTTAAGTAAGGAACCTGATATCAGTTCTAAATATCTAAACTTGCGAAAATCTTTCACAATGAAATATAACGTATGCAGCATTTCTAAATTGCTTAATACTGGACTAAATCCTGTGGCGTTGGATATATGCATAGAATTAATAGAAACTGGTATTCATCCACAAGCTTTGTCTGAAGTCGTTTACAAAATAAGGGAAACATTGTGAAGTACTAGATATATAAATTTATGTAAGCCGCTTTTACGACGTAAGAAATTATTTATAAATGCATGCCTTTATTTACATTTTATTGTTTTATTTAACTACATTGGAATTAGTACAGCGACACTGGCTAAACCCCAAGGACTGGCTAAACACAAGACACTGGCAAATTAGTTTTTAAGTTTTTATGCTGTCAAATTTTATAACATGGTTCTAAACTTAATTTTATTAAAATAAACACATAAGTTATTGAAATATAGAAACTTTTATTTGCATTCCATGGCAAATTATCTTTTATTTATATTCTACACGGGCAGTCTGTTAACCCTGACACTGGCAAGCTGTTAACTCTGACAGCGCTGTGACACTGGAAAGCCGAAGATACCCGAACCTGGCGACACTGGCCAAGTGCGAAAAGACACTGCCGTTTAACAGCTGTGATTGCCAGTCGTCAGAATATAGCAATAAATTCGAAGCATTTACGTTTTATAAAAAGTGTGTTTGAATTTTATAATAAGAATCAAATAAAACTTGCTTACAAACTGAAATACAAATGTTTGTACTTGCCGAATTGAAAGACACAATACGTATAGCGCCGGATCAGTTTCAATTGAAATTGGTAGAAGCGATACGCGACGAAATCAACCGGAAATTGGCCAATAAGGTAAATAAAATGAATTCAACAACGACAATGAATAATTTCCCTCTCTATAGGTTCTGTTGAATCTTGGCCTTTGCATTGCGCTCAAAGATATAGTATCGTTGAAGGATTCTATTATACTGCCAGGCGATGGCGCTTCACACACGGAAGTGCTTTTCCGTTATATCGTCTTCCGTCCCACCATCGGCAGTGTGCTTACAGGTAAAATACGTAGCTGCAGTCGGGAGGGTGTACACGTAACATTGGGTTTCTTTGACGATATACTCATACCGCCGGCCGCATTACAACACCCTTCCCGCTTCGAAGAAGCCGAACAAGCTTGGGTATGGGAATATCCACTGGAAGATGGTGCTAAACATGATTTATTTATGGATATAGGCGAACCCATAAAATTTCGAATATCGCGTGAGATTTTTGAAGAGAGTTCACCAATTGGACCACCTAAAACTGACGTACAGCAAGCAAACACATCAGCAGCGGCATCGGCGGCTGCAGCAGCATCTACGCAGCAATCTGATGTAAAAACACCCTATAAAATTGTTGTAAGTTTTAATTTGTTGTTATTAAAGGTTATATTTAAATGTTGAAACCTTTTCTAGGCTGCTATTAATGAATCAGGACTGGGCGTACTATCTTGGTGGGATCAACAAAACCAAGGAGCGGACGAAGGTGACGAAAATGATGATGAAGATAATGTAGAGTATGAAAATGATGAAGATGGCGAGGGTGCTTATGAGGAATGAAATAAATGTTTTAGACGAGAAATTAAGATTTTTTTTAATTGAAAGAGATAGCGATAACTGTTACCACACATGATTTTGATAAAATTTTGGGGAGTACTGCTATGATGCGGTTGCGGTCATCAGTGATGACTTGAAGAAGTCAACAAATTGCTAAACATCAATAAATAAATAAAAGAAATGTGTGTTACAGTTATTTTGAAATATTTTATTTTCGATTTGCATATCATTTGTGTCAATCGCATGCTTTTATGTACTTCACTGGAGATAATATTTATCTTAGCATTTTACTCTATCAAACTATTTGCTTTTTTGAATGTATCACTTAATTTAAAAACATATACATATATTGATTTTCTTATGATTTTTCGACAGGTTGGAAATTTGATTTATATTAAAACGATTTTACGTCATACCTTGTTCAATTCGGCTTTGTGGCATACCGATTTCGGCGTTGTACCACGAAAGCGACACTGGAGATGGCAAGGGACGACGGAAAATCGTCCTTTTTTCAATTATTTTATAAGTATGTAAGTGCTTAAGGTTCTTTTACATTTCATGTTTTAATTTTTCATTAAGAACTTGCATAACTTATAAATGAGTAGAATTGTATTTTTTTGCAGAAGGGTTTCTACTTTTCGTTTTTATTTACTTGTACATAATATTTTAAAATGTTTATTTTTTGGTTAAAAATTTGCAGAAAGTTTTGTTAATTTCACGCCTTAATTCACATTTACTTAATTATTTCTTTAATTACATAATTTGTATAATACATTTACACTTAGTTCCAAACATTTCAACTTAAAATATAGTACTTTTTAGTTAAATTATTAAAAATTAATAACATTTATTGGTTGAAATAATATCTTAAAATAATTTTGCACTTGTCCTAAGCTTTTTCTATTATATTGCACCCTTTTTTGAACGAAAACCTAATATTTCTTGTATATATTAAATTTGCAATTCTTATTTAATTGTATTATTTTAATATCAAACTTTGTCAAACATTCATTGTCTCATTTTATTTCACTAGTTCAATGCAAAGTGTTGTCAGTTCTAATGATTTAACACATATTTAAATATTTCGTTTTCATTTGAAAATTCATTTTCTTTTAATTGATTAATCTAAAAGTCGTTTTTTTATATTTGCTCGATTTTAATTCTTTGTTTTATTCTATACTAAGTTTGAATTTTAGAGAAGATCATACATCCGTATGTTTAATTTACTTGATACTAGCCAATTTATCACCTAACTTTGGACTTAATTCTTTTTTATATTATTTTCTTTTTCCTTTATGAACTGTTTTCTTTTTTGAAAATATTCATTTTTTGTTTGCAGTTTTGCGAGTTACCTCCTGTTTGTCCTTCTTTTATGGCTTTACCGTATTTTCCTTAGACATTTTCATTGATATTTATTTCTTTTTCACTTCTTTCTGCACATTTGTTGTAACCGTTTTTAAATTTTTCCCTAATTTCCCTTTTCATGGCTTGCTAATATTATCATTGTTTTATAAACTGCAATCAAGTTGTTTCTAATTTATATTTTCACTTTTCCTCTCTTGCGTTCTCCTTCTTTCCTTGCCATCTCACTCCACTCTGTATTTCTTCTATTTATTTTTTCTTGTTTTTTTTTTAATCATCCATTGTTGCTCTTCTCCTTTGTCTTCTGGATTTATAGTTTGTTGAAAATTCGTCAATTTTTTCATATTCTTTTCGTATTCTACTCATTTACTTCCTTGTTTTGGTCATTAAAATCGTTTAATTCCCATTTTCCTATTTTATATTTATTTTTATTATTTGCCGCACTCCTTCATGTTCCTCGTATTCTGAATATTTCCCGGGCCTCTCGTTCTATTGAAATTTTTCTAGAGCTTCCACACACATCTTTCTTGTTTTAATATACAGTACACATTCATGCATATCTGTTATATTTTTATCTCTTTCTTATATAGTTGAATCTAACTGTAAATAAATCATTTCACACTGGTATACTCTTTTCTATAAATTACTCTTTTTTGATGTTTCTATTTTGTTTTGTTGGAGATTTATGGGGAAAGTGTTAAAGCTATTTTATGAAAAAGCGTCACGTTAGTCATTAATTTTTTTTTTTGCCCTTAATGATATTTGAATATTTACTTTTAAGTTGTTTTCTTTTTAGAAAATAGTATATTTATCTTCTTCTGAAACAATATTTAGCTTTTCATTTTTATATTTGAGCCTTTTCCTTAATATTTTAGGAGCTTTCACTTTTTGTATTCATTATTTAATAAATAATATTTATTTACTCATAAGAAATCTGGATTTGAATTTACATAAGTATGTATAAAATATATGGTAATGTTGTTTTTGTATGCTTTTAATTTTTTACATTGAAAACTCATTTATAATCAATGCAGTTTTAAGTTTATTTCCAATTAATACATTTTTTTTGGTGTATTTTCTTGGTGACTTGTTTTGAAAAAAGTTATTTCATTAGAAAAAGTTTTGTATGTTATTATTTCAATAGCTACTCATAAAATAAATTTTGTGCATATTTTCTTCTGATATTTTATTCATCGGTTTTTGGATATTTTACAATTTATATATTTAGATTTAGAGTTTTTAAAGAACAGCGTTAAAAAGTTAAAGCTACTCCGTAAGCTTTTTTGAAGCATTGTTAAGTTTAGAAAATATATGAGTACTAATAAGTTGCATACAATGCATTTCTTTAACAAACTTTTTTATTGGTTCACACTTTGAAATATAACTCATGTTCATGTGTAGTATTAGAGAAAGTTCTGAATAATTTTGATTCAATAAATTTTTTTTTTTTAAATGTTACAGCCCTGGCGGGAAATCGTTTCAATCGCGCTTTGTTAATTTTATTTTTACATTTTCCACGCCAAAACATACAAGAGAAAAAATTTTTTTAGACGCTTTTGCAATTTAAAATTTTTAAATTTAATTTTATTTTTTTATTTATTAAAATTTAAAATTTAAAAAATTTAAAAAACTCAAACAGTAAAGAAAGAAAGAGCATCTTTACATTAGATATATGGGTTATAAATAAGAGTTTAAGAGAGAGCTTGCGCTTTCACATTTGTAAAAAATGATTTCAGCTCAATCTTTTACATACATAAGTCTTAATTGTATTTCTATTTTTTTGTATACAGCTATGTTTATGAAATATTTTCATCAACACACTTTAATAATGTCGAGGAAACTAAAATAAAATGCGAAAAAGTTATTGCCTTTTGAGCTTTAATGGTAGATTTTTTAGGAAACCAAAAAATAAATAAAAAATGCAGTGAAGCGCAACCATAACTTTCAATATTCGAAATAAAATAAATTAGGCCTTTAAACGTCACTCAAAATTAAACAAAACACCGTATTCGAATTTGTTTTCTTTAAGGATTTGTAACTCGTTTTATGCCATCAAAAGCGGTTGGATCTGTAGAAGTCATTGGAAACAAAAACTTGAATGTCTAGCGCTCAGTACTTTATTAATCAAGCTTTAAGCATGAACAATCAAACCAAGTTCTCAAATAATTTTTATAGTAATGAAAGCTCAAGCCTAAGCTTAATCGGGCAGTGAAAACTTTCGGACATTTGTTTAATCAATATTAATATTTATGACTTAGTCTCGATAATGTTTGCTTATTCAAATTGGAGACTTAATCGCTTGTGAAAGCTTCCTAACTCATAAAGCTTATGAGATTTTAAGTATGTATGTATGTATGTACTTACATATGTTTGTAAAAGTACTCACTATCGCACTTAGTTTACTAAGAGAGGGAGAGAGATGGCTGCGAGGTATTTGAATTTCATTGATAAATAGATAAAGTTTTCGATAAAGCTTTAAAAAATTATATTATCGCTAGTTAATAGTTTTTTTAAAACTATGTATGTATATCTGTATCTGATTTCTGTTATGGACTCTTTTGCATATTCTTGGCTGCTTGTAAATATGTTTGTATTTTTGTTTTTAAATCTGTCTACGTAAATATGGAGTAAATATGTTGATATGTAAGTGCGTACATAATTGAATGACTAAACTAATTGGGCGGATTTATGACGTCTTGGGGAACTTAAGTGTTCACTACACATTTAAAACTAAGCCTAAATTAACATAATTAAAAAAACTATTTTCGTTTAAAGCAATTACTCCAATGAGCTCGTTGAATAAATTTAAAATATTGGGTTTATGAAACAAATATACTTTGAGACTATTAAACAAAAAAATGTTATACTTTAATTCTAATTATTATGGCAAAATTCTTTTCAAAAATAAAGCATTAAATCACAGCAGCTATATGAAAGTTTAAAAACTAACAAGTTAACGAACAGCCGAAAAAGAATTCATTAAAAACTAAAAATATATATTTTCTAATAAATGATTTTCTTTAATTCCTCTGAAAAATATTTTAAATATTCAAGTTCGAAAATAACCCTGCCGAGTAGCGTTTTAAAAACGATTAAAAAATCCTGTATGGAAACAGTCTGACGTGGTTTTTTTCGCTTAATTTAAAATTAAACAATATTTTCTTTAATTATTTATTTATTTATTTATTTATTAATTATGCATAATCTAAAAGGTTTAAACTTTTAAAACTGCTTTTTGGAACATTTACCCTCTGTTCTGTTTGGATGTGCCACAACATTTATTTTACACTTTTATTATTTTAATGATAATTAATTAATGTTCGTAGCCCTTTAATACATTTTTAACAGAAAAATTTCTCATGTAGATCGTCAAGGTTAAAAGAAATTATTGTAGGTCGAATGTTTAAGAAAAAGGTGGCCAAATGTAAAAACCAATTAACATATTAAGTTTTAGCCAAATTTATATTTTTTTCATATGAGTTTAGGGCATGAAACGAGAACGATTTTAGCAGTATTTTTGCAAGATTTTATTATGATGACAAAAGAGTGATTTTATGCTACAACTAAAAAATTAAAAAAATAACCAAATTCGTATAAGCATAAAATTTTATAAGTCAATATCATTTATAGTTCGACTTCAGAGAGCTAAAAAGCATTTGAAATATATGACAGCACTGATCAGCTGATTAAGCAGACATTTTCAAAACCTGCAAATTGGGTATCTCCTAAACAATAAATAATTGATAAAATATTGTTTTAATAAATTGCAAGATTTAAAAATGTGGAAAACATGTATGAAGACTATGTAAAAAAGTGACTTTAAATTAGCGCTGGTTTAGTCTAAATGTCAATGAATGAAGATGTTGAATAAATGAAACGATAATCAAAATGCCTATAAAAATTTCTGGTAATTAAACACCAGGCAACAAACAGAATAGAACTATAGTTATCATTTAATTTTCTTGAAAATTTATAGCAAATTTACAAAAGTTTAAATTTTCAAACTATTGTGTAGGAGTATTTAAATGAGTTAACCTCAGCTAACTCGCTTAATTGTTGAGCCATAATATGAGTAGGTAGTAAAAAGTGTTAGAATAATGAATTTCATAATTCGAACGACGCATTTGTCGAATAGAGCTTTAAGAATATTTCCTATAAATTTTTATTTTAGCATAAGGAACATCGGCATTTTTAAGCAATAATATGAATATTTATTGGTTAAAATAAAATTTATTATTTATTTTAATACAACTTCTATTTTTAGTATTTCTATTAATTTACGAGAAAGTAGTAAACTAAATAAGTTATAGGAAAGTTACAAAACATGTACCACACAATTTTTCATTTTTATTTCAGACAAATAATTCGTTTACATTTTTCCTTAAAATACCAAAAAAAATATTTTTTTTTATTGAATTCTATTATGCTATTTAAGCATGCTTACGAAATTCCAGAAATGCAAACGAGTTTTTTATCCAAAATAAATTAGCTTACACATTATATTATAATTTTTTGTCTTTATGTTTTATTTATCTAACTGTTTATGTGTGTATTTGCATTTAGAGTATTCAGTGCAGCCTTTAATGTAAATTTTTTTTTTTTTTTGTTTTAAATTAGCTTCATAAGTTTCAACTTTAGCGTCAGCTTTTGTTTACTGATTTCCATTGGCATTAGCAACAACATCACATTTATCCTTACGACTATCCACATTAGCAACAGCACCCACTCATTCTGTAGCAGCAGAGCTGCTTGTCTATTTTCCGCTTCTCTCCTCAACCAATTTCGCATCGTTTGCGACTGCTAAGCTATCACTTCGCAAGCGTATTATTCAATAATTAAACAACGTGGCAAATGTTCTTTCAAATAATCGAATAACTCGTGTGATGCTCCAGGACAATTGGTCAGTTCGAGTTCCTGCAAATGACGCAGCTGTATTAGACTTGACAGGCCCGAGGAGGTGAGTAATGGACAGCCGGCAAGTGAGAGCACTTGTAAATTACGCATTGAACAGAGGTGTTGTAGTCCGAAGTCACGTACTTGTGAGCACCAGCGCAGAAAGAGTGCGGTTAGGGAGAGCATTGTTGAAATGTAGCCAACACCGATGTCGGTGATGTGCACACACCTGTAATGAGGTAAATAAATGATATATTTGTATGAGTTTGCTGGAGGTATACAAATCGAAAAAGTATGTTCAAAAAACTAACAACAAATAGTTATAGCTAAAATTTTATTTTTCTAAGACATTGAGTTACTTCAAAACAATACTATCTTCACTATTTCTACTTCTAGTTTTCTTAAACAATAGAGAAAGCAAAATAAATGTTCAAAATCTTGTGTACACATTTGAATTTTCTTAAGTAGTTAAAAGAAATTTTAGCATAGACTTTGTTAAACTTAAAAAACAATACATAGAAAACATAAAAGTATGTATGTTAACATTAGGGATGTCAATTTTGGGCATTTTGTTGATCCCGAAATTTTCGGGATTTGAAAACGAAATACCGGGACAATCCCGGGATACCGAATTTCATGAAATTTTGATTCTTAATTTTTTATTTGCCAAAAAATGTAATACGTCTGTAATCGTTGTATTATAGAAGTATACAAAATAACATTAATATAACAAAGAAGAACGATTTGTTGTAATTCATGTATGAAAAAGGGAAGTAAACGTAAAATTTGACACACATACAAAATAATGTATACTTCAATTAGAAATATACATATTTGGTACAGAAGCAAATGTAAAGAAAAATTATTTGTATTTACTGTTTGAGACCAAGGCGAATTGATGTAAGGTGGTAGCGATTCTAAAAATGCCACCCTTTGGTGTTTTATTGTCAAACTTTATCTCCTTTGTATTTAACTTTCGCGAAATAATTTTTAAACTACATATTAGGTTCACCGCAAAAAGTTATAGTGAACCATATGTTGAAATTTTCTGTAGTTTAAGGGAACAATTGATTATTTGCAACTAAACAATTGATCTTGACAACCAACCACCAATCAGCTGATTGATTAACACCACCATTAATGAATTCGCCTTGACAGAATGTGTGTAACGCGGTGTTTGTAACGCACTGTTATATATCAGGCCCGTGGGCAAATTAACGAATAAGCAAAGAAGTGAATCGTATTCATAAAGCTTTATTCGTAAATAAAATTTTAATCCAGAATCACCCCCTCACCTCTGTGCGCTGAGTCCTGCATACGGCCCGGTTACATATTAATCACTTAACATTCAGTAAAAAAAAAAATACTATACATTAAGTGACAATTAAATGCATCATCCATTCCATTTTGAGCGAACCAGAATTATTCCTAATTTTGATCAAAATGCTATATTAAAGAAATAAAAGCCTTAAGTGTGTTATCCTCCAACCTGGGCCAAAGTTTGTAGCAGTGGAGAAGCAGTGCTTCGCCTCAACACTTGTTGGTTGGATTGTCGTTAAAGTTAAGTTAAATGCTTTCTTTATCATATAGTCTTTATCTTCTCATTACAATAACTATCAATTTCTTTTACCAATTATTCTGATAAATTGTATGCCTTCCGATTATTAAACAATTGCGAGCTGCTGGTTAAAACTTGATGCATTTTATCTTTGAGTCTTTCTGTCTTCAGGCACCTCGTTGTTAGTTCTATTAACATTGCTTTCATAGTAAGGCTCATTTTCTACTCGACTGGGATATTCTCCAGCTCATTTATAATGACAATAACAAAACAAAGCCTTAGGGGAGTTAACAAGCTGTGTTGTTTGTCGGTTGTAAACTTTTTGAAAGGCTAATTTTTAAGAATGTTACAAAATTTGAAAAATAAATGGGTATTAAATTCCTTGTTTTCTACAATTCCGAGATTTGAATAGACTTAACTATCTCGAGAGAAGTTTTATAGTATAAGAAAACCGTTCGCCATAGACTGAAACAAGTGTTAATCAATTAATAACAGGTGCGGACTATAAGGATGATGTGGTTATACATAAATACATATATGTTATATATATAAGAGATTCCCAGCCAAGCTCTTGATGAAACAAAGTAGGGATGTTGTGGATGCATTTTTTTCACATCCGTGGATGCGGATCCGGATGCGGATCTGTACAAAAAACTTAAGAGTTGGTTTGGTAGGGTAAAAAAACACAGTAATATTTATCATTTATTTATTTAATAGTAAAGTAGTGAATGAATTACTATTACAAATGAATTCTTTTAGAAATTAAATTTGAATAAAGAAGCATTATATTTAATGAAAAGTAGAATGGCCGCATTTTCGGACTCCAGCCTGTTTTGCAAGGGTTCGTATATTAGTCCTGCGCTACTAAATAACTGTTCACTTGGAACACTGACTGGTGAAGCTGATAAGAATTTGCGTGCTATTTTAGATAACAGTTTGAACTCGCTTTGATTAACACTCCACCAGAGGACTCTCATTTCAAAAAGTATGTAAATAACTCCTTCTTGAGAATTGCGTCAGGGCTGTCAACTTCTGGTGTTTCCTGACTCTAATCCTGCGAGTGCGTGTCTGGAGCCGAAGACAATTAATAGGTTATATTTACCTACCTCAGAAACCATTACTATGGGAAAATGGCACTGCTGCTGAAACAATAAAGGGCCGTACACATAAGACTTTTGCTTTGCTTTGCTTCAGTGTTTCGCTTTGACAGATAAGTTAAAGTACAGATGTTATATGAGTGCTGCTAAATACAAGGCGAGAAAAGTAAAGCAAAGCAAAACGAAGGAAAATCATGGCGAACTCTCAACTTTTGTACCTTTGACAATCAACTGTATACATTTCCATTTTATTTCTGGGTGCATATACACACGATTTAGAAAATTTACTAATATTTCATAGTTTTTGCGTGTATAATTACATTTAAAAAGATAAAAAAGAGAAATATGAATAAATAGCAAATGAGACACCTCTTTGGTAACAACCCTCACCTGTTTTTTAAACTCCCCTAGATTGGTTTTTATTTATTTTGTCGAAATATGCTCGGCCTTAATATGGTTTATTACACTCGCGACGTTCAAACATACATAAATAGCATAACTACCACTTAATTATATCAATAACGCTCACTTCCTATTCTTTTATTAAACAAAATACTCGGAATAGGCACAAAAAAAAATTCAAAACAAACAACTAACGCAAAAACTGTCAAAGCGTTCTATGTAGCAAACCATCTTTCTACACCTCATGCTTTGTTGTTAAATTTCGAATTGTCAAGTAAAGCGAAGAAAGTTGTATGTGTACGGCCCTTTATCGACGTCAGTCTTATTTAAAAATGGATACCGAGAGATGTGTATCCTATAAGATGTGAGCTCAAACGTTAGAAAGGCGACTTAGGTTAAGTCGAGCATAGTAGAGGTAAATAAGTATTCTAATTTTTTAATAGTTTAGTCAAAAACATATTTTAAATGAAGGAAACACTTTAGTTAGAACTTTTACAAACTTTGGAACTAAAATTATGGTTTATGTTAGACCGTTGGACTATAGATATGAAATTCGTTAAAGAAAATAATGTAACTACTACTATGTTACCACGATAATTGGGTGTGCTTGACTCACCGATTTTACGTTTTTCTTAAATACGACTATAAAATATATTTTAAAATATGTTAAAAAAAAAAACATATGAAAATTTCTATATCTTTTTACGCAAATATCTCAGGAATTAACAGACAGATTCTTAATTTGATAAAGTTGTGCAAATATTCACATCAAAACCTTTCATTTGATATATGTTTCGTCTCTGTAGCTACGAGTATTGTAGTTACATCAAGCTAAGCTTTTCAGATGTTTCTGCCGTCCGTCTCGAATTTCAAGTTTATTTCAAATATGCTCGACCAAGAGTACAAAACCAACAGCAGACGTCCGAAATGTTTCTCCTGCTGAGTTACGCAGTAGATGCGCATTGTTTACTGCATGCATACGCACATAATACAAAAAAACATATAAAAAACTATAAAACTACCACCACTGACACATTTTTGTTGTGCATCGATTTTTTTTTCAAAACATTTTCCTTTCGTATTTATTCGCCCTACCCACTTGTAACACTTTTCAAACTTACCTATCCAACGTCAACTCTTCCAGCTGATTCAGATCACAGGCGATGTATTCCAACGATGCGTCAGTGATGCGCGGACACCAAGACAAATCGAGGGCACGTAACTTTTGTAGATTCTCGGCAATCAATTCAACGCCGTCATCGGTTAGTTTACTGCAACCGGATAGGCTAAGTACCGTTAAGTGTGGCAAAGAGTGTACTGCAATGAAAGGAGGAGAGTAGAAAAAAATGTGAAAAGAATTAAAATGAGTGTCAGGCGTTTTATAAACTATAGAAAAATATCTAATACCAGTAGGTATGTGTTTGTATAGAAACCATACTTTTATACAAAATAAAAAAAAAAATAAATAAAAAAACACACACGCGTGATGAATGCACAAGTGATGACTGACTGGCAGAGTGAATGAATGAAAAATGCACTGCGCAACACAGCACTGCATCAGGACTTTTTCACTACTCCAAGTGTATGTGTGTAGGGTTCGATGTTGGGCATCTAAATTTACATACAGACTTAAAGCAAAAACTAGCGCTGTATACACTTGAATTGGCAAGTAAGCTTGTATGTATATATGCATGTATATAATGCCTTTGTACTCATATTTTATTTCGCACAGCTAAAGTTCGCCGCTTTGCGCCAACTGAGCCACACCAAAGTAATGTTGCAGCAGCAGCAGACACGTCACGTCAGCACAGTGCATCGCCAACCAAACCCACTGCAGAGATACGAGTATATACTTATGTATGTACAAATGTACATTTTCACATTAACAAATGTTGCGAAATATGGAAAATATGAATGAATAAATAAATGACAAATAATGCAAAGCAAATGCAGATGACATACTTTGTTGTGGTTAACGACAGAGTTACCAAAATGGGTGAGGCAGCGGTCGTAACTTTGCCCTGAAGCGGCGCGGTAAACACCCAGCTAAGTATGTTGGATGTGTAAGGATGGCATGAACGAAAGACAAACAGCAAGACAATGGCGTACGCTGCAGTTAGTTGGTGTCACAAATCGTCAACGTGTCACACCGTTGGCCACTCGAAGAAACAAAGCCGATTTGACTAGTTAGGCGAAACCACAAAGCATATACATAGTCGTCTGCAGTATCTAAGTATCAGGTTGCTACGACACTACTAAGTAATTTATGCAGAGCATGAAATGTATAGTCTTTGTTCGAGAACTTGCGTGGATTATTTTTTAAGCAAGAGCTAGTTTTTTTTTTCAGAAAAACCTTAAGTTTGAATATTAATATGAAAAAAGTAATTCGTTAGACAAATATTTCAGACTAAACAGAGGTCGTTAATTTTTACAGAGCATTGATTAATGTTTTCAGGGCCTTTTTGAAGTTATTACCTAATGTGCTCGGGGAAGTTAAGAATGTTGATTTTCCAATAGCAGTGAAAACTTCAGAATGTCAGAAGTAGTGATCGCAGCTTTTTAACCCGACATCTCCACAGAAAATAGCTGATGTCCTAAAATATATTGTCAATGGAGACCGCTTATTTCTTCATGTCAGCCATTTATGTCAGTGTTTATGTTTATGTCTTGACATCTATTATATGAAATAAGCTGTCACTTTGTTACTTTGACAGATAATTTTTCATTTGGCTGTAAATTTCGAGTTGTTTTCTATTGCGTTTATTAATGTTTACGTATTTGGGAGGAAAGAAGACATACTTCTGGTATTATTTTCAGCATATTTGCGCTCTATTAAACGAACTTACTTGTTTGACGCCATCTTACAAATGTTAATGTCAATACATCAAATTGCCCATACAAAAAAATTGACAAAACATTTTTCATTTTTTTCCTGCCAAAATGACAGCTGTTAGAACATCAGCAATTTTCGGTGGAGATGTCGGTTAACGAAGGTGGTAAGAGTTGCCAAAGGGCGAACGGAGTGAAAATTGCCAAAAAAGAAAACTCTAAAAAAAAGTTGTAAGTAGTAAAGGAATATCATTTAGATTACGTTTAAAAGCTGTTTAACGCACAATCATAAATACACAGATCTATAAACATTTATTTCAATCCTAAGCTAAATGTGCACAAACTCCAGATTTTTATCTTGTATTCATATTGTTGAGTACGCAGCCTTTTTCTGCTTTACTAGGCCTCTTAATAATAATAATAAAAAAATAATTTGATTTTATTTTCATGAATTTTGGTCATTCATTTGTGCCAAAAAATATTAAGTAATTCCCTAAGACTCATTTTGTTTATAATAAATGATAAATAAATAAATCAAAACTTTTTTTGCAAAATGCAACGAGTTTTGCAAAAATTCATTAACTTTTGTATAGATTTTTTATTGTTCATTTTTCTGTTGGCCTAGTAAATGTTAATATTTTAGAATTTTTATTGAGCTCAAGGCCAATTTATGGAAGATTTTTTTGTGAAAAAACAACAACAGTTTTTAATGGTTGAAGTTATAGTACTATTTCGGAAAGCACCACATTTCCTCATCAGACTTCTTTTTGATTATTAAATGAAATTAATTTTTAATTTAATTTTTCATAACCACTTCTCTCAGGCTTTGAACCCGGAAGCTCGGAGTTGCAGAGCCAATACGCTACCTATTGTGCTGGCCTTGAGCTCAATAAAAATTCTAAAATATTATATTTTTTATTAATAAAAAATATCTAACCAAAAGGATCAAAAACACTAAACACTTTGCAACACTTACGCAAGTGCTATTATTTGTTTTGTAATATTTTGTGCATATTTTTGTGTCAAAAATTACTCCATAAAAAAAGTGACACGTTTCAGAACTCTCGGCCAGAAAAACCTAAAAAAAAACTTTTATATTTTCATTAATAACATAAATACACATATTTTATAACTGTTTAAGCCTGCAGTCTAATACTAGGCTAAGCACGGTACCTGATAGATGTCGCTGTTGACCACTGGCTGACAGACCTCGTTACATCTATTCCTTTGTGCACGCGTCCTGTTAGCTGATACCGTTGCCAGATTCCACCTTCTGTGGAGGCTATAAATGCGGTACCTGTTGGAAAAACGGGCTCTTCTTTTCTAGTTCGAACTTCAGTGAACAGCCACATCAACGGTGAGTAATCAATTTTTGAATAATAAAACGGTTTTTTTTTTGTATATATATGTATGTATGTACCTACCTACCTATTCTTTACCTAAATTGAATTGTATTTTTTGACAAATACTTGTAAGTGTAAGTTTTGTGAGAGGTAAGAGGAGATTTTCGGCGTCTCCGTTATCCCCATTGTCGAAATTCAAGAGGAATTTTAATTTTTTCATTCCCCCGCTCGAACAATAACATTACGCTCTTCAACAGAGGTAAAACTCAAAATTATTCTAAGTTGATTTATTTTGGTTATTAATTGACAATAGAAATCTTATGAAAATGAAAAAAAAAAATGTCATAAATCTACCACCATTTTAACCATATCTGTGTGTATTTGCATATATACTAGGCATTTAAAATATCGTTAAGCTCACTCATGGCCGCAGGCTTTAGCAACTCAGCTGTAATCCGATTTTGGTAGACAGTGTTTGGGCGTGAATTTAAAATGGCGTGTTTGCACTTACTCATACATACACACATACATACATATCCCCTTAAATATGAATTATACTGGTAAGTGTATAAATGTATGAGGGTGCTAGAAATGTACTTATTTTGAATTTAATTGAATTGTCTGAATATCTTTCAACAACAGATACCAACCGCTAGTTGTCTTTGCAAAACATTTGTAAATTTGTTAGTACACATAGCATGCTAATACATATTTCCACTTAAAATATATGTGTAATAGCGTTTGCTAATGTGTACATGATATTAAATATACAGCTGTGTGTTTTAATATTAAGTAGTCTGAACTAATGAAAAGTGTTTTTTTTTTGTTTCTTTAAGTGATAAAAGTATCGGTTGCGATGACATTATTCATAAGAACAAGCGAAAAAAAAAAACAATAATATATATAGAAATGTCGAGAATGAAATCGATAACGATAAAATTGCCGATAAAAAATCTAACAATAACGCTAAGTTTTAAATCAACACTAACAGCAACTGTACAAATTACACTGATGCTTGGATAATTGCTAAATTTATTGTAATCACTTTTCTTTGATCGCAAACCTTCCCCCACGATATATGTATGTACATATATCCTGCTAATGAACGTTACTAAATAAACTTCAGTGATTATGATATAGGGATTATCGCACACTAAAAACTTTACTTTAGTATTTATACAATATATTGTTTTTCATCATTCGCATGCAAGCCATAAATTCACTACCAATGCAATTTCGTGAATCGTTGCATATCTGATTAAATACCCTCTTTAAGCATTACAGTTATTGTGGGTATTATTTTGTGGTGGCTATGCAAACCGCAACAACGTAATTATATTGCAAATGCAAATAACACGCGGTCAATGGAAAAGATGTATATTTGTATACATGCTTGTGTGCCTCATCGTGTAAGAGAGAAAACAATTGGAATACTTTCTACCTGCTTCACTTGCTCCTCAGTAAGGGGTGTTCCAAAATATGCTTAAAATTTAGTAGAATGTAGCAGGGCTGTTCAACAAACGAAACGATACCATTTTGTTTTGTTAACGAGCAAAATTAACTTAACGAAATGAGTTTGTTGCGTTTCGGCGCCATATTATCAAAACGAAATCAAGTCGTTAATGTTGCAACGTTATAAAATTTCCGTTTTCGTTAATTTTAATGTGCCTAAAAGTATGCAGCGCTTCTGTTTGCGACGAGTGAATCTCCAGCGTTTTTCTTAACGTTTTAACGTTAACGCCAGCATTTCGTTTCGGTTAAAAACGTAATGAAATTTATTATGATAATTGCTTTAACGATAATATTTTGAAATGTTTCAACCGAAACAAGAGAAAACATTTCGGAACGGTTAAATTTAACGTTAAAATGCATCCTGGGAATGTAGTGTTCATTCATAAAGTAGCATATTTTTCAAACCATATTACTTTTAAACCATTTAAAGGACACCGTGAGGGATCCAAAAAGTAAGAGAAAAGGTATCGCGTTAAAGGCGCCAATATCGAAAAAATTTCGCGTAGTGGAAGAATGTTATGGTATTTTTCCTGCTATGCCGAAAACATTATTTGCAAAAAGTTTTGTCAGTTTTGTTTTAAAATGTATTCTACGGACTTTAGATGTTCCACGATCTTTTGCGAATTCGATTTGATCTAGCAGAAATATGAAATTTATTTCATAAAATTCCGAGAATACGGACAGTTAATAGAAGCTAATGATATTTTCAACACAAATCTCCTTGAATTCTTGGTAAGCACGATTTTGTACAATTTGAAGAACAATAACAAAATTGGAAACAACTGCAGTCATGATTGCTGTGAATGGCAACTACATTCAATGTACATACATACATATGTATGTATGTATTGTATGTACTGACTTAGTAAATAGCAACTATTGTTAGTGATGCAGAATTTCGAAATGAAGCAAAGTCGTCTACATGTCAATCCAGCAATCAATTTGTCGCATGCAAATAAGCAATTATAGATTTCTGTGCTCACTCATGTCAATGCATGCATTTTTCAACTTGCAATCAAATCACAAGCAAGCTGGGTGAGAAAAGAAAGGATACATACATATATTTTTGTATGCAAATATACAGCCATATTTACCCCATACATGCACTCAAATGTACATACACACCCCTATGAGTAGTAGTAGAAATATTTGCAGTAAGGAAGAAAAAGCATTTGCGCTTATTGATGTTGCAAATCAAATATCGCTGCAGCTACTGGCGCGAATACAAGTGGGCGAGACTAGGTAGGAGATTTGATTTTAGTATAATGTCGAAGAAAGATTTGTAAATTGTTATAAAAATGCTTCAGGAAAGACGAGATGCATTAAAAAGTCAATAAAAAGCACATTATCTATAACATTTGGTATTTTCAATTCATTGCAGTATATTTTTAGATTTTCAATGCGTTTTATTGAATTGAGACAGCTTTATTGCAGTATACATTTAGGCGCAGGCCTACACGATTTAAGTATGAACACATAGGTGGCTCTGTCGGCAACTAATGATTATTTTTGGATTTTTTCTTTTATATATACATATATATATGTAGGTATATTTTTATTTTTGAATCAAATAGTTTTATTTTACGTGCAAAATAACTAGCTAATAATTATTTTCTTCTCTGCGAGTAGAACAAAATTAAATATTCGACTCGCTTTCTTTGCTTCATTATGGACTGCTTAATCCAGAAATATTAAGTCCAAACGGATACTAGAACCGAAGCTGAATTCGAGCGTTGATTTTTTTCATTTCTTTAAATATAATTACTTTCATCAAAGTCGTCCATTAATTTGGCTTGCTGTATCTCAGTTAGCTCTTTGATATACAAGTCATTTTCACTGCCACGTAGGTGATAATTAGCGAAACCGCCCCCACCTCACCCAAAAAAAAGGTACTTTTTACCAATTAATAGTTTGAAATTGCAGTGGTTTTTAGTCGCCATAGTGGGCGGTTCATAATACGCACCTCCTTAGCTAACTACACTACAGACAGATAAACAGATAAGTTGTGAATGCGCCTAAAAATAGATTCAATTACAGGCGGCATTCATTAAGCCATAACGACCATAAGCAGCTTACTAAGCCATTCTGCTTGTTTATTTTGTGGCTGTTAGCTTGTGTTGAGTAGAATGTAAATATAAATGTGGAAGAAAACTTACTTTTAAATATTTAATGCAATACTCGTACACTCTAGCCTAGTTACAGGCGCATGACGTACTTTGACGTTGGTAGTCAGCCCATTTGTATACTCGCCTCGTTTAAATGGATTGCTATAAATTCTCATCTTATGTTTTTGTGTGTGTTTTCGTAGCGAAGTTTGCAAGGTTTAACTATAAGAAGAGTATTCTTTTGTAGTACTCATGCTTGTCTAACGATTCACGGAGCTGCGCCGAAGCAGCTAATGCGGCTTAAGTTACACAAATAAAGCCATAAAAATAAATGTGAAAAATGAAAAGAACGAGTTAGTCGCTTTTTTTTTTTTGCTGCTAACGCTGTGATAAGTTCTTTTTTTGTTTCTAATTTTTTGAAGAGCTTACAATAACAGCATAGCGAGCAAACATGAAAGTTAGCGAAGGGTGCCGATTCACTGATTTTAATGTTGCAATAACAAAGAATCCTCAAATTAAGTAGAATATTGCTTTGTGTTTTTTGTTTGCGTTGAATTGATGCATAATTGCAATTAACTCCATTCATTCCATTAAAATATTTTTTTTTTATTACCTGGGAAAGTGGTGATGAAGAATAAATTATAATTAATTAAATAATATAAAATAATAGAACTTCTACCATTAAAAACTCTTGTTGTTTTTCCAAAAATAAAATCTGCCATAAAATGGCCTCGATTTCAATAAAATTGTGAATTATTATTCACTTGTAAGGCCAATAAAAAGCTGTCTCTATTACCTTGACAAACATACGAATATGTATGTACATAATTGAAATTTCATTATAAATTTTCAAACTTAAATTTATGAAAATTTCATTAAAATAAATATGTCGAAATTTTTATATGAATATAAAATATTTAGTTTTTATTTTTTGCTCAAAAATATATCAACTTAATTATAAAAACTCAGTGCACTATTTTCGTTCTTTTTTTTTTAAACACCGAAAGTCAGAAATGTTTAATGTGAAAAGGGTTTTATAAGATGAAGTGAAGTTTACTTCAGAATAAATATATTTGTATATAATAAATTAATGCGAAAATTATTACATTAACCAAAATAATATTCCAAATTCGGGGATCAACACATAAAGAAATAAAAATATAATAAAAAACAACAGATATTCCTTTTTGAATGCGAAAAACAATTAATACAGTTTCAATGAAATCCACGGATTTTCGAGTAAACTTTCAAAATCAAACTTTGTTATTAATTAAGTTAATACTTGCAATGTAAAGGAAATATGGGAGTATCTTATAGGTAATAACAAACAAATTGAAATTATTATTTTTATATCCAACACCAAAGATGCATATGTATGTTGTGTACATTAAACAGTGTCAAAATATCCAACTATTTCATCAATCCAATTTGGGAAATTACATTGCCGGTCTAACTTGTAGTTATTTGACAAAAATTCCATAGAAGCGTCAGGTAAAAAAAAATATTGTTAAAATTCACCGATACTAAAATTGAATGGGTTATAAAACGGCATCTTCGAAAATAATGTTAATAAATTGTAAAAAAAAAAAATTATTGGAAATTTTGTATGAAAATTGTTATTTCTGCCAGAGCAAATGTAAAAAATAATGACAGAGTGCTGATATTTCAACAAAAATTTGTTTTTGCGAGTCAACGAAAGTTTTCATGGAACCCATGATTCATTTATAAAACGTTGGATATTTATTGACGGTTAAGTTTTCCGATTGCCTTGTAAGGTTGCATTTAGGAAGGTCTGATAAAGGGGAAAATATTTTATCCCTTTTCGCGCAAAAGTAGTATAAAAGTAGGTTACCAGTAGCGAAATGCGGATTGTACATAGAATGAAACATATTTGAAGAAATTTGATATTTCAATTTAATATAATGTAATCGAATATTCAACCACTTATGTACATACATATGTATATATGTATGTACATAGCATTTTAATACAACAAACTATATAAACAAAAAACGCAAGTGTGATTTAGAAACAAATATTTTTTACTCTTTTTTTTAACCAAAACAATGTGATTTGAACCTTTTTTAAGTTTTTACATGCAGAAAATAGAGCTATCACATTTGAAAAAATTTTGATAATAAATTTTTTTTTAATTCTATTAAAAGCCCAGTAACCAGGATTGTATACATATTTCATTACAATTTCAAATTTTTTTAAAAATATAATTACCATTTTGCTTGCCAGGCCATTTCACAAGAAAAGTACTAATTTCCACGTGTTTGATAACATTTTTTTTTTCTTAAATTAAAAGAGAGCAACACAGGCTACCTTAAGGCAACGTGCAAGAGTGAGACAACTGCCTAATTATCCACTGTTGTTTTTTTTGTACATACATATACGATTAAATATTTTTTTAAGTGCTTGTTCGCTTCTGTGGTTGTATTTGCGCTGCGGTGCCCTACTTTCATTTAAAAAAAAAAAAATAACCTAACACTAAACGTGTAAGTAGAAAAAAGTTAAATAAATGTTACAAAAGTATCTTATGGCAATTACCGCAGTAATTTTATTCTAGACCAATGCAGTTGCAATTATATTGCTGTGCGTATAGCATTTATTTGCGACAGCTACATTTAAGCTAAATGTACTCGTACTTAGAGCCTTGCATAGTTAATCAGTTATTGTTGAATATTGCAAAGCATATACATATGTGTGCACATACTTATATGCCTATTATGACAATTTAACTGCATTGTGGCACAAATAGCTTGTGAGGCTTCCATAAGCCACAAGTTGCACAAACGCTTTGAATTACAAATGAATTAAAGAGAAAAAAAAGTATAAGCAAAGTAGACAAAGCGGTGTGAAAGAAAAATAAGACAATTTTCAAATAAAGAAATTTAAAAATATATTAAATCTACTCTCCAAGACAGCAGAGTATGAAATAAGTGCTCAAATTATAATTTTTTATAATTTCAAAAATGTTTATTAAAGTTGTCATTTTTGTTCAGGGCGTGGGAAGAAACTGAGTAGTTTCCCCTTGTCGGTGTGATGTTATATTTCTTTTCTACCTACAAAAATTTCATATAGTCGTAGGTCAAGAATATATCTAATTTGCTCTAACAGACAAGGCCATAATGTAATTAGCGCTGGCAACCAAACTACTCATTGTTGTCATCACAAACTCATAGCCAAACTAATCCATCGTACAGGTCAGCCATTAAAATTACACTGTCAAACCGCTGGAATACATTGAAATTATCCTGTCAAAACAGAAAGAGACAGGGCGGAAATTAGAGAGGAATGGAACGAGATATCTTACTTGTAGAGTTGTACAATGAACTAGTCAAACTACTAATAAACAACTTCTTCATTTTTGTCATTATAAAGCCCTAAGCACTAATAAACAAACTCCTAATTTTTGTAATCAACAAATAATCTTATACATTTTTATTAGAATTAACTATAAAATAAAAAATGTTGAATAAAAACAATAACTTGAACTATTAAATAAAAATAATAATCAAATCGTTAAAAGAATGGGGATGCTCGAGCATCAATCACTGCTGCAACACTGGTTTTCATGGTTTTTTATGCCTTTAATTATACTTACGCCAACTTAGGGCCAGTTTTTCAGTGCAAGTTGAACTCTGTTTGTCGTTTAAACTAAGTTTAAACTCAGTATGCAGTTTTTCAGTCAACTTTAAACGGAGTTTAAACTGAGTTTAAACGGCCGATTGCGCACAGTTAAACTTAGTTTAACTTATCAGCTGCGTGCTGACTATTTCGTTTTGGTTTCAACAAATTTAATTGAGCGCAAGAAAACTAAGTTTAAATTTAAACTGAGTTTAACTAAACTTAGTTTAAACTGAGTTTAAACCAGCACTGAAAAACTGGCCCTTAATAATTCACTTTACTATTGGATAAGAAAAATCAGCGCCTTTTATTTGCAGTGTTGACGCTCGAACATTCCCAATGTTCATACCAAAAAAAATGTGTTCATGCATAAGCACAATCAAGGCGAATTTATCAAGGTGGTGGTAAGCGTATGTATATAAGTAAAAGTCCTCCACGTATTTTCTTTTTGCTTTGCTGGACTGAATGTCAAATTTCTTTAGATGATTTACATCGCCAGCCATTCGCCACCCAATCAGAACGAAGCCGAACGAAGACGTTCAGTCCAGCAAAGCGAAAACACCAGCTGGCTCCTTAACACCACCTTGTTAAATTCGCCTTGAGCACAATAAAAAATTTTGTAATAAATTTTTGAAATAAAAAGTTTACTGAAATGACGATTTATTTATAGCCTACTTTGATGGAAAATTGTCTCATACGTTTCCAAGGCGAATTCATAAAAGGTGGTGTTAATCAATCAGCTGATTGGTGGTTGGTTGTCAACATCAATTGTTTAGTTGCAAGTAACCAATTGTTCAGTTTATCTACAAGAAATTTAAAGATATAGTTCACTATTACTTTTTGCGGTGACTCTAATAGTGTTAAAATTTTTTCGCGAAAGTTAAATACAAAGGAGATAAAGTTTACCAATAATCCACCAAAGGGTTGCATTTTTAGAATCGCTACCACCTTACATGAATTCGCCTTGTACGTGTCTATATTTTTTCTTTTCTTACTGCTACAACATATGGAAATTTTCCAACAGTTCGAAAAACAAATTTGTATATGTGTGCGTGAAATGGGTAAAAGTTGTGAATGTTTGTGTAAATTTTTTGAATTTAAAGGGAAACTGCTTAAACTTGGCTTGAAGGGTATTAACACACACACACACATGCTTATTTATACATTCATACGTAAATACAAGCATATATATATGAAATTTACAAATTGTATAGAGGAAAACTATGATCAATAAATACTAAATTGCAAAACATATTTTGGTCCAAATAAAAATGAATGTACATTCAGGAACTATAAAATGATTGCAAAGCTACTCGAAATAGCATTAATTTGGCACAAAAACTATAAAAACCTCCAAGGAATCATTACCTATACATGTATACATACATAGATATGATTGACATCAATTGTTGATGAAATTATATCCAGTGGAAGCAAGCAGTAAACTTAAGCTCACATAAAAACATGGCAAGTTCTGCCTTGTCATGTTAAGTTTTTTAAGCCAAATGAATGCAATGACAAGCAAACAAAAACTACTAAAATAAACTAAAATTTTTGTTACTACTAAATATTTTATGTATAGATATTTGAAGTTTTAGTCTCCATGGACAGGCTTGCTTTTTCTCAAATAAAATAATGCTTGTGTTCATCAATGAATTATACCAACAACATATACACATGTAAACCACAATGTATTTATGTATGTATGTACATTCGATAAGTACATGTCACATACAAACAAAAAAAAATGTCAAAACAGAAACTAATATTATTTGCTCTTACAAATGTATGTACATAGAAAATTTAGTACAAGAGCAGGGAAATCGAGGTATACACGCAAGTATGCTGATGAGCATGTATTATATGTATGTATATATGTATGTGAGTGTGTTTGTATGTATATAAAAAGGTTTACTGAATTCTCCGGCGGCGTTTGTTTCATCACAGTAAATCACATTTATGTATATCAATACATGCACATACTTCCCAGTGAGAAAATAAGTTGTGTAAATTATCTACCAAACGTTGCATCTTGAAATTGCGTAGTCGATTTTAGTAGATGTAATTAAAGATTAATCCTTAAAATCTCTCAAATAAATATCTTTTTTGATTATTTAATAATTTCAAAATATTTATTAAGGGCTTAGCTTGTTTCATACACAAAGTTACACAAAACATTTCAGTAATCTTTTTATAAGAGATGTTCGAACATATAAGCAAAATTAATTTTAAATATAATTACAAAAAGTTTTTTACTTAAAAAGAAGCTTATTTTCAGTCTTTTCATTAGAGATGCTCCAGCAAATATGCAAAATTCATTTAAAATAAAAATATCAAAAGTGTTTCATTTAAATAGTAGACTACTTCTTTACGGCTAATAACTAATTTATCGCCTTTTAAAAGCATGTTTAAGAATAATACGGATTTTTCAATAGAGGCATAATATATGGAGAAAAAACTATCCAGATCGTGTTAAATAAAGAATGAGTAGAATGAGTGTGTGACTAAAATTACAGTTCATTTCATTTTTCTAATTTTTACTTTACAAATTTTAGTGACAAAATGCACACACGCCATTAACAATAGTCAATTTATACAAGCATATTTTAAAATATTTTTTTTTAAAGATTGCAGAGATAAAGATTTTCACTGCACAACGTTAAAAGCATGATACAAATATTTTTAGAGGTAGTTTCACTTTTAATTTTTTGACAGAAACAGTGTTCGACGGCAGACGCCCAATATTGCCCCAATATTGCCACTACTTTAAAATATACATTGGGGATTTTAATTTTAATTTTATTGTATTTTAAAAACAAATTGTGTAAATTTTGTAAATGTATGTACATACATATGTTTCATTTATAAGATGTATGAATATTTTTTCACCAACGCAATGGAATTTGTTTATGAATTTACATAAATGTACAATTTGTGGCCTATTCTTTATACTGAGCAAACGATATGCTCTAAAAGAATTGAAAAAATAAAATAAAAACAGTATAGTGCGGTTAAAATCAAGGCCTTTACGATTTTTTAAGCCTTAAAGTTGTCTTTACAAGAGGAATTTTTTTGACAGGCTTTAATTGCCGGGCAAAAATGACTTGCAGTCGCCCAGATAAATTAATGTAGTATGTTACATTTGAAGACTTTTAGGAAATCGCAATTGAAGTTTGAAATTCAATTTTCCAAAAAGTCTTAGAGAATATTATTAGTTCACGAAAATCTTAAATTGTTGTATTTTTTGTTAATTCTTAATTACTTTTGAATTTATGAAGGATTTTCTGCAGTAAAATTTTGTCGTATGTTACATTTTCAGGAATGTATATTACAAACGGTGGCCGCTGTGGTCGAGTTGGTAGCGGTGCGTGCTATAGCTTGATATGCCGGTGAGTTCGAGGTTCGAATCTCAGTCAGGGTAAGCAAAATCTTTATAATAGAAAAAGTTTTTTCTAATAGCGGTCACCCCTCGGCATGCAATGGCAAGCCTTCGAGGGTATTTCTGCCATGAAAAAGCTTCTCGTTAAATACATCTGCCGTTCGGAGTCGGCACAAAACTGTAGGTCCCTCCATTTGTGGTAAAATATAAAGACGCACACCACAAATGGTAGGAGAAGCTCGGCCAAACACTGAGCTATATTATAGTGTACGCGCCAAAATTATATTATTATATAATATATTACAAACGACTAAATGTGATACAAATTATACTCAATACAATATCGAAAACTAAATAAGATATCAAAAAAAGAACAACGCATTATAAATGGCTTGATAGATGAAGAATAACTGCATTATTAACTTTATTTGCAATATTTTGACATACAACATTTAAATATCCGTGCGAGAATACGAAAAAATTTTAAAAAAATTTACTACTAAATTTTAGATATTTTAAGATTTTGTCCAAGGTAATTGACAATATTTTTCCGAGTGTTCAAATGACGAAATTAATTTGTTGAATTTTCGTATATAAAAAATATTTAGGATTTACGACAAAATTTTACTCAATAAGTATCTCCGACTCTAAAAGAGAAATCCAAAAAAGTATAACTACATTATTTCGACTCCCGCAGAAGCCAAGAAGAAAGAAGTCTGATGAGGAAATGTGGTGATTTCCGAAATAATAAAACTTCTACCGCTTTGAGTATTGTTGTTTTTTCCTAACAATTTTTTCAATAAACCGATCGGCCTTAAAGCTCAAAAATATTTAAAATAAATAGTTATATGGCCAAACAATAACAAATACATTGTTAACTAAATTTGGCCCATATTTCACATATGACATTTATTTATCCTGACGACGATGTATGTATGTATGTCCTTTGAGGTAACCAATTTTTCAAATCAATATAAATGCAGCTTTGCACATATTTAAATTTTGTTTCTGTTGTCTTCGTTTTTCCTCATGCGAAAAAACTGTTTCTGTCAAATTGTTAATATGGCGTCTGAAATGAGAGACTGAAACTAACTACATAATGTCAACTAGAAATTAGACATATCACAATCTTTATAAGCGTTGTAGATCAATCAATCAATTATGAAGGAAAAATTAACTAGCGCACATATTACAAGTCATGCAAAAATTGCTTAGATGATTAAGGGGCCATTAAAAAATAAGAAGAAGCATGAGAAACTACTTTTATAAATCATACATACGAGTACATACAAACATACAATACTTAGATATGTATTTGTATTTCACAAACGAAGCGATTATTGTATATTTATTCTGATTCAATTCTGGCTGCTATTCCTAAAGTAACGATTTGCCTTCGACATACATACATATGTATGCCGTCTATAACTGTGTAAGTAAGTACACATGTGCCCATATAAGAAACTTCATGTGATTCATAATACATAGCAACCGCAGCCTTCAGCGGTGGGAGTATTGGGAGCAACCACAGCCTAGGCAAACAGCAACAACATACATACATGACAACTGCTGCTATGGCGAACATAATATGACACTCAATCGATTGAGATCAGATTAGCGGCATTAGTAAAAAAGACGAAAAAAGAAAATATATTAAATATGTAAATGTAAAAAATCAACTTATTTGCGCTTATTAATCTGTTGGCTAATTGGCAGCGCAATCATTTTGTTATCAGTCGCGGCAAAGGCTGCATCCCAAGCGCTTGCACAAATGTTGTAGGGAGATTAAATTTTGAAAATTTTTTCAAAAAGTATTCAAGCAGACACCATTCGCCTAAGAATGTGTAGTGAAAAAAATTTTTTTTTTTTTTTTACTAAATATTTGTAACTGGTGAAAGAAAATTTGTATGTCGCAAATGCGTGCCTAATTAATACCGGAGAAAAATGTGACGAATCGTAGTTTCTGCTATGCCATCGCATTTAATTGTTACAGTTTCATTTTGTGACCGACACTAACGGGTAAAAGGTTCTACAGAGAGTACTAGTTTCGCGGAGTTACTTGAAATTCATGCAAATCTATACAAAGCAACAAAAGAATTTAACAACTTGTATGCGGCGTAAACTAAACTCTCTTGTTAAACTTTTCTTATTTACAATTTACTCGTTTTTGCGATCACAAATCATGAAATTGTGATGAAATCAACAAAATAAAAAAAAAAAACAAGCAGCAAAACGATAGGCAATCAACAATGACAGACCGACCATATACGAAATGTGAGCGCCGCATTGTAACAACAACAACAACAAACACATTTCACACAAGTACAGTGAAACGCTTTGAAAAAAGTACGC